>CM053792.1:601179908-601779908 GCA_028749045.1 Cupressus sempervirens
TTATGTGCCAATATGCATGGTTTTGAAATACTAACATACTACAATGGAAGGCTTATGTCTGGGAGAAAAAGAAAGAAACTTTTTTAGACAAAATTAACTATTATAAAGGAATTCTTTGATAATATTATTGAGTTTATAACTAATTAGCCTATAATCTTCCCTAATAAATTAGAGTAATATTTTTTTTAGCACCAAGATGGTGTACAAAAAGGGGGGAATAAGTGGATGCCTTTTTTCTTCTTCTTCTAAAATCACATAAACTTGACCTTGGATGAGATGTTTGAGGGTCATCCACACAAAATGAAAAAATGTATAAAGCATATAAATTGTAGTACTCTAAATCTACTTTCTAAACTACCAGAGTTTTTACAAAATGGATAAGATTTGATGGGTCAAACCCTATACACACATAAAATAGTTCCTTATTTTTTTAGAAAATGTAACATAGGTAGTTTTGTGTGCAACACAAAAGACATAGTTATATTTTATATTATGTAAATCCATTTGGTAGGATAATAGATAAGAGTGATATCTAGACATTGTGTATTTTTTTGTAATTTTTTGATGAATATTATTTTTTAAGTTATTGAACTGACTACATCCTAAAATTTTGACACATGTTCATGTGTTAAGCATAAGATACAAATAATAAAAATGGTACTCATTTTTAGAAAGTGTATAGAATCAAGTGTAGAACAATAACATGTAATTTATTTTGATTTTTTTTTTAACTATATCAAAATTTATTTTTAAAAAAGCTAGACATATGTCTTTGAGGACTATCAAGATATTGTTAAAATTAATTGAAGTTTACAATGATAATGTTTTAAAAAAATAGAAAAAATTATATGGTTATAAAGCTAAGAGGACATGTAATATTATGGTGATGATTTTAGAGATATGAACTTCACCAAAGGCAATGATGAGAATTCATTTGAGAAGATAAAAAATTAGTCTAAAGGAACACAAATGGAGGGAAAATGGGTCTTCAGGTTGTCTCCCTAGGATTTTACCAAGCCATAACCTGATTGGATTTCTAGGATTCAAATAACCCAATCAAGTTATGAAAATCATAGAGTACATTCAAAACCTAGTCGAGTTTTGAAGATGCAAAAATGGGCTCTACTCGAGAGGCCATAAATTTCACATATAAAGTCCATGTATATGTGCATGTGCGTGTGCATGTGTGTGTGTGTGTGTGTGTGTGTGTGTGTGTGTGTGTGTGTGTGTGTGTGTGTGTGTGTGTGTGTGTGTGTGTGTGAGAGAGAGAGAGAGAGAGAGAGAGAGAGAGAGAGAGAGAGAGAGAGTAATATTATAACACTCTCATATACCTATTTGCTCCATGTTTGGGAGATGATGACTAATTATTTTAGAAAATGTTTTATTCAATGGATGGAAAGGAAAATATTTTTGTCTTATAATTATTTTTCTTCCATTAAGTTATCGATCTCTTCAATATCTTTCCAACACATTTTCAATGTAGTCAATCAGACTCTAGATGTTAAAGTTATGGCCTCTAGAGTAGAGCCCAATTTTTCTTCAAAACCCACTCGAGTTTTGAATGTCTTTTTAATTTTCAAACATGATTAGGTTTTGTTTCTATATCTTTTGGACAGGCTTGGTTACCAAGCTTGGCCACTTTTTGAAAATTTAAATTGACTAGATTAGGTTATTGGCATTTTTTGTGTTTATTTTGGTGGTGTCTACCTTTTTGTACACCATCTTTGTGCCCACACCCTCCACACAAATTACTTTAACCCATGTGTATTGTGTTTCCCAATTATTGGAGTCTTGGAAGTCTGAAAGACTTTAGAGATGAGTCAATGGTTTTGATAGATTAGTTTTTTAAACCCATAGTAATCAATTGGGTGACTATAAAGGGAATTTTAAATGAATTGTGTTTGAGAGAAAATTGCATCATTTTAAGATACGAGGAACGAACAATATGATCTTATATGGAACCCTAGAGAAGAAGGACGTGTAAGCAAATTTTAGATAAATCTAGCTCAAAGAGAAGTGTTGAAGGATTTTATATGAGTATATTTCAAGTTTTTTAATTCATGTTTGACCATGATATTGGGGTGTATGGAGGATGAGAGAGTTTTTAGTTCTTTTGGGTTTCTTAAAGTCAAAGGTAAGAAATAAACTAGACAAGAATTTGGAAAATTCACTCAGGCTATATACATATAGATATGAAGTCAAGTAATGGTACTAGCAACATTGATGTTGAAGCTGAGGATCTCGAGATGTAGCAAAGAGGAGGTATTTAGATTGGAGAAAACAAAGGGCATAATGAAGAACCCTTAGAAAGTGATGGAAAGCAATCAAAATATATTTGGATGAAAATATGTTGTGGCAACTCTAACAATTATGGCATGATGCAAAAACTCCAAATTTATTACTTATTAGTAATTACTATAGTCAAGTTTCTTAATTTTGGACACTATTCTCTATATCTCATCATCTATAACGCATAATAAGTTATATACCATATTCTAAATTTCTAGTGTCCGAAAATTATGTACATTGCATGTTAGATGATGTCATCAATCATTCAACTTTTATCATTGCAATTGATTGTCTATTTTCATTATTAAGCTCATATGATACAATGTTATGGTACAATCCTTGAAGATTTTCATTAATTTAATGAAAATATTGCAAATCATATGATAAAATTTGTATTGATTCTCATTAGTTTATTAATTACACATGGTAATTAATACAAATAAATGAATTCATTTTGTAAAAGTTAAATTTCAATACCAAATTTCATAATCATAAGTTATAACCATTATATTTAGTAAATGACCCTGAATTCCCTTTTATACAAATAAGGAAGCATAAATAGCTTCACATCAATTTTCCTCATGGGAAGAGTAGCATCAAGTTCAATATTAAAAACTTTTTTGGAATTTGAATTTGATAGGCTTGTATAACAAATCAACATCTAGATTCTACTACATTTATCCTATTTAAGAAACAAAGTAAAAACTTTAAACTCATATCAAATCATTAGAAATAGAAATAAAATATACATTATAAAAATGGTTAAAAGTACTTTTCAAGTTTCATATACTTTGATTGAGCAATAGTGAGATGATTATGTCATATTTTTAGGAAGTTCACTTCTACTTCAATTGGAATTTGAAGATTTGTTATGTTATAGTAAATGACCTTCAACTTCATCGAATGCTGTTACTCCTATTCACATTCATTTTTATCATTAGTCTACAAAGTTAGTAGATGAATGAAGCTACAAAGTCACCATGTTAACCAAGACTAGGCTGAGCATAAGCATAAGTATGAGTTAGTGGTAACCACACTCTATGTACACTAAGAAGTTATAAGTAACTAAGAAAAGACCTACCGAAACCAATTAAAGCTTAATTAGGTTAGAAGAACATTAAGAATCAACATTACTACTAAGCATGAAAAAAACATACATTGTTACACATGAAGCACAATTTTTTTCAAATGGTATAGATTACTATGTGTAACGATTCCATCGATCGAAAAGTAACATTTGCATAAATTGAGGAAAGTATTTGGTAAGATTCATTGAGAAGAGTGATTTGATTGTCTATGATTGAAAGATGGAATGGAGGCCAATAAAATAAAATAAAGGAAAGTAAAGAAACAAAAGAGATAATGATGATTCTAGATCACTAATTTAGAACTAGATCAAATTCAAGAAAAATCCTAAACCTAAGTAGACCAAGTATCCAAAAAGGAATTTTTTTTCTATTTAAGGGCCTTAAAAAAAAAGTTTAAAGTTGTTGATGTTTTTGATGAAGTTGATCAAAGTCACAATTATTGAGGGATGTGCTAGAGGGATGTAAAAGTAGTTCTACTACATATTAGAGTTTCAAGCAACAAAGGAATAATTTTATATATCAATTACTGTGGGTGATAAGTAACTGAGCATATCAGAGATCTAAACAAGAAATATAACTATATATTGATAAAAAAAATTACTAGTAGTCCATTTTCCAAATATAACAAATTTTTCTGAATGTAAACATTTAAAATGTAAAACACCATACAACATTTAACACAAGTTTGACACTAGGATTTAACCTAGAAACCCAATTTGAGAAAAACCACCAACATCATTTCAGCACTTTTTCACTCTTTTTAAGTGAGCTCTATTAGGAGCCAAACCTATTAAAGGTTACAATAGACACTGTTAAATGTTACCTGGTTAGAGGATTTAATCACCCTATTAGGAGTGGGCTTGTTAGAGGACTTTGAGCATTCCATTTAGAATGTCACATTGCTAAAGAATTTACATAGATTGTTAAGTCCTTCAATGACTATTAGGTCAACCTTTGATTAAAAATATTTCAATACAAATTGTTTACAATTATTAGAAAGATAATATTAGGGTTTGATCCTATAATTACAACTCAATATGTAGTTTCATATCTCTCTTCATTTCATGTGCTGATGCTCTGGTAAGCCTCCCTTGTCACCTTTGTCCTTGATTCACTTGGTAGCTCTTCAAGAAATCATCCTTCTCTTCACCAAAAACTTAAGCCTTCTTCTTAAATTTACTTATTGACCTCAACAACTTTGTTCCCTCTTATTGGAAACACACACATACTCTTTATTCTCTCTCTTTGGGTCTCAAACTTCACACTTATATCACCCTTTTATGTGCTCTTCCTAATGAAGGGTGCTCCCCTTAATACCATAAACACATAACAGAAACAAGGAAACAATAGTAATTGCGAGAACATAATAGGGGCTTCTTATTACCACCTTAAATGTAGAATTACAAAATTCATAATTACAATATGTTAACCTACATGGGTGCCTTCATTATAGTAATCTATAAGAAAAAGCTACAAAATATCACTCAGAGCTGTCATAGATCATGTTTGGGCATTTCTTAAATAAGCAATTTTATGCCACTTGAGAAGGTTCTAGACATTCAAACTTAATATCTAAGGCTAACAGACCTTGATAATACATATAAAGTCGGCCAAATACATTTTTGATATTTATTTTGGACATTTTTGTTAGCCCAATTAGCTATTATAACTACTTAAAAAAAATCCTAGCTCCTAATTTATAGGCTGAGATCCATGCAAGCACCCATCAGTTAACTTTTTAGACCTCATCTAGGCACTATAAGGCCTCCAATAGTGAGTTTGAAGTTTATATACCAAAGTTACAAACAAAAAATCCACCAAAAATCCATGAATACACATGATATGACACTGAACCTCAATTGGTAGATTGATATATCCAAGATGAATATCCACTTCTAAATTTAAGACATTTCGAGCTCATATGAAAAAATTACTAAAATAATAAGTTCCTAGAAGTAGTAACTCCCTTGTCTACTATTCCTTATTTAAAATTAAAAAAGTCTGAAAATAAAAATATTTCTAGGTGATTCAAGATTTTCCTCACACCTAAGATGCTTATGTGTAAAAGACCTGGGGTAATTTGAGAAGTGACTTTGTCACATATCAGGTGTTCAGAGGAAATCCAAGATGGTTAACCTCCTTCCTTGCTAGCCATGATGAATCTTCTACTAGCCTCCCTTTCTATTTTACGAGGTATTCTTCATAAGTTTTGTTCTTTGTACTTTTCCCAACATGACTATCTAGTATCTCCTCAATCTCTTTTGTAGTTGAATTAGATATTAGAATACTCCAGTATGCTTCTGCAACTTCATCTCCATCACCTCCTTCATAATATGCTATCAAATCTAAAATGTTAAATACTAGTGAAATATTCAATTCAATAGGCAACTCCAATTCATAGGCATTTCTAGAATAATGTCTTTTCACTATCTTGCATGGTCCAAACTTCTACATCTTTAGCTTCTTATATGTACCCATTGGAAAATTCTCCTTTCTCAATTGAACCATGAATTCATCTCCAAGATGAAGCTCATTATGCCTTCTTTTAACATCTTCCTTAGCCTTGTACTATATAGTCATCTTAATAATGTGTTTCCTCACCTCCTCATGGATTTTCTTCTAATGTTCAACAAATTCTTCTATTTCAACGCCACTTATCTTTTCTTTATACAACTATCGCAATTCAAAAGCATTTCTGGGACTACTCCCATATACAATCTATAATGGTGATTTACTAGTACTCCTATTGATAAAATTATTATATGAAACTTTTTCTTGTGGTAAAATAATATCCCATCCTGTTGGCTTGTCTCCAACCAAACATCTTAGCAAATTTTCCAAACTCTAGTTCATAAATTTTGTCTATCCATCAGTCTTTGGATGATGTGATGAACTAAACTTCAACTTAGTCTTTAATTTCTTCCACAATATATTACAGAAATGCCCAACAAATTTGGTATCTTAGTTTGAAACCATACTCTTTGACAAACCATGTGGTCTCACCACTTCTCCGAAAAAAATTCTATAACATGAACAATATCACTACTCTTTTAGAAAAGAATGAAATGTGCCATATTTGAAAACCTGTCAACTATCACAAAAATAGAATCATGCCCTCACTAAGTCCTTGGTAATCCAAGAACAAAATCCATGCTGACATCCTCCCATGAATTTTGTGGTAAAGGTAATGCTTGAGACAACCCTGTATTCTACTTCACTTCTTTTTCCATCTGACATACTCTATAACTCTATACCAAATTCTTCACATATCGGTACAATTGTGGCCAATAATAATTTTCAACCACCAAAGAAATTATTTTATCTCTGCCAAAGTGTCTAGCCAATCCTCCAGTACACTTATCCTTGATGAGATTCTCTCTCATTGAACTTCTTGGAATGTACAATTGACTTCCTTTGAAAAACATACCTTCTTGGATTATGAGATCCAACCACTCTTTCCTATCAAGAGTAGCAGATTCTGTACAAGCCTTCCACACTACACCAAAATTAGGATCCTTTGGATACAAATTACTGAGTTCCTTGAACTCAACCACTTTAATTTGTAATTTTTTCAGCAAAAGTTGTCTTCTACTAAGAACATTTGCAATTCTGTTAGATTTCCCACTCTTGTGTAAATTTGAAAAAACTTACCCCACTTCAAATGTCTTTGGTTTAATTTTCCTTGACTATTCAAATATTGTAAAGCTTGATGATCAATATACAAAACATATTGCTTAGGAAGAAGATAGTTTCTCCACTTATTTAATGCCTGAACTATATCATAAATTTTTTGATCATAAACAAAATATTTTCTTTTTTCATCATTCAATTTCTCACTAAAATAAACAATAGGTCTACCTTCTTGACTCAAAACAACTCCTATTGCAGTACCACTAGCATCATAATCTACTTGAAATACCTTGTTAATATATAGAAGTTCTAAAATAGGTTGCTCTATAACTTTCTGTTTCAACAAATTAAAAATCTTATCTGCTCCTACACTCCACATAAATTCTTTCCTATACCATCTCATTGTTTTAGTTAAGGGTCCAAAAATATTGCTAAAACCTTTTATGAAATTTCTATAAAAAATAGCTAGTCCATGAAAAGATCTTACCTCTGTAGCACTCTTTGGAATAGGCCATTCAAGGATAACCTTCAATTTCACCAAGTCCATCTTTAGATCTTCTGTTGACACTACAAATCCTAGGTAAACCAATGTGTTCTTCACAAGACTACACTTCTTCAGGTTTATCAGCAACTTTTCTCCCCTTAACTTGTCAAATACCTTTTAGATATGCATCAAATGCTCCTCCAATTTCTTAATAAATATCAAAATACCATCTAGGTAAACAATGAAAAACTTACCTAGAAAATCCTTTAGTATCTCATTCATAAACTATATGAAAGTTCTTGGTGCATTGGTTAGCCCAAAAGGCATGATTAACCACTCATACAGTCATTCCCTTATCTTGAAAGAAGTCTTCCACTTATCACATTCTCTGATACAAATTTGATGTTATCCACTCTTGAGATATATCTTTATGAAATACTTAGCCCCACTCAAATAGTCCATAATATCATCTATCCTTGGCAATAGAAATCTATACTTGATTGTGATCTTGTTAATAATGTGAGAATCTATGCACATACCCCATTATCCATTCTTCTTTGGTACTAATACTACTAGTACAACACATTGACTTAGAATTTCTCAAATTAACTCTTTCTACAATAACTAATGAACTTGTCTATTCAACTCTTCACTTTCTGCTGGTTTCATTCTGTGCATTGCCTTGTTTGGAAAAATGGCTTCTGGAATCAAATCCACCTGGTGCAATCCATCAAGTATATTATCTAACCCAACATAAAAAAATGCTTCCAACATATCTACAACTTCTACAGGTACTTGCTCTACTTCTTCTTTACCATCTTTTGGAATTATAGAAAAACACATATGCTCATGCTTCATACCTTTGAGAAACTCTTTTCCATCAATAAAACATATTTTGGTAGTACTACATACCTTTTCTTCTTTCTCCCTAAATTACTTCAACATATCTTTCACTCCATCCTTGATCAGAGCATAGGTATTTTCTTGCCCATCGTGTACAACATGCCTATAAAATTACTATAGCCTACCTAGCAACATATGACCTATGTCCATAAGTATGATATCACATACTACCTCATCCTTGTAGCTTCTGATCTTGAACTTCATTGATCATTTCTCACTAGCCATGACCTTGTGATCATCTTGCAGCCAAGTAATATAGTGTGGACTTGAATCTTTCTATCTCTTTAGCTTCAACTTTGTGATCATCATTTTTGACACCAGATTGATAATACTTCCACCATCAATGATCACATCATAACACTTGTCTTCACATTTGCACCTAATGTAAGACAAACTCCTTCTTTGATCAAGTTCATTCTCACCACTTAGTATACTCCTCTATAAACTAGGACTTCTCCTCTTTCAACATCTTTAGAATGTGATGCTTTGGCATCTTCATCAACATGTGCAACTCTAGCTTGGCCTTTTGTTCTATGATCTATCCTTCCTTGGTGCTAGAAACATGAAAATTCTTTATGCCCTTCTTCTTTGTAGTGAAAATATTTCCCACGGAAGCCTCCTCTTCTAGATCCTTGTCCTCTTCCTCTTTCTCTCTAATCTCTATTGTTCTAATCATGGAAATGATTAGAATTGTTTCCCCTCTAGTTTTTGACTACTACTTCTAGCCTCATCCTTGTTCTTGTAGTGCCTGCCCCTAGTTCAAATTTCTGTTATCATTGTCAAATTCCTTAGGCTGATTTTATGCATTGATTAGTTTTAGAGATACTAGATTTGTAATATTATGATATTATTTCATGACTTTGATTACAAATGTATCAGTTATTATTGCTTAATTGATTTCATTCATGTGTTGTTAGTGATATTTTAATGATCCTAGTTAGTAAATGTGATTTCTTTTATAAAAATGTTAACAGGATGTCTTTAATGATGATTATGTTGTATTGATAGAGATGCATTATTATATGTATGCATTTGATATTAGACTTGTGATTTTTATGATACTTACTCCATACTTGCATGTGTATGGTGCGCGTGTTTATTTTATCTTTCTGTTTGCAGTGTTTGATGTGGTTAAGGGAGGGAGTCGTAGTCACCTTCTAGTCGGGATCTACACGATGCACCACTCCCTGCCATTGCCTGTTTAGTTTAGATATAACTATATACATGTACATGCTCATCTTTTATGCAGGATGCAGGTACCGGGCATCGACTTCCCTGAATTGCCAGGATGAGCATGCCCTATTACAAATACTCAAATGGTGAGAATGGGAAGATAATGATCAGGTCCAATCCTAGCCATAAGCCTATAATACTTGTCCTACAAGGAGGACTCGTAACAGACTGTCTACCTTTTTTTAAACCTGTGAGTATTTTATGCGTATGTTGTTTTGTGAGTCTTTCATGAATTTCTATTAATTAAGTCTAAATTAAAGATTAAATTAATGATTTAATTTAATGGAGGATTATTATGACATTTTAATATTTAATTTTATTTAATTAATTGAGAAATTAATTAAATATAAAGAATTGACTTCGAAGATAAAAGCTATAAGATTAAATTTAGAACGTGATAATATTTATTTAATTTAATAATAATATATTTAGAGTTCATTTTTAAATAAATGCTAAATATTATTGTTATGTAAGTTAATAAATATTTATCAAATTAAACGTTCAAAAAATAAATTAAGAAGTGAAAAGATATTAAATTATGAAAAAAGATTTAAGTTTGCATGAATGAGTTTTAAATATAAGAAATTAATTAAAAGATAAAAAAAAATGTGAATTGGAATAAAGATATTTTAATAAAGTGCACATGAGATTAAAGTTAATAAATTAATTTAAAGCAAAGTCAAGTGGAATTAAATAAAGTAAAGTTAATAATTCACTTAAAGTGCATGAAGGAATAATAAAAGAATATCTTAATTAAAAAGAAAATTAATTGTGCATGAATGAATTAATTAAATAAAATAATTATAATTTTAGAGTTGTGGGGACAGAAACCCTAAAGGGTAATTAGATTCTATATTAGAGGGTTTTGGGTCATGATTTGGGGGAGAGTTTTTCACACACAAGTTTCAAGGGCACACATAGGTTTATGGAGAGCAATTCAGAGGGTTTGGAAAAGAAGGAATTTTTCATAGCTTGAAGGATATTGCTTGCAGTAGAAATTTTCATCCAGCTGTTAGAGTTTTAGCATCAGTAAGAGGTAGGGTTTGTGAACCATTCTAGAAACACTTTCGGATCTCTGTCTTCTTCGTGCTTGTTGAAAATTGCTTTCTCAAATTTTGTTGTATGATCTTGCCACCCTTCGTTCTGAATCTTTTGCTATTTGATTTCAGTTGTGAATCCAGATTGAAACAACCATTTAGAAAACATCGTTCTACATGTGAAAGAAATTAGCATTAAATCGAGATTAGGGTTTGAAATAAAAAGAAGATTTTAGGTTGAAATTCGAATTGTGAGAATTATTTCTCTATCAGATCTTATTTGTTATATTAAGATTATAGTAAAAATTTAAAAAAATAAAGTAAAAGAAAAAGAAAATATTTATTTAAAGTATTATTATAGAGATTTTTAAATAAAATAAAACAAGATTTATATATATATTTGGGAATATATTTAAAAGTTTATTTTAAATAAAATAAAGTTGAATTAATAAATAATGGCAATTATATTTTAAAATTTTTATTTTAATTTGGAAGTGGGGCCCACGACCTCCCCCAACCCCCCCCCCCCCCCCCCCACCTTGGCGTACAACCGCCAGCAGACCTGCTAACGCAGGTACTGTGCAGGCGAGCTGCCACAGGCCCTGCATCAGCATGCCTGCCGTGACAGAGCCTTTATTAAGGCTTCGGCTTGCAAATGAAGCAAGCGTTTTGTTTTTTTTTTTTAAATATATGTTGCTTGTTAGATTTAAAATTTTCATTTAAGATTTTTATTGAGTTTTAAAATTAAATTAAATTAATAATTTTAATCATTTATAATTTATATTATTAATTATTAATAATTTTATATTATTACTTATTAAATCTATTATTAAAATAATAATTATATAAATTATTAATAATTGAAATATGGTTAAGTAAAATTAATAATTGACTTAATTAAATTTGGATTTAATTAAGAATTATTAATAGATGAATAATAAGGATTAATGTATTGTTAGAATTTGAAAAGATTAATAACCCAAAAAACTAGTGCAAAGAGTAAATATCTAAACTATGAATGCAAATGATACAAAATCAAAATAGCATCATAAAGTTAGTCTCCAAGAGAGTAATGCAAATGCTAGAAGCAAAATAACATTAAGAGGATGCAAAAAAAAGAGATGCAAATACAAGCTAAGTAGCATGCTTATATAGGCTAGGAAGAGGGAGGAGGTGGCAACACCAACCAATGAGGAGCAACCATCTATCGGACTAAAGATAGCAAAGTATCTTCCCAAGATAGCTAATGGATGCTCACATGTAGGAAGGTGACACCTCACAACCATTCACCTAATAAGACATGTTTTATTAACCTAAGCGAGATTATTAAAAGTGTAGGAAAAACCTAGCAAAATAGGAAAAATAAAAAACTACACTAACACCCCCCCATAAGCGAAGCTTAGGTGGATGTAGAAATGGGTCCCGGAAAGTCAAGCCTGATGAGGTACCCATGTACATAAAATTCCCCCAAAAGAGAGAGAAAAGAGACTCCCCAAAGAAAATTAGGACTCCAAGTGGGAGGAAGAGGCCCCCCCAAAAGATGAAGCATCCTGCACCTCCAGCAAAGCTTGCAAATTTTGTCCGGTTGATCCACTTACATCGAACAAGTTTTCTTCCCTTAGGAAAAGGGACAAGATCCCAAGTGCGGTTCCTCATCAAGGAACTATTCTCTTCCTACATAGTTGTATCCCACTCAGAAATACCAGAAGCCTCATGAAAGGACTATGGATTTGAGGCAGTAGCAATGAAGATATGTAGAGCATCTTGGAATTGTAAACGAGTCTGCTTGGTGTCTGATGGATCCCCAACCCAATCACATGTAAACTGCAAGGTCTATCTAGCCCAAAGTGGACCAGAAGATGTAGAATCTAGAGGAGAATCATCAACTTGTGAATGATGACTAGGAGAGGAAGGAGGTGAGTCCTCTAAATCACTCTCTGCATCAAAAGTGGAGGTAGAAGACTGCTCAAGTGAATCTGACCCATTAGAAGATCTATCATGTATTCCAAGTGACTCCAATGTCAAAGTAGAAGGCAACCCTGTGACCATGCTTTGTTGGTTAAGCTAATGTAAGTAGTGGAAGTTAAGATGGCCAAACCGCTCATGCCATAATCTGCTCACATCATTAGAGTGAATGAGTGAAACAGTCAAAGGAGGATCATGAACAAAGTGAGAAAACATATAGAGTCGTGACTAATGATCTACTCTCCCAACTGCAACTGTAGAATCATTGTACAACTCACATATCTCCACTGAACTAGGAGTGAACTCAACCCGCTTGCCTAAACCTGTGTGAGTGATCTGGTGTACCGATTGGAGATTAGTTGACAATGAGGGTATATAAGGAACATCATGGAATGTACCATCCCCCACATCAACAGAACCTCTCCCACACACCTCAACAAGAGTGTTATCACCCATCGAAATAGAAGGCATAGTACACGCCTCCAAGGATGAAAGTTCTTCCTTAGATGAATCCATTTGGTGTGAAGCACCCGAATCAAGAACCCAAGTGGATGGTGAGGAAGCAACTGCAAAAAGGGCCTTGCCCTTTCCTTTCCCCTTGCTGTTTTCTTTTTCCTTGTTAGACCCTTCATTAGAACTTTGTTTGATAGACTCAGGAGCACTGATATTATTCTTCTCAAGAATGTATGTCAACTGATCAAGTTGTTTCTGCAAACATTTATGTTCATCATGACCAAGTCTTTTACAATAGGCACATTTGATCTTTTCTTTCTTAGGCTTATCACCCTTGGAAGATGGTGTATCAATAGTTTCTTTTGAAGAAACCGGCATCTGATCCTTCTTCTCCTTGCTATTCTTTTGTTTCTTGTCCTTACTATTATTGTTACTACTTTGTCCTTGTTCTTTTGTGCCTTGGTTGGTAGCCAAGGCATGTGACTTAGAGGACTTAAGAATGCCCATCTGGATTAGCTTGTCCTGTTCTCGAGTGAGATTGACAGCAAAATCATCTAAAGATGGCATGGTGAATTGAGTACCAAGTGCACCCTTAGTAGCATAGAAGGTAGAGACAAACACAGAATATTCTGAACTTAGCTTAGAGAGAATACTAAGAATCAGTTGTTCATCTTTCTTTTCAATTTCACATTGTTTTAACTACAGCCTTAGTGATTTCAATTTGGTGAAGAAATCTTGGATTGTGTTGAAATTGCCTGGACTTAAACTAGTTAATTCATTTTCCAACATATGACCCCTCATTGAATCTTGTGTGCCAAATAGTATTTCTAGCTTTGTCCATACTTCATTTGGTGTATCTAAAGACTCAATGTGAAATAGCAAGTCAGGAGAAACAGACAAACACAATGTTCCAAATGCCTCATCACATTTGTTAAACCACTTAGGCTTATCTTCATCTTTAGTAGGTTCAGTTTCAAGTCTCATAGTTATCCTGTTTAATCCAGCTTTCCTTAAGTGAATTATCATGCGTGATTTCCACTCAAAGTAATTGTATGGATTTAGGATGGGCATATTTGTTTGTTCCATGATGAAGGAATGCAAAGAAATGCTAAAAAGAAGAGAACCCAGCCACGACAATGCCCCCCCCCCCCCCCCCCTCTCTTTACTCAATCAAAGAACCCCCCCCCCCAAAGAAATATGATTTGGCACTTTATTTTAGTGCATTTACAACTACCACTAGAAAGAGATACTTATTGGTCTTGATTTCAATGCATTACAAACCCTCATGAAGAGCATATGCTAAAAGTGAAACTTGGGCACAATAATCAAAGAAAAAAATAGCACCACTACGATCTACTCAAAAAATCATGCACTTTCAAAAAAATAATCGCCTCGATACGAGGTTGTATGAGAAAGTTATGATCCTCTGAAGTTTCCAAAATGAGAACTGTGCACAATCATGGCTGAGAATTTGCAAATTATGAAGAATTCATGCATGAAAATCAAAAAAATACTCCACTAGTGGATAGAGCACAAAAAAATAGCCAAGTTCATAATAAGAATCATCAAAATTGGAGTCCGTATGAGCAAGAACGAGACATTTGAAAAATGCATTCAAATCTGCGGCTGCCAACGGAGAGGGGTATGGTTGTAGCTTTGCATGCTTAATTCTGAAAAATATACAACTTGCATGCAAAATTTAAAAGATACCCAGATGGTTTTTCGGGGCTGTGAACAAAACCCAGAAAGCATTTTTATTGTTGATGAATAGAAGATGTTGTTGTAGTGTAAATCAGACGCCTTTAACAGTAAAAAATGGCTCCAAAAATCAGAAAATGACCCCAGCAACCAAAATATGACATGCAAATGCTGGATCAGCTTCTTAAGTCCATCAATGGCATGCTGGAACCTACAAAACTGATTGAAAACTCCAAATATGCAAGTTGGTTGTTAGATTTGAGATTGAAACCCTAGAGAAAAATTGTTTTTGTCAAAACTTTTCTGATTCTCAAGATCATCCAAAGATGCAAGAGAAGAGCATACTTCATTTTTCAAAAAACTACAATAAAGTTTATTTGCCCCCCCCCCCGAATCTCTCAAATAAGAAAACTAAAATCTACTCTTGCACATAGAAAAGCTCTAATACCATGTTAGAATCTGAAAAGATTAATAACCCAGAAAACTAGTGCAAAGAGTAAATATCTAAACTATGAATGCAAATGATACAAAATCAAAATAGCATCATAGAGTTAGTCTCCAAGAGAGTAATGCAAATGCTAGAAGCAAAATAGCATTAAGAGGATGCAAAAACAAGAGATGCAAATACAAGCTAAGTAGCATGCTTATATAGGCTAGGAAGAGGGAGGAGGTGGCAACACCAACCAATGAGGAGCAACCATCTATCAGACTAAGATAGCAAAGTATCTTCCCAAGATAGCTAATGGATGCTCACATGTAGGAAGGTGACACCTCACAACTATTCACTTAATAAGACATGTTTTATTAACCTAAGCAAGATTATTAAAAGTGTAAGAAAAACCTAGCAAAATAGGAAAAATAAAAAACTACACTAACATGTATATTGTATTAATTTAATTAATTTAATTGGATTAAACAACATTGGAAGTTATGGAATTAAATGCTGAATTTATTATTAATTGATGATTAATGTTGTTTAAGAAATATAGAGTTACTTCATTATTATTATCAATGAAGTTGATAACGTAGTATTATATCAATGATTATTATTTTAATAATTTAAATAAATGATTACTCTTTGTGTAATTATTTAAATATAGTAATTGGTTAATGGTAAGGATTAATTGCAAAAACTTATCACTTGGAATTGTATATTGAAATGTAAACTAAAACTTTACCTTTAACCCAGTTGTGTATTTTCAAATCAAACTAAACTATGAGTTGGACTGTTTTACTTGTACTTCCTATGCTTTGAGATGTTGGTGTTGATTAGTTGTCGACCAGTCTAGGGAGTACACCAGGGGTTGTGAGATTTCTATTATACCATTTATGTGGCTAGTTGTCATGATGCATTATGTGATTCAAGTGAGATTTTATTTGTGAGATTTACTTGTGGAGAAATTATGTGTACTTGGATGGAAGAACCATCTTGTTTTTGGGTTTCCTGTTAAGGAACCGAGTTTGATCTTTATGAATGTTGTGATATGGGACACAACTGTGTTTTTATGTGCTTAGGAGAGGTTGTCTAGGTACGTGACTTGGGAGTGGCTTGCATAGGGGTCCGAGACCCAAAGTGGTCAGTACCAGGGTAACCTAATGCAAGTTATGTAATAAGTGATAATCTAGTAATTAAAATTTATGGGGGGGAAACACACTAAAAAGATAAGTTAGAGATTTGATCCACCCATGCTTTGAGTGCTTGTATAGACTAAGCATGGAATGGGATGAGTGCCTCGTCTTCTTGAGAGGGCTTTTTGGTTTCCATAAGTGTGATGTTGAGGGTTCGGGGTTCAAAGTAACCAGTCCAGGGTAACTCAATGCTTGAGGGTCCGAGGTCTCTTAAGAGATCAGTCCAGGGTAACTCAAGCAGCCATGTGATGACACTCCCTAGTATGTAGCCCGAGTCTCCTCTGTAGATTTGTGTATCTCTGGTGGTGTACTTATTGTTGGATGTGTTTATTGTGGATATTTACTTTCATTGAGGATGATTGGTGATTCATGGATGTTGTACTTTTGACATGTGGCTTTTGACTTGAGATGATTATCTTTCGTTGACTTTATCTTATGATCTTGGTATTTGGTTTATACTTGGTTTGTGAATGATGTTTGGTTATGTGGTGTCGGTATTGGATTGAGTGTTCTTACTTTTGGATTATTTTATCTTCTTGAGTAGCATGTGTTACCTTTGAGGTAGTTTTGGCTATTAGGGGTACCTTGCCTAGAAATGTTTTATGTTTGATAGCCATTTGTGGATCGTTCATTATCTTCCCTGCACTGTGGGAGTGGAAGCCTGACTAGGTAACCACGCGGTCGGGAGGTAGTGCCTTCTTACCATTTGGGTTCCCCTTTACATTGCCAGCTGTTGGATGTTTGTTGTAGAAGATGTACCTTTATCATTCTTATTTCTTATAGCAGAGACTTCTTTTCAGATGATGTATATACGTTATCATGTATCATGATGTATTGTATCTATTCTCACATACCCTGCGACATGTGTAGTGGATGTTATTGATTGGATGTACTTTCATTGTATTGTTTATACTTATGCATTTTCTTATGCGATTATGTATCTGTTATTTCTTTATGATCTTGAGACATTGTACTTGGAACTTAAACTAATTAATTTAAAATTATTAAATGTGACTCAACGTAAAGGAACTCTTGAGGAATTGAAACTGTATCTATATTTGCATATGTGTATTTGATGTGTATGTTCATATTGCTTCCGCAATAATGTTATCTTGATGTTGTTTAAACTTTAAAAAAAAAAAAATAGTTCAGTAAACATTGTAACATGTTAGGTTTATTTCTCTTGGGTTCCCGAGCGGGGCATTACAGTTCTTCTAATCATCATTTAGGCCTCCATAAGATTGTCAACTAGATATTCCATCGTGACCTCTTCCACTATTCTTGTTATCAATTTTTTTCTTATTTTCTCCTCAACTTTTAGGGTAAACTAGTATGCCTCCTAATTACTATTCATTTGAACTAGAATCATTCTCATCTTGAATACTTGGCCTTAACCCATTAAGATAATGGGCCACTTTCTCCTTATCAACTTTTACATGGCTGGTTCTAATGAGAACTTGATAAAACTCTTCGATATACTATTTAAAAGATCTTCTCGCTTGCTTCAACCCTTGTATTTTATTAAATAGATCAAATTCATAATCCATAGGAATGAACTGTCATGTCATTTTAGCTAACATCCAATCCCATCTGGTGATTTTTTTCTTTTCTCTTTTATTTTGATCCAACTGGATCTCCTGCCACCAGATCTTTGCATGACCCTTCAGTTTGGCCTTCACAAACTTGATCCTATCTAAATATTTAATATCTTCATATTCAAAGTACTCTTCAAGTTCATTGATCCGGTCGATCAATTCCACTGGGTTGAGATTTCTCAAAAATGTAGGAACATCAAACTTAGGTCTGTTTTCAATATTGGAAATGACCTTAAAATGTTTCACCTCCTTTGGGTTAAGAACTTCCTTTACTACTTTTGGGTCCACATTTCCTTCATATTCTCTTTCATCCTCCACTTCATCACCTTCTATGATAAGATTCATTCATTTGCACATTTGTTCTTGTGTTTCTTGCATTTGCCTCTAGAGGGTGCTAAAGTCTTCAGGTATAATATCCTTGACTCTTCCACCATACTCTCTTTGTGGAGGCATTTTTGTACTTCCATCAAAATTCTAGTGTAAAATTCTTCACAATTAGCAATCTGTATATACACTTAGTCCAAACTGTGGTCCTAGTGTGAACTTCCTCACAATCAGTTATTTATCTACACACTTAGGAGCTCTAGCTCTAAAACCAATTGATGAAGGGTGCTCCCCTTAATACCATAAAAACATAATAGAAACAAAGAAATAATAGTAATTGCGATAAAAAATAGGGGCTTCTTATTATCACTGCAAATTTGGAATTAAAAAATTCACAATTATAATATGTTAACCCACATGGGCACCTTCAATATAGTAATCTACAAGAAAAGCTACGAAACTATCACCTAGAGCTATCATAGATAATGTTCTAACATTTCTTAAATAAGCAATTTTATATCACCTAGGAAGGTTCTATACATTCAAACTTAATACCAAGGGCTAAGAGACCCTAACAATACATATAAAGTTGACCAAATACATTTTTAACATTTATTTTGGATGTTTTGGTCGATACAACTTTGGAAGACCATAACTCTAGAACCATTGCTTTGATCGGCTATTATAACCACTTTTCAAAAACTCTAGCTCCTGATCTATAGGATGAGATATGCACACACACCCATCCATTGAGTTTTGAGACTTCATCTAGGCACTCTAAGCCATCCAATGGTGAACTTGATGTTTATATACTAAAATCACAAACCAAAAATCCTCAATAAATCCATGAATACACATGATATGACATTGAGCCTCAAGTAGTAGGTTGATATATCCAAGATGAATATCCAACTTTGAAATTAGGGCATTTTGAGCTCATATGAAGAAATTACCAAAAATAATTTCCTAGAAATAGTAACCCCATTGTCTACTAGTCCTTATTTAAAATAGAAAAGGCTAAAAATAAAAAATATTTTTTGGGTTATGGAAGATTTCTATTGCACCCAAGATGCTCTTGTATTACTTCCACACACTTTACTCTTATGCATTCACCCTTATGTACCTTTTCTCCATACCACACTTCTAGTTTCCTCTATAGCTCTTTAAATAGGTAATCCTAGTCTTTTGTCATTTTCATGATCACTGTTGATCTTAGAGTTTATGATCTCATTTATCATGTTCATTATATTTGTCTGTCTTCCTTCTTTTCTAGAAACTTCTCATTGAATTTATTTATTAGGTATGATACCTACTCCTCTCCTTGAATTAAATGATTGTACTCATCAATCTTATCTTTACATGATTTCCATATCCCAAGAAATCAATTAAGTTGGTTGGAAATCATGATTCTTCATATGCTTTCAAAATACTACCACTTGACGATTTCTATGTTTTGACACTCAGTCATCATTAAATTTCTCATTCATTATAGAACTTCTAGCTCAACAGCAACTAGTATGGTTAGTTGATACTGATGCTCAATCAACACTAAATTTTCTTAGTACCTACTATGGTCCAATTGACACTAGCATCACTCAACAATCCTTACTCTTTCACTCTCTTGCTTGGTCAAGCTATACATAATTGATATATCTTGACTTGTAATATAAATACTTGGACATCAACATAATTTAAACATTTACTTTGTTTTGTCAAAGTCTAACTAATCAAATGTCCATTGTAGCTTTGTTTTTAGGAATTTGTCAAATCTGTGAAATCCTCTTCATCAATCAAATAGATATGACATTTATATTAGATATAAACATGTTTCATTAGTATGTTTGACATCAATGACAATAAAAAAATCTCTCTCTTTGGCATTGATGGAGATACCTTAAAATATGTCAAGTATATGAATACAATATCCCTCTTTGTTACCATACAATCCAAAAGATTTCACTTTCATGAGTGAACAATATCTTTATTTTTATTCTAATTCTCATCTATACTATTTTAGAAACTCCATCTAAGTTCTGAGTTTAGACATCTTCTTGTATCATTATTTATATTCAAATATCTTCCTCAAGTCACCTCCCTCCATAGTATATCTCTTCCTCTTTAGATATATCAATAATTATCTCCCCAGCTTTCTCGACTTCATTCAATTCATACATCTTGATTATGTAGATTAATACATGTTTGGGCTGGATATTGCCATCTACAAATGACTGATTTTTTATACTATTCTTCTTCATTACTGAGCTTGACTACCTTACGCACCTCCTAAAGTAGAATTGGCTTCATCAATGTGTATGATATTTTGATTAACACATCTAATGCAATGCACAATTTCTCCTTAATTTTATTTTCTTAAGGGAATCACCCCTAATTCACTTCTAATATATTCATAACATCTTTAGGTAAGGCTTTAGTGAATATGTCAACACTTTGTTCTTTGGTGTGTACATATTCTAAATCCACTTCTTATTTTTGAATTAGTTCTCTCAAGTAGTGATACTTGATAGCAATATGTTTTTTTTTAGTGCACATTATTGGATTTTTTAATATGTTAATAGCACTTGTGTTATCACAATAGATAAACACTAGATCTATAATTTATTCTTTCATTCACTTTAGTAATTATTGATCTACATAATGTTTGAATAGTTCACTTAGTAGCCACATACTTGGCTTTAGTTGTTGATTGGAAAATACAATGATGTTTCTTATTTTTTTGTGACATCAATCTCTTTTCTAGAAAGAATGCGCCTCCACTAGTATTTTTTCTATCATCAATATTTCATGCCCAATTCAAAGTCAGTGAACACCTTCAATTCAAATCTATCACTCATTTTGTAATACACTCCATAATCTTTTGTACCTTTTAGATATCTCAATATCCTTTTCATTTCCATCATATGATTCTCCTTTGGATTTTCTAAAAATCTAGCAACTATCCCAACTAATAATGCAATATTAGGTCTACTATAAACAACACAAATGTAATTTTCTAATCATTGATGTGTATATGGTTCACATCAATGGATTCATCATTTTTAGATAATTTATGTCCTAGAAAAATACATGTGCTCACTGGTCTCGACTCTTCCATTCCAAAAGTTTTTAATATCTCCTTGATATAGTTAAACCGAGTAGTGAAAATACCAAACTTCATTTGATATATTTGTAAACCAACAAAGAATTCAATTTCACCAAACATTGACATTTCAAATTCCTTCTTCATTTCATCAGGAAATGATTTGCATTATGCTTCCTTTTGTCCAAATAAAATGTCATAAAAAAAAATTTAGAGAGTAGTAATTCATTGTTCTTACTAGTCTTCAAGTATAGATTATTGTTATCATTTTTCCTTTCAAAATCAATCTTCACTAAGTAATTACAAAGTCTTTCATACCATGCTCTTGGGGATTTTTTCAATCTATATATAGAGCTTTGTGTAGTTTACATATCATACTATTCTTGTTTGGATCCAAAAATCCTTTAGGTTGTTCAATGTATGCTTCTTCCTCAGGTATATCATTTAAAAATGTAGATTTGATATCCATCTGATATATCTTGAAATTCTTGTAGGCTGAGTATGCTCTTGTAACATGATAAAATGTCTTTCCATAGACAACTCCTTCTTGAGCGTATCCTTTGCATACTAGTATGGCTTTGTTCCTTGTAACTTCACCTTTTTCATTCAGCTTATTCCTAAAAATGCACTTTATTCCAATAACAGTTTTATCCTTTGGTCTTGGTACTAGGGTCAAATTATTATTCTTCTCAATATGTTCAATTTTCTTATTCATTTCCTGAATCCTATCTTCATTCACTAGGAAAGAATGTACGATCTCTAAGTCTTTTTTCTTGTAATAACACTTGATTCAACATGACCAATTATTTGTTTAGTTTTGTGATGTCCTCTTACATACTTGGATAGCACAGTGGTCTCCTTCTTTGTTCTTCAATAGGTTCATCTTGAAAGATAATTCCAGGTTCATTAACTCTTTCTTATTCAAGTTTTATATACTCAATATTGTCTACCTGATGGTTGACATTTCCATTCTATGACTTGAAATCTTCTATCTATTTCTTGACACCCACTATCTACTACTCAACAACTTGTTATTGCACCTTGATATTTCTTGTCTTTTGGTGAACTAAAAATTTATTTTCTTGTTTAGGAGCAGTGCTTGGAGAATCATCATCCAGATAGATGTATGTACTATAGTATTCAGGTTCCATTTCACATTCAACGTCATTTCTTTCTGCAAATTCATCAACTTTCACATTTTCATTTTCCAAAACTTTGTTAGTGTTAGAGTTTAAACACTTCTAAGCTTTACTTTTAGTGGAATATCCTAGGAATATACCATGATCACTCTTTACATCAAGTTCTCCATTCATATTATCTTTGAATGTATAACATTTTCTTCCAAATATTTTGAAATATTTCACATTAGGAGCACATCCATACCATAATTCAAAAGGTGTATATTTTTCTCTTGAAACTAGACTTTGTCATTTTCCCCAATTGACATTGTTTACACATAACATTGTCAGGCTTCTTTAGTTTTTGAAACCCTCTTATTTTATTAATTTTATTAATGTTTACCAAATTGTCAAAATTCACATGACATAACCTTTTGTGTTATAACCAAACATCTTGTTGTGCAAACAAACATGTCTCATTAGATAAATCTGGATAGAAAAAATTACCTCTTGTCTAATCACCACACCATAAATGTCATATATTTTGGCATTTATATGATGGAATTTAGCTCTGTATCCTAAGCTGTTTAGCTATAAAACACTCAAAAAATTATAGTTAAGTCCTTCCATCTAGTAAATGTTTTCACACTTGATTTTTCAGTCAATTGAATAGTTCATCTACCCTTCATAACACATGGAAGATCATTTCCAAATTTAAGAAAACCACCCTTGTATGGTCCAATATCTTCAAATTTTTTTCTATCACCAGTCATATGATTAGAACAATCACTATTAATTATACGTCTATCACTTTTTTTTTTACATAAGAGATTAAGGTAGTTTTCTCATCTTCATCTGAATTTTCTTTCCTAGAAACATAAACTTCATCATCATTACTTTTAGATTTAGTGTCAGTTTCTTCTTCAACAATATAACAAGATTTCTTACCTTTTTCATCCTTGTTCTTCTTATAGTCTCTATAATCTCTTCTTCCTTTGTACTTTCTCCCTTCCTTTCATCCTTGTCTTCCTTTTTAGGACATTTAGTAACAATATGACCAACCTTGTAGCATGAAAATAAAAATAATAGGTAATTTACCTCCACCTCTTCCAAATATGTTTTCAATAGGTGCTTCAAGTTCATCAAGCTCATCATCATAAGTATCACTATCACTCTCCACATGTTTACCTTTTCTTTTGCTAAGGACCACTTGTGACTTAAAAGTAGTTTCAATAGTAGTAGGCATGTAGTTATCAAAATTGGACATCTCAAAAGAAGTAAGTTGACCAATTACACCATATAAATTCAAACTGTTAGCTAGAGTGCATCTCAACTCTTGTATTGCATAGATTGTAATAGTATATATAGGAAGTAAAGTTCACAATACCTTTCTAATCACTATTTCATATTTGATTTCTCCATTAGCACTTCGAATAACATTGACAACTTCCTTGATTCTTGTACACTTTTGTACTATGTTCTCACCTTCCACCATTCCCATTTCATCAAATTTACTTGTTATACTCTTTGATTTGGCTGTTAGGAAATTTTCATCTCCTCCACATATGGTCTTCAATTTTTCCTACATATTCTTTACACTATCACTTTCTTTGATATCATTGAAATCAACATAGCTTAGGGCTGAAGCAAATCTCCAAGATTGCCTAATTGTGTTCTTTCTTTTCTTTCAATTGTTGGCACTCAGAGGAACAACAGTTATCTTCACATATTCATTGTCCACAAAATTCATAACAAAATCACTGATACTACATATATGTTGCCTCATAAATATTTTCCATGCAGGAAAGTTCTCCTTGTTTAACTTTGGTACAACCCTTTTATGGGTCATCATCTTTAGCTTTGAGCACCTTCAAACTTATGTTTATAAGCATTCTTATCTAATACCAATTGTTAGAATATTTATAATAACTAATATTTGGGGGCGTGATTCAATTAGTCAAGATCTATAAGTACCATTTGAATAATTAAATGTTAACCATTAACTATTATCTTCTCTATTTATCCCATTGTAACTCAGTTTCTACTATATACTAATTAAAAAAATTAGTATTAGTTTACTATCCTAATATAATAGACATTGTTGAATGTAAACATCTAATATGTAAAACACCATAAAACATTCAACACAATTTTGACACTAATATTTAACGTAGAAACCCAATTTGGAAAAAACTACCAATAATATTCCACCACTTTTTCAATCTTTTGAAGTAAGCTTCGTTAGGAGCCAACCTTGTTAAAGGTTACCATACACACTATTAAATGTGACCTGGTTAGAAGATTTAATCACCCTATTAGGAGTAGGCTTGTTAGAGGACTTTGATAATTCTACTCAGAATGTCAGCTTGCTAACGGATTTACATAAACTTTTAAGTCCTTCAATAACTATTAGATCAACCTTTGATTAAAATTTTTTCAATACAAACTATTTACAATGATGGGAAAGAAAATGGTAGGGTTTGATATGTATGAATACGACTCACTTTGTAGTTTCATATCTCTATTAAGTTCATGTGTTGACACTATGATAAGCTTCCATTGTCATCTCTATTCTTGATTTACTTGGCAACCCTTCAAGAAATCATCATTCTCTTCACAACAAACTTAAGCCTTCTTCTTAGAATCACTTATTAATCTCAATAAATTTGTTCCCTTTTACTACAAACACACACAAAATCTTTGTTCTATGTATTTGTGTCTCACACTTGATGCTTATATCACCCTTTTATATGCTCTTCTACTCACTATGTTTATATGCATTCACCCTTGTGTCCATGTTTTCCATACCACACTTGTAGTTTGCCTCTCTACCTCCTTAAAAAATAAATTTTGATCCTTTTCAGTTTTCATGACCACAATAGATCTTAGGGTTTATGATATGATTTATCAAGTTCATTGTATATATTCATCTTCCTTCTTTTCTAGAAACTTCTCATTGAATTTTTTCATTAGGTATGATACTTAATCCTCTCCTTGAATTAAATGATCCAACTCATCAATCATATCTTCAACATAGTTTCGATATCCCAAGAAATCAACTGAGTTGATTGAAAATCACGCTTCCTCATATATTTTTAAAATACTATCATTCGACCATTTTTATGTTCTAACACTTGGTCATCATTGAATTGCTTAGTCACTGTAGAACTTCTAGCTCAAAATCAACTAGTATGCTTAGTTGATACTCATGCTCGGTCAACACTGAATTTAATGGTAATTGTTATAATTGAAACAAGTATGGGCATCAAGCATATGAATGTAGATCCAAGTTCAATTAGTCTCTTAGGCAATATGAATTCAATAAATATTGTTAGACTTGTAATAATCTTGGACACAAGTGACAAAATTGCAAATCTCAAAAGAAGTTTGGTTGGGTACCTAATGAGAAAGGTAATATTTTTAATTGAGATTAGAACACAAATATTACTTATGGGTATGTATAGGATCATGGTCAACCATCTATGGCCTTAAGTGGTAGGGAAAAATCAACAAATCAGGGTTCTATCAACTTGGCACATTATTTTTAAGTGGTTATTAACTTTACGTCAAAAAGTTATAAGAAAAGAATTTGTAGGAAATTGATTTTAGTTTGTAAAATACAAGGCATTTTGTGAAGAATAATAGTTTTATTGGTCAAAATTTTGGATTTTAATGTAGTACTATAAAAATTTTGGGATGAAAACAAAAAGTGGGTGTATGTCTGAATACCTTAATCAAAACTAAATGATAATATTTTTCAATATAATTCTAAATATAAGAAGTGACTTCATTCCTAGATGTGACACATAGTTTTGGGTATTTCTATTTGTTGCCCAATTTTTAGTTCATTCCTTTTTGCTTTAGGTTTGAGTCAAATCAAACTGTCAATGTCTAGAGGTTGAGTCTAGAGTGCCCATAGGATTACCTTTCTTTTTCATCATCCCTTTGAGCTAACCTAATGCGGTAAATGATGTGAGCAATGTACTAGTCCAAGGCTAGGTAATTAGGTTTTAGAGGATTTTTTATGTGTTCCTCTGATGAGAAGAAGGTGTGGATATTTTACTGATTCATCTTTCTCTACTCTTAATCATGTTGAAGACAAGGATTCATGTTATGTTATAGTTTTCATTGATGACAATGTAGATGATCGAGCTCAAAATGCATAGAAAGAAATTTGTGCCAAAAAATGTAGTCAAAACCCTTTAACATCAAAATGTAAAGTTAAGCAAATGTGCATCATTGGTTTAGTGCATGGATGGTTCAAATGTGATCGTAGCAAGTTACATAGGCTAGTGAAAAGTCAATTAACAAAAGAATGTGTGCCATTGGCTAGTTGAAAAGAAAATAACCTACATATTAGTTGGCCAAGCTTCATGAGATCGTAAGGCTTAAGATAGAAGAGTTATGATGATACACCATATGATACCCTAATCATACAATTGAGAAAGGAAAGAAATAGAGATATGATGCTACAAGGGATTATAAAATCATAAGTAGTAAAAGGTGAGCTTGCAAAGAAATGAGGCATAAGATCGAGAAACTAAGATTGCAGAGTTAAGAAGTTATGCCAATCATATGGTTGTAAGACTTGAGTTGAGAAGCTATGACGGTCATGAGATTGGGAGTATTCGATTTCAGATTTAAGATGCTATGCAGGACCGTAAGCTCATATGATCATAAGAAAAGAAATGTTAAAGTTAAGTAGGGCTAAGCACATAAGCACATGTCAAAAGGTCTTCTAATGTTATGAAAGATAGTGGATTGTGAGATCACAAGGGGAAATTTCCAAGCTTATCACATGACAAAGGGTTTTCAATTTCATGGTGATCATTAGATCTCAGTTGATCAACACTTGGCATTTTCCCACTTTTAAAGATACATGAGAAATAACTAATGTGAGAAAATGAGCATTTGACATATATAATAGGTGGACCCACATTGAAAAAGACTAAAGATTGCATTGTTGCAAAGGGTTAATCATAATGTGGGGTTGAATCTATGAAGGAGCGATAATAGGTGTTTGCATGATCGCAAGGGGTTAAATGAAACCTTGAGCTAACATAGTGAAACAATGAAAATTGATTGATCACATTTTTGTATCAGAAGAAGACATCATATGAATGATAGTTGTGAATCTATGATGTGGTTAGTATTTTGAGTTATTTCTATTTCAAAGTTAAAATGAGTTTTAATGCTTGAAACTGTAGTGAAGATGTAACATAAAAAGAGGAGATATCATTCAACTGTTAGATTTTAAAAGATCAATGATGCTTTATTTCCCACTTTTCAAAGATGCATAAAGGATAACCAATGTGGGAAAGTAAGCATTGGACATGTGTACATAGAGGATATCATAAAGAAAAAATAAGGAGGTTTATTATGTTTTAATTTTAATCATTGATTCGAGATCAATGATGATAATTTAAACCTACAATGACCACTGAGATGTAAATTATATCAGTGTGGTGCCAAAAGTAGAATATGGAAGAAATGATTATTTTTACAGGGTTTCTCAAAGCTACATGAAGATAAATAGTCCTCATGTATTTCTAGAAGTGTCATGGAGTCAGGATCATTGATGGAAAAGATGACATGTGTCTATATCATGTTGTAGAATAGATATTTTCATGTTTTATTCTTTTTCTCTTCCTATTATGTGACTGTTGGTCTACCAAAACCAAGGGATGATAGAAAACTATAAATGTAATCTCTTTTGCTAATATAGGGGTCAACAAACTCAATGGTGAATTAGCTCTGTAATTTCATTTACCTAATTTTATTTTCATGTTTTGTTTCCCATAGTTTAGTCCTACATAAAGAGTTGAAGGACAATTATATGAGATTCCATGATAACCATGTGGATTCCATTTCACTATGATATTTATAGCAAAGATGATTCTGTTTTCTTTTTCATATGTGATTCTACTTCTCCTCTTTCTTCTTCCATGACATGTTAAATAGTTTCATTGGGAATTGAAGGATAAATGTGGATGAATCTACTAGTAACTTGTTAGATTCCATTTCATTCAAAACTAATAGTTAAAACAATTCTATTTTCCCTCATGTGCATCTCTTCTTCCTTTCCTCATTTGTATTTAGACAATTAATTTGCATTTAAATAGGAGTAAGAGTTAGAAATTCTCAAGATAACCTATTATGGTCATTCCATTGGGTGTGATAGGTCATCCAAATCTATTTTTCCTAAATTTTTTGTGCCTACAAACAATTTGGTTAGCCTTTACTGCTCTCAGGTCAAGAGCATATTTTGTCAAAACTTTTAATCTAAGAAAAAAGTATTGATTGCATATCATTGAAAATCTAAAGGGAGTTATACTTAGTAATTTGGAGGGTAGTGATAGAAAACATACACTGACCCATTTGTTGGTAACATCCTTTTATCTCTCTAAAACATTGGGTATTAAAAAAGTCAGGTTATAAAACATAATAGGAGAACAAAGTGTTAACCAACACTATTCCAAATAAAAAATTAATTAATAACTTTCTACTATAATAGTTTTAGAATTTAAAAAATCATGTGTCTAACCACCTTAACTAATTAAAAATTTTACAAAAATATTTTCTTTTTCTTTTTCTCATATTAGGCAAAGCATATAATGTAACACAACTTTTGAATTTCAAAAATGTTATCCCATTTGAAATTTATAGTTATTTTTCAAACAATATGTCAATCAACAATTTATAAGAATCTTCACTAGAAATTAACTAATCAATACTTATCAAATTCATAATTTGACAGCAATTATATTGATAGAATCTTGAGAGTATTCAAAAGAAACCCTTTTTGTTTCATTGAAGTTGGATGTAAAAGAGTTGTCAGATAGTTGGTCAAAGTCTAAATGTTAGATCAACATTTCTTAATTACACTTTTTGAGTTGATCAATCACTCTTGGTAAATACTAAGCCTAATTAGATACCCAAAACCAAATTGTGTTTCTAAAAACTTCAAGTATTCGATCATATTTTGTATACTTGAGAAGTGGTGGCAAATTCCAAATTTTCAAATTTAAGATATTCAAGAAAATATTGTATATTTAAAACAAAATGTTTTAGAAACATATTTAAATATGTTTGAGTAGTATTAGTATTTAAGATATAATAATATCTTAATATTATTATTTCTTATTTTATTCTTATATATCATATAATAGATATTATTACCATAATATTATATATACTATTAAATACAAGTGCATAATATATTAGGATCATAACACTATAGATTATATAGTATTCTATATATATATATATATAGTATTATAAATATATTATTAAATTTATCTACTATTATACATATTTTATCATAGTATTAGAAACTATTATATTGTATTATATATTTTATTAAATAAATATAATTTAATATAATTAGATTGTATTGTATTTGATTGAACTAAGTTATAATGTGAATGATCTAGAGGGTTCATATAGTAACCAATGACCCCTTACAAAAAAATTTAACACAATATGCATATTTCTAGGAGTCATAGGATGCCTAGGAACAAATGTTGTCACATGAATGTTTGAAAGGGGTCATAGGGCAACTTACAATCCTTTTTGACCCATCAGAAAACAAAATGTATGTTTCTAGGTGGCCTATGACCCCTAGGAACACATGTTTTCATTTTAATGGGTTAAAGAGGCCATAGAGTAACCTATGACCCCTCTCTACTCATTGGAACAAAACATGAATGTCCCTATGGGTCATAGGAATATATTTTTTCATGTGAATGATCATAGGGTAATCTATGACCCCTTACAAACCATAGAACCAAAAAATGCATGTCCTTAGGTGTCCTAGGACCCCTATTAATACATGTTGTTAATGGTTGGAAGGGGTCATAAGGTAACCTATGACCCTTTATGGCCCATAAAAACACAACATGCATGTCCCTATGGGTCCTATGACTCCTAGTGACACATGCTCTCATGAAATGTATCAAAAGGGGTCATAGGTTATCTTATAACCCCTTTCAACCCATATGAGTTGAATTATAATATGTCCCTACAAGTCTTATGACCCCTCGGGACTTATGTTGTCATGAAATGTGTTGCCCTTTTGATCCATTCAAACAAATAAAATAGGCCCGCAAGGGTTGTCATTAAATGTGTCAAAAGGGTTCATAGATTATCCCATGACCCCTTTGACCCATATGAATAATTGTAATATTTTGGTGTGGGTCCTAGGACCCCTAAGGATATATGTTGTGATAAAATTCATTGAAAGGGGTCATATGTTATCCTACGACCCCTTTCAACCCATTCAAATAAATGAAATAGATCCATAGGGGTCCTAGGATCCGTAGGAACATATGTTGTCATGAACTATATCGAAAAAGGTCATAAGTTATCCTATGATCCCTTTTGAAACATATGCACAATTATAAGATGTCCCTAGGGGTCCTAGAAACCCTAGGACATATGTTGTCATGAAATATGTTGAAACCCTATAACCCTTTTCAAACCATTTGAATAAATAAAATAGGTCTCCAGGGATCCTAGGACCCCTTGGGACATATGTTGTTAGAAAATGTGTTCAAAGGGATCATATGTAATCATATGACTTTTTACCCATATGAACAATTATAATATACCCGTAGGTGTCCTAGATACCCTAAGAGAAAATATTATCATGAAATGTGTCAAAAGGGGCCATAGGTTATCCTATGATCTTTTTGGACCTATTTGAACAAATATAAAATGTCTCTAAGGGTCCTAGGACCCCTAAGGACATATGTTGTCATGAAGTGCATGAAAAGGGGTCATAGGCTATCCTATGACACATTCTATCCCATTTGAACAAATGAAATAGGTCCCTAGGGTCCTAGGACCCTTAGGGATACATGTTGTCATGAAATTTGTCAAAAAGTCACATAGGTTATCATATGACCCCTTTCAACCCATATGAAAATTATAACATTTTCCTAGGGGCCCTAGGACCCCTAGGGACATATGTCATCATGAAATGTGTCAAAAGGGGTCATAGGTTATCCTATGACCCCTTTTGACCCATTTGAAAAAAATGAAAAATGTCCCTAGGGGTTTTAGGACCCCTAGGAAGATATGTCTTAATAAAAAGTATTAAAAGGGGTCATAGGCTATCCCATGACTACTTTTAACCCATATGAACAATTATAATATGTCCCTAGGTGTCTTAGAGCCCCCAGGGACATATGTTATCATGAAATATGTTAAAAGGGGTCTAGGTTATGCTATGAACCCTTTCGACCCATTTGTAAAAAAGAAATATGTCCCTAGGTGTCCTAGGGCCCCTAGGGACATATGTTGTCACAAAATGTGTCAAAAAGGGGACATAAGTTATCATATGACCCCTTTCAACACATATGAACAATTATAATGTATCCCTAAGGGTTCTAGGATCCCTATGGACATATGTTGTCAAGAAGTGTATCAAACATGGTCATAGGTTATCCTATGGCCCATTTCAACCCATTCAAAAAATCATTTTTGTCATGAAGTGTGTTGAAATGATTCATAGGTTATCCCACGACCCCTTTTGACCTATATGAATAATTATAATATGTTCTTAGGCATCCCAAAGATTCCTAGGGACATATATTATCATAAAATGTGTCAAAAGAGGTCATAGGTTATCATATGACCCTTTTCGACCCATTTGAACAAACAAATTGGTCTTAAAGGGTCCTAGGACCCCTTGAGGACATATGTTGTCTTGAAATGTGATGAAAGGGGTCACAAGTTATCCCATAACCCTTTTCATCCTATATGAACAATTAAAATATGTCTCTAGGGGTCCTAGGACCCCTAGCAACATATTTTATAATAAAATATGTCAAAAGGGGTCATAGGGTATTGTATTGCCTCTTTCAATCCATTTGAACAAATGAAATAGGTCCCCAGGAGTCTTATGATCCCTAAGGACATATTTTCTCATGAAATGTGTTGAAAGGGGCCTTAGTTTATCATATGACACCTTTTGACAAATATGAACAATTATAATATGTACTTAGGGGTCCAAGGACCCCTAGGGATATATGTTGTCATGAAACTTTTTGAAAGGGGTCATACATTATCATGTGATTGCTTTTAACTCGTATGAACAATTGTAATATGACCCTATGGATCTTAGTACCCATAGGGAGATATGTCATCATAAAATGTGTCAAAATGGGTCATACATTTTTTTATGACCTCTTTTAACCTATTCAAACAAATATAATGGCCTTAGGGGTCCTAGGAAACCTACAAACATATATTGTCATGAAATGAGTTGAAAGTGGTCATAGGATATCCTATGACCCCTTTTGACCCATTCAAACAACTAAAATATTTATCTAGGTGTGCTAAGACTGCTAGGGACATATGTTATCATGAAATTTGTCAAGAGGGGTCATAGACTATCCTATGAAAACTTTTGACTCATACAAACAATTATAAATATCTATAGGGAATCTAGGAACCCTAGGAACATATGTTGTCAATAAATGTGTTAAAAATGGTTATAGGTTATAATATGAGTGCTTTCAACCTATTCAAACAAATGAAATAGGTCTTTAGAGGTCCTAGGATGCCTAGGGATATATGTTGTCATAAAATATGGTGAAAGGGGTCATAAGTTATCTTATGACCCCATTTTGACTCGTATGAACAATTATAATATGTCCCTATGGGTCATGAAATGTATTGAAAGGGGTAATATGTTATCTTATGACCACTTTCAACCCATTCAAACAAATGGAATAACTCCCTAGGACCCCTAAGGAGATGCATTATTATGAAATGTGTCAAAATGTTTTCACCCATTCTTGTTAGAAATTTTTTAGAATAACTAGGGGGGTTGAATCAGTTATTCAAGGTCCAAAATTGCCTAATCAAAATTTTCATTAAGTACAGTGAGCCTATTCAAACTACCATGCATCCAAGCTTAAACCTTCATCCTATAAAGTTATTGATAAATCAATATGCAAAAATGAAACACATAAAATCAATAGATAACATAGTAATTTATGTGGAAACCCAATTTGAGAAAAACCACCAGTAACATGCTACCTTGTTAAAGGCAACTGGCTTGCCTTGTTAAAGGCAACAACACACTATTAGATGTGACCTTGTTAAAATATTTCAACACCTTGTCAGGAATGTGCCTGGTTAAAGGACTTTAGAACATTCAACTTAGAATGTCACCCTGTTAAAGGATTTCTCAATGGTTGTTAGGCCAACCTAAGTCTATAGGATTTTTCCTCAGTTGATACAATTGTAAGAGAGTAACAATTAAGAGCTTTTGACCTGATACAACTTACAACTTAAATTGCAAATTTCAATTCACAATTATATTCATACATTTTCTTGGCTTTCTATCTCTGTAGCTCTGACAACTTGTGCTTCTTTCAAGCTTTGTCTCCTTGAGTCTTCTTGCTCATTGTGCCAATGCAATCTTCTCTCTATGGTCACCTATCAAAGCAGAGTCTATGTTCTCATTTCTCCCTTCTTTGTATCTTCTTCTTGATACTACACACTCTACACACTTCAATTATTGACCTGCAACTTTTTAAGTAAAATTTTAGAATGCATTTCCTACTCTATTCTTCTCACTCATAATTGGGTTTGAATTGATTTGGAAAGATATGATGTAGCTTTCCCTCCAATTTGTTTCTTCTAGAAACATCATGTGGAATCCATCTATATTCACCTAAAAATAGTTAACATAAAATTGTATGGCACTAGCTCATCATCCTTATCTTTTACATGGTTCACAAAATTCAATGTAACAACCTTATTGGCTCAGATCTAGCAATTTTTTCACTTTTCAAATAATGCAACAGCTCAGCATTATTCAAATACTAGTGCTCAACACATATTGTGTTACTCAACACTTTCTGTGGATTCACCATCTACTAAACTAATGCTCAACACCAACTACATTTTCACTGCTTGACACTTGAACGTTTCTCAACACCAACTATTTTCTTAGCACCTGAATAGTTTTACTTGGCACACACTAGATTTTACATTTTCTTGACACTAATTGAAAAATCTACTCAGCGTGAACTAACTTACTTGGCATCCACTAATGAATTTAGTCAAGCTTTGCAGAAAACCTTGTTACAACTTATTCTTCTAATGTTTCTAAGTGTGACCAAACTCTGTATCTTCAATTACATTAACAATACATCATTTTACCAATTTCTTAACTGATCCTTGTACTTCATTACAACATCATAACTCAACCTCTCCCTTAGGTACTTTTGTTACATCTTATTGATTAACTCCTCATTAATTAACTAAGTGATAGTACTTGGATCATATAAGAAATTGTCATTCTGGCAAATAGTAGGTTTGACATCAATGACAAAACAATAATTGAAAACATTCTTCACCATCAATCTCCTTTCTTCATCATTGTTCAACAATGATCTTTCCAATCATATTTCAATAATCTCCCTCTTTGGTATTGATGCAAACGAAACTAATCAACTAACCAAGATGATCAACCATGTTACTATAATGCTAATATGTCGAAAAGAAAACTTGTTGACTTTCATATCTCCCTCTTTTTCATATCTCCCTCTTTTCTTGTACATACTAATACTTTTGATCTGCTACCTCTTAGATCTATCATCTTATTTTCTTTTCTTTTGCTTCTCCCTCTTAGCTACTATTTTCTTTCTTCCTCTATACATCAAATCCTCTATTTCTCCCTCTGACTGATCTATCTTCCTTTGATGATCTCTTTTTCTTTTTGATCAGTTTCTACATATTTCTCCCTCTCTTCTACTGTTGACCAGTTTCTACTATTTCTCCCTCTTTGACAACAATGCCAAAGACTTAGCATCTTTGAATATGTAGATGTAGACTTTGTATCTTGCAACTTCTCCTTCTATCACCATACTTGTAATTGATCTAGAATTTCAGCACTTTGGTATCCTCTGCATCAATTTACACTATTTCAAAAATCAACACTTTTGATGCAGGAAAATTCTGTTGATGCTCAAACAGCCTAGGATAGGGGATTTATCTCTAGCTTACATCTAAGATACTCAAATGTATCTTTAGGTAATAATTTTGTGAAGATATTAGCAATTTTCTCCTTTGAGTTGATATATTCCATCTTCAGTTGTTTGTCTTCTACCGATTCTCTTACATAGTGATACTTGATTGCAATGTGCTTAATTTTTGAATGCATCAAAGGATTCTCAAATATGTTGATGGCACTTGTGTTATCATAATAGAGTATCAACTTAGTTATCTCCTCCTTCATTCCTTTCAATAGGTGCTTGATCCATACAATGTTGGTACAATTGATGGTAGCTACAACATACTCAGGTTCAGCTATGGACTGTGAAGTACAACTTTTCTTCTTGCTAGTCCAAGTGATTAGTCTTCTTCCTAAGAAGAGTGCTCCTCCATTTGTGCTTTTCCTATCATCAATGTTTCCTCCCCAATCTACATCAGTGTAAGCATTCAATTCAAACTTTTCACTCCTTTTGTAGTATAACCCAAAGTCATCTATTCCTTTTAGATACCTCATTGTTCTCTTCACTTGCATAAGGTGATTTTCTCTTGGATTGGAAAAAAATCTTGCTACTATCCCAAAAACTAATGCAATGTTTGGTATGATGTGAACAACATATGGCAACTTTCCAATCATAGACCTATACATTGTCTGATTGACTTTAACAAACCATCATTCTTAGATAACTTGTGTCCTATTACCATTGGTGTACTGATAGATTTGGAATCCTATAAGCCAAATGTATTGCATACCTCCTTGATATACTTTGATTGGGTCACAAATATACCATGTTTTAGTTTATGTACTTGTAATCGAACAAAGAACTTTATTTCCCAAACAAAGACATTTCAAATTCATGTTTCATTTTGTTAGCGAAATCTTTGCATAGTGCATCTTTTCCTCCAAAGATTATATCATCTACAAATATTTTTGATATCAAGATATCCTTACCTTCTTCTAACTTGATGTACAAGTTGTTGTTATCATCTATTCTTTCAAATCCTATCTTCACCAGATATTTATGAAGTCTTTCATACCAAGCTCTAGGATCTTGTTTCAATCCTTAGAGAGCTTTGTGCAACTTGCAAAATTTTTCTTTGTTGTTCTCATCAACAAAACCCTTTGGTTTCTCTATGTAGACTTCTTCTTCTAGTATGCCATTAAGAAAGGCAGACTTTACATCCATTTGGTAGACCTTGAAACCTTTGTAGGTAGAATATGCAAGTAGAGTTCTGACTCTTTCCATTCTTGCAACAGGGCCAAATGTTTCCCCATAATCCAGTCCTTCTTCTTGTGCATAACCTTTGCAGACTAGTTTAGCCTTATTTCTTATGATCTCACCATTTTCATCTAACTCATTCCTAAACACCCACTTGGTTCCAATCAAATTCTTATCTGCTAGTCTTGGAACTAAAGTCCAAGTCTTGTTCTTCTCAATCTACTATATTTCCTCTTCCATTGCTTTGTACCAATCATCATCTTGGAATGCATTGTTTACTATTTTGGGCTCAAAAATGCTAAGAAGACATGTATCACTCCTTATTTTGTTCCTTTTCATTGGTTTGGCCTCTTTGTCACCAAAGATATATTCTGTTGGATGTTGCCTTCTCACATACTTTGATAGCCTAGGTTATGTCCTTGTTTCTATGTTTGGCGTTTCAGCATTAGAGTCACTATGCACATATCTATTAGGTAACTCTACATCTCTTTCATGCGTACTAATTTTAGAATCAAAATTTACATTTCCTTCATTCTAAAACTCGATGTTCACTAGCTATGACTTGGCAGATATTGAAACTTGTTTCTGATTCCCAATATGATTGGCAACATCTTCTTCATCAGGTATTCCTTCATATAAGTATACAAAGGATTTTTATTCTTCTGGTTTCTTGATGGATGCATTGTCTTGAACTTTTGCATGCTCATCAAAGTTTACATTTGTACTCTCCACAACTTTGTTAGTGTTAGCATTTAAACACTTATAAGCTTTGCTTCTAGTGGAGCATCCAAGGAATATACCTTCATCACTTTTTGCATCAAATTTTCCATTCCTATACTCTTTAAGAATATAAAACTTACAACCAAACACTTTGAAATGCTTAACATTAGGTGAGTGACCATACCATAGCTCAAAAGGAGTTGCATTAGTACCTTTCTTGATTTGAACTCTATTGAGGGTGTAGACTGTTGTGCTTATAACTTCTCTCTAGTACTATAGTTCAAAATTCTTCTCCATCATCAAGGTTCTGGTAGATTCAATCACTGATCTATTTCTTCTTTTTGTAATGCCATTCTATGTGGGAGTGCTAGGTGCTAAATTTTTCCTTTTGATTCCTTTATCATTGTAGAACACCTCAAAATTTGTTGATGTGAACTTACCTCCTCTATCAGATCTTGGGCATTTCAAGCTCTTTCCTATTTCCTTCTCAACTATGGCTACATACCACTTAAACATTTGGAATGCATTAGACTTTTTCTTTAAGAACATGGTAGTCATCATTCTAGAGTAGTTATCCACAAATAACATTATATATTTTTCTCCTTTGTAGCTCTACACTTCAATTGGACCACATAAGTTAGTATAGACTACCTCTAGTACTTCTTTGGAAGTATAGGTCTTCCTCTTGAAACTAGACTTTGTCATCTTCCCTAGCTGATACTATTTGCACATTGTGTTGTTAGGCTTCTTCAGTTTTGGCAATCCCCTAACTTTCTTCATCTTTCTCATGTTAATTAAATTATCAAAATTGACATGACATAACCTCTTATTCCATAGCCACACATCATCAAGTCTTACAACAAGATAAACATTTTCTTTCATATCTAGATAAAACAAGTTACTCCTAGTTTGCTCACCCTTTCCTATCAGATTTCCATTAGTGTCATAGATTTTGGTAGTTTTGTTTCCAAATTCCACTTTACATCCTATATTGCCTAACTCTTACACACTTAGTAGATTATAGTTCAGACCTTCAACATAATATACATTATCACATGATGTTTTCTTTGTAAGTTTAATGCTACATTTTCCTTTGATTAGACATGGAGCATCATTTCCAAATCTAACCATCATATTGAGTAAAGGTGACAAACTTACTTTTTTCTCCAGTCATGTGATGAGAGCATCCACTATCTATGATCTACTTGTCATTCTTTTTTACATAGGTTACCGGTGTTGTTGCCTCATTTTCATCTAATTCATCTCTCATGGCTATATAGACAACTTCATCATCATTCTCATCAGAATCTTCTTCTTCAACAATGTAGCACTTTTTTCCCTTGTCCTTGTGGTCTTTTCTATCATCTTCTCTTCTATTCTTGTACTTGTTGCCTTCTTTTTAGTTCTTCTTCCGTGGACATCTTGTAGCAATGTGACTTATCTCATTACAATTAAAACAAATGATAGGAAGCTTACCTTTGAATTCACATTTGCCTCTATGAAATCTTCTAGCCAACAATGCTTCCAACTGTTCCACATCCTCCTCATTTGTATTGCTATCACTGGATGCATATTTGATCTTTCTTTTCTTCTTATTTGGCTTCACCTCTTTAGTGTCTTTCAATAATAGCTTGGCCTTGAAAGCAAATTCAAGGTTCTTAGGTCCATAGTTATCAAAGTTAGATAACTTAAATTTAGTAAGCCTACCCACTATTCCTTCAAGAGAGAACTTGGTCCTTGTTATGCAGGTCAACTCCTGTATGGCTGATACTCTAATAGCATAAATAGGGAGAAGGGTTCTAAATAATTTTCTATTATTAGATTCATCTTCTAGAGTACCATTATCACTTCTTATTGCACTTACTACCTCTTTTATCCTAGAGGCATATTGAGCAATGTTTTCACCTTCCTCGATTCTCATTTCATTGAACTTTCCTCCGAGGCTTTCTCTTTTTTCTCTTTGAACATTCTCATCTCCTCCATAGATATTTGATAGGGCTTCCCACATCTAGAATATCGATTTACATCATTTGATGACATCAAAATTGGCATAATTGAGGGTAGAGGTTATTTCCAACATATCCTGATTGTGCTTCTTCTTTTTCTTTATGTCTTCTATAGTAGGAACACCAGCTAGATCAACATGTTCCACTATGATTGTAGTTTGTGCATGATCACCTAAAGATCCAAGGTGCAGCTTCATCAAACTCTATCATGCTACAAAGTTATCTCTATTGAGCTTGAGTACTTCTCTCTTAGGCATCTTGATCTTTCCTACTTCTAATACGTTTAAACCAAATCAGCAGATGGCTCTAATACCAATTGTTAGAAATATTTTAGAATAACTGTGGTGGTGGGGGGGGTGCAATGAATCATTTGTTCAAGGTCTAGAATTGCCTAATAAAACATTTCACTAAGTATATTGAGCCCATTCAAACTACCATGCATCCAAGCTTAAACCTTCATCCTAGAAAATTACTAATAAATCAATATGTAGAAATGAAACACATAAGATCAACACATAACACATTAATTTATGTGGAAACCCAATTTGGGAAAAACCACCAGCAACATGATACCTTGTTTCTCACTCTTTTGAAGTGATGTCCTATTAAAGGCATGCCTTGTTAAAGGCTACAACACACTATTAGATGTGACCCTGTTAAAGGATTTCAACACCTTGTTAGGAGAGTTATTTGTGTGCCTAGTTAAAGGACTTTAGAACATTCAACTTGGAATGTCACCCTATTAAAGGATTTCTTAATGGCTGTTAGGCCAACCTAAGTCTATAGGAGTTTCCCTCAACTAATAGAATTATAAGAGAGTAACAATTAAGGGCTTTTGACCTGATACAACTTACAACTTAACTTATAGATTTTAGATCACAATTCTATTCATAAATTTGCTTGGCTCTCTATCTCTATAGCTCTGACAACTTTTCCTCCTTTCATGCTTTGTGTTCTTGAGTCTTCTTTCTCATTATACCAATGCAATCTCCTCTCTATGTTCAATTATAGAAGTAGAGTCTCTGTGTTCTGTTCTTCATTTTCTGTGTCTTCTTCTTGATACTACATACTCCACACACTTTGATTATTGACCGACAACTTCTTAAGTAGAAGTTTAGAATGCATTTCCTACTCTATTCTTCCCACTCATAATTGGATTTGAATTGATTTGCAAAGATACGATGTAGCTTTCCCACTAATTTTTTTCTTCTAGAAACATCATGTGAAATCCACCTGTATTCGCTTAAAAATAGTTAACATAAAATTTTGTGACACCAGCTCATCATCCTTATCTTCCACCTAGTTCACAAAATTCAATGGAACAACCTTATTAGCTTAGATCTTTTGAACCTTTGACTTTTCAAATAATGTAGCAGCTCAACATTATTGAAATACTAGTGCTCAAAACATACTGTATTACTTTATACCTTCTATGGATTCACTCGGTATCCACTAAACTGATGCTTGGCACCAACTACATTTTCACTCCTCAACACCTAAAATTTTCTCAGCACCAACTATTTTCTTAGCACCTAAATGCTTTTACTCAGCACACACTATATTTTTCATTTTCTCAGCACTAACTAAAAAATCTGCTCGGCATGAACTAACTTACTCAGTTCCCACTAATGAATTTAGTCAAGCTTTGCAGACAACCTTTATACAACTTATTCTTCTAATGTTTCTAAGTGTGACCAACCTTTGTATCTTCAAGTATATTAACAATACATCATTTTACCAATGTCTTAATTGATCCTTGTACTTCATTACAACATTATAATTCAACCTTTCCCTTAGGTGCTTTTGTTACATCTTATTGATTAACTCCTCCTCATTAATCAACTAAGTGATAGTATTTGGATCATATAAGCAATTATCATTCCAACAAATAGCAGGTTTGACATGAGTGACAAAACAATGATTGAATACATTCTTTACCATCAATCTCCTTTCTTCATCATTCTTCAACAATGATCTTTTCAATCATATTTCAACAATTCTAACAAATATAATATGTCCCTAGGGGTCCTATGATACCTAGGGATATATTGTCATGAAATATTGAAAATAATCATACATTATTTTATGATCCGTTTTAACCTATTCGAACAAATTAAATAGGTCCTTATGTGTCCTAAGACCCCTAGGAATATATGTTGACATGAAAAGTGTCAGAAAGGGTTATAGGTTATACCAACCTATATCAACAATTGTAATACATCCCTAGGGGTATTTGTTGGCCATATGGTTAGATAGATGTATTGATGGTTTCATTTATGGAAACATACATTCAACATTTCATTTATACATTTAGAGTTTGAAAATTGTCTAAGAGTTAGATAGTTTGCAGCAACATAGTGAACAAATGTTAAGTGAATGAATGACTCAATGAAAGTTAGCTCATTTGTAGTTCAGGGAAGCTTCATGATAGTATCATGATGATGTGTACCAGTGTGCAAGTGCATACAAACAATACAATGCAAGATATGGTTAAAATACCAATGTGAGTATTTTACAATGTAGAACAAAGCATAATAGAGAATTGGATTGTATATCCTACGGAATTATTTTGGTTACAAAATAATTACTAAGTTATGATGAGTGAACCATGTGGATATTAATCCATAAGATATTTTATATTATGTCAAGCGTTTGAACACATGAAGGCCAAATGAACATAGTTTTACAAATATGTGAGGTATAAGTAAAGATCTTAGCTTGCAAAGATCAGTGTTCTATCTATGATAGATGAGAAAGTGTCATATGATAAGAACTATTGTACATATATCTTGAAAGAATTGTGAGCCTTATGTGATGTGAATTCTGATATATGATTAGAACAGGTGCAAAGTATGAAAGACAACAAGTATTGAATGTGTATCTGTTCTTGTGAAGAAATAAATTGTATAATTGCATATTAGGGTAGTGGGCTCTTCTTACATGAATTGTATTTGTTCTACAAATGCCTAACAAGGTTGAGGCTTCTAACAAGGCCTATTCTCCTAATAGGGACTCAAGACACTATATGTACACCATCAACTCCAAACAAGGTCAATATCCTTAACATGATGCTATTATTTACTGAATCATCTAGTGGGTATCATATCGAATAGGGTTTTCCCTTGGCCAGGGTTTCCCTAGTTAACAAATAATGGTGTTATGAGCTATCTATGTGTATGGTTATATTTACTATTTAACATTGTTGGTTTACTTTCATATGCAAGTTATAAAGTAATTAACAATATTCAGTTGTGGGCAAAAGTTTGTAGAATATTGATTCACCCCCCACCCTCTTAGTATTATCTATTTATAACAATTAGTATTAGAGCCAAGCTACTTTAAAGAAGTTTAATTTCTTAAGTAAGATCCCTGAAGAAATGGAACAGTTGAAGAAAAACCTTGAAGAAGCTCTTGAGCAAATTGACCTTCTTACTAAAGAAAGAGATAACCTAAAAGATAGATATGCAGATGCAAAAATTTTTATTTGAAAGTTGAAAGACAAGATTGATGGTTTAGAATTTGGAAAGAAATAAATTTCACAAACTAGTGATAATGATGAAGTAGGAGATCTTTAGAAGGAAAATGATCCCATGAAACATGTACTAAAAATAATTGAGCTTAAGTTGAGTATTACGAGAAATCATAGCAAGAGTGAACTAGAACTGAAAATTGAGAATGCAGATCTTAGATCCTAGTTAAGTCAAGTTATGTTTGAAATAAATACTATCAAGATTGAACTTGCTGAGTTAGAGAAGTACAAAATTATTGTAAATAGAGAATTGACACAAGCTAAGTAAAAGTTTGAGAAACTTTATTCCAATATTGAAAATATAGATCAATAGATATTTCATTAGATACCTTCTTATGACAAGACATGACTTAGCTATCTTATTGGAGAGAAATCAACCAAGACAATTGAAATCAGAAGACAAGAAGATCTAGTTATTAAATCACCTAAGGGTCTTGATTTGAGTAAGGGACAATCAAGTACATCTACCGAAGTATCAAAGGAAGTTGAGTTAATTGATTTATTAGCAAAAATAGAAAAAGTTGATTAACCTAACCAAGATAAATCAATCAAAGAAGTAATACACGAGTTTAGAGGTAGATGCTTGATATGCAATGAAGTTGGAGACATGAAAAGTGATTACATAGGTAAGCCTTTTAAACCCATTAATAATTTATATTGTTATAATTGTCATGATTATGGACATAAGACATTAAACAATGTAAAAAACCTAAGTTTGATGGTAATAATGCAAATAGTAGACTGTCTAGGAATACTCACCCTACAGGCAGTGGAAGAGGAAGATCACATAAGAGATCAAATAATGGTGAGAAGAAATAGTTCATGTCTTACAAGTGTAACAATCTTGGCCATATTGCAAGGAATTGTAGATCACCTAAGAATTAGAATGGAACCAATCAAAGGGGAAATGAACCTCTATGTCAGTTATGTCTTAACTTTGGATACACAACAAGATATTGCAGAATGGACAAAAGGGACATTAACATGAATCTGAATAATAGAAGGAACAACAACATAAATGACAAAAGGAATATTAATGGCAATGGCATAGTTAGAAGGAACCAATTAAGGAATATGTTGATGATTCAAAGAAGCATTTGTGACATCTAAAGATCTAAAAAGTTCTTATACGGTTTTGGAGGAACAATTTTTGATGCACCTAATAATATATTGAAGTCATAGATTATTTATGACCCATCCTATATAAATTAAGCAATTTCAATTGTGGTAGGGCATTAGCTGGCAAGAACTAATGTTTTAGAGAGAGAGAGAGCTAGAAGTTGCATAGTTGACATGAAGTTAAGGACATAGAGAGAAGAGTATGGTCAAGTGTGCAAGTCTTGATATGTTTGTAGTAAGCATGAGTTGAGAAATCAAGCTTCTTGGTATATAGAGACAATATTTGAATCTCTAGTACATATTTAATGCACAATACAATTTGAAATGATTGAAGGATTGCAAGCAAGATTGTATGTAGCAATTGTTAATGGGAAGTGTCTTGAGTAAATTCAAGGGAGATTTGACAATGAATTGAAGTGCAAAGTAAAGTTCAAGAAGTAGAAAGTTGCAAAAGCCCTAAATCATAATTTTAAGTTATTTTACAAAGCTTGAATCTAGAATTTTAGTGTTTATAGTTCAAATGGCAAGTCAAGATGTGTATGATGTAAGTGAAAGACTATGATATGAGTTTAAGAAAAATCCATTTATTTCTTTATTGGATGATCTATTGGGTGCATTTTCACAAGTTTCAAAAAATGTGTTGCATGTTGAGGATATTAGAAGCTACATTCACTATAAGTTTGAGAGAATAGGTGATGAAGAGATTCATGAGGGCTTAGGAAAGATGTATAAAAGTGACCTATCCTTGAAGTATGAGTATGTACATCTAGAGAATTTGAATCTAGTGAAGAATATGTTTTACACAAAGTTTGACAATCATGATCAGACTCAAATCATTATAAGTATGATACATCATGATATGTTATGGTTAGGAGATGAGAAGATTTTTATTGACAATGACCTAATTCACAAGGTCACATGATTGAGTAATGAAGGTTGTAATCCTATTAATGAGAAAAATGTCAAGAAGATGGTTGAAAGAAACCTAATATGAAGTTTTATGGAAGAAACATGATGGTAGAATCCATTTAGGATAGAGGAGTAAAGTTGTTAACCAAGATATTAAGATCTACATTGAACCATGGGTCAAGGGTTAACTCAGTGCTACCTAGATTTTTGCATGCAATTTATGAAATGGCTATGCAAGAAAGAATGTTAAATTTGTGAGAGATTATTAGATTGTAACTATTGGACAAAATTGCAAAGATTAAGAAGACAAAGAATACAATTTTCAGATTTGAGTCCTTGTTGACTCACATCTTCTTTTATTCTACAAGGAAGTTTACTAGATTGATAAGCTGGGATATCAGTGAGTGCACAATGAAGTTAGTTAGTCAATAATAGAGGTCTAAACCAAAAAATGTTAGAGATGATGGCATTGACAAAATGATGAAGAACCTCTAGTTTGAGATGAAATAGAGGTGTAGGATACCTCCCTCTATGGAAGGTAAGTACAAGGATGATATATGCTTCATGGTGGAAACTAACAACACCTGTATGGAAGAAATAATTCTCAAAGTTAAATTTATAGAACCTATGGGATGTCAGATGGGCACAAAGATCATAGAAGGGTATGCATAGATTATTCTTGAATCTGAGAAGGATACTAAGTGCCCTAGATGGGGTACTTATGAGGAAGCAATGAGAATAGTTCATTATGAAGTATACAAAAAAGAAAGAAAGAAAAATGTTGACAAAGAGATAGACTCCATTCTTAAGGAATCAAGCATGACAACGAAAGAATTTAACGAGATTAAAGGTATTGCACTAGAAATGAAGGCCAATGGACAAAATGAAGTGTTGGAAGCAACTCCCATTGTAGTTGTAAGACCTTCAGGGTGTGTGACAGTAGCACAACCATGTGTGGAAGCCCCAATTGCATCATATGCAGTAGTTGCACCAGTGCAACTAGCCAGATCAAGGAGTGATCAACCTAAAAGTTAGCCATAGGTTAAATCATCTTTTATGTGAAGTAAATCAGACAGATTGGTAAAGGTAAAGAAGGAACCTATAGCAACAACCAAGAAAAGGGTCAAGCAAACCACCAAAAGACCTAGAAAGAGAAGAAGAATAACACAAGTCAGTGATTTTGAGGAATCAAAGGATGAAATTGAAGATACACTAGTAGTCCAAAATGCTCAAGAAGGAAGAATAATAGCTAGAAAGAAAGCATGGAAGCCAAAGGTAGAAAACCTTAACATGCAAATTATTAATGATGATAATTTTGTATAATTGAATAAATATTATGATTTGTATAATAATATGGATAGAATATAGTTAGAAAAATCCATTATAAGGAATATGATTTTGAGGAACAAAAGATTTGAGAGTATATAGAGTAAGATACAAGAGGATCTATATAATAGATTTGTTAATAGGAAAAGAAGGATATTAGAGGAAGATATGAATATTAGGATCACAATGATCAATAAACTATGTGATGTTGATTCTAGTGAGGAATCAAATAGAATTTTGAAGTGTGTTGAGCCCTTGCTAAGGAACAAAAGAAGAAAAATTCTTCTAATGGGAGGCAATTATGAAGTATATGACTACAGTGCCTAAGGTGAGTACACAGTCTAAACCTAAGAGTCTAGTTTATGTACAAGTACATACACCTTTCAAGGAAAAGGAAGAAGCAAAGGAAACACAATAGGAACTATCACTACCTCACATTGTTGTGGGTACTGATTCCATGCAAGTGGATAGTATGTCCATAACTTTAGATACAAAGGAGAATCCTTTTGCGGCATTTGGCCAATCAATTTTTGGAAATATTACTACTTACTCTAGTTTTGATGATGAGGAAGAAGTAAAGAAGATAGAGGTAGAGAAAATAAAGAAGGAAAGGATACAAAGAGAAAAGGAAGAGAAGAATATGAAATAAGAGTAAGCAAAAAAGAAAGAAGAAGAGAAAAAGAAGAAGGAAGTAGAAGAGAAAAGAAGAAAAAGATAAGAAAATAGCTGAGGAGGAAACAAGGAAAGAAGCATAAAGGTTAGCTATTAAAAAGAAGAAGGATAAGGAAGAGAAGAAGAGCGTAGAATAGAAAATAGTTCTACTCCTTCTAGCATCAATAGTCAGTCCATTAGTGCACCAGTAGTGACATCAAATGATGAAGATCAAAAATTCTTGACGAGCACATTGAGTTAATTGTTTGAGAAAAATAAATCAATAAAGCCTTTGGAGAAGACATTAACTAAAGTCCTAGATAAAATGAAAAAGACAATTACTAACTCGATAGCTATTCTAGACTTGTAGTCAAAGGCCATGGAGTTAGTGAAAAACTTTGATAAAGAATTCACAAATTTAGTAGAAGTAGCTTCAACACAATATCATGTAAAACATGATGCAACACTATTTAATATAGTATGCACCAACGTGCAAAATGATCTAAAGGAACTTGATGGAAACATCAAAGGATTGAGAAATTATATTGATGAAGGGATAATACTATATGAATAATGTGCGCAATCATACAAGTACCTTATGGACCTTGAGAGTTAGAATAAAGATAAGTTAAGTGAACTTGAAATACTTTTTTCAAGTTACAAATCCCAGAATCTAGATTTAAAGAATATGGAGCCAAAGTGGAGAAGATACATGATATGATTAGAAACTTGGAATCTGATAAAGGGAAAAAAGCAAGGAGATTCTCTAGTCTTAGTAATATTTTTTTATCAAAAGTCAGTATTTTACAGAGGCAACTTGAGGAATGTCTTACAACTAAGGCCTGCTATGACAAGTTTGCCTACACTGACTTGAGTACAGTTGAAGTGGCATCCTATGCACTTTGTACACTAATCAATATCTTAGAAACAATAAAGGAGAACTAGAAGAAAGAGATAGAAAGACTAAAGGTTGTGTATGCAGATTATTTCTCTAGATTAATAGCTTGATCAATAATAGACCCAAATTTTTTTATATAGTTTTTAACACCTTCCATTGATGTCAAAGAGGGAGTATTATGTAGAATGAAAATCATATAGATGTATATGTATATGTAAGGGGGAGTATATGTATGTATCAGTGTAACAAAGTGATAAGGAATGTAATGATCCATCAAAACATGAATAAAATTGCTATGCTTTGAAAGCAATTGTGTATAGTTACTTTTATTTTGTTTTTGTTATGTATGATATCATTTTGGGACTTAACCAATTTTTCCAAATGTTTCCATCAATGCCAAAGTGGGATTACTAGAAATATGTTTACATAGATTTCTTGATGGTTGTTATTTATGGAAACATACATTCAACATTTCATTTATGGATTTAGAGTTAGAAAATTGTCTAACTATTAGATAGTTTGCAACAACACAGTGAACTGATGGTAAGTGAATGGATGACTCATTGAGATTTATCTCATGCATAGTTGAGGGAAGCTTCATGAAAGCATCATGATGATGTGTACTAGTGTACAAGTGCATACAGATAGTACAACATGAAATATGGCTAAAATACTAGCACATGCATTTTATAATGCTGAAAAAAGCATAGTAGAGAATTGGATTGTACAACCTTGAAAATTATTTTGATTATGAAATAATTACTAAGTTATGATGAACCAAATATCTTGATATTAATCCATAAGATATTTTATATTACATCAAGCATTTGAATACATGAACGTTGACTGAGCATAGTTTTTTTTATATGTGAGGTATAATTAAAGATCTTTATATCTTATGAAGATAAGTGTTCTATATATGATAGAGGAGGAAGTGTTATATGATGTGAACTATTGTACATAGAGATTGAAAGAATTTTGAGCCCTATGTGATGTGAATTCTGATGTATGATCAGAACAAGCACAAAGAACAATAGACAAAATGTATTGTATCTATATCTATTCTTGTGAAGAACTAAATTGTATAATTGTATGTCACAACAATGGGCTCTTCTTGCATACATTGTATTTTTTCTATCAAATCCTAACAAGGTTAAAGCAACTCCTAGCAAGGTTGAGGCTTCTAATAAGGCTTGGTCTCCTAACAAGGACTCGAGACACTATATGTACTTCATAGACTCCTAATAGGGTCAATATCCTTAATAGGATCCTATTGTTTAGTGAATCATCTAGGGGCTATTGTTGGCTAATTTCTCCCTCCCACCAAAATGGAGTATTTGAATTTAAACTTAGTATCATTCATGTATTTGAAATTCAAATTAGGCCACATGAAAATAAATATTTAGAAACCTTATATTATACATCTTTCTTAAGTTTCCTATGCATTTTAATATTTCCTTGTGAGCCAATATTTTATCCATCGTCATACCTTTCGTGATCTGTGAACATTTCTTTGTCACTTTGTAGAAGTGTTCATTCTTTATTTTTTGTGACAATGCAACATTGTGTTGTGTGTCCAGGGTGGGCCATCTTTCTTATAGATTGTGAGTATTCTGATAGGAGTCCAGCTGGTAGTTTCTCATTCACTTTTTCTTTGTGGGCCAATGTTTCTACAATATTTTTTGTCCTATTTCAGACCAAGATCATCCAAGGGTTTTTTATTTCTCTCTTTCTCAAGATGCAAGGATTTTAAATTATGCAAAAAAGTGAGCAATTGACATGTAGAATCATGGGTCCATTTTTCTTGTGGGCTATGGATGAGGTGGATTAGTGTTAGACATGTTGGAAAAGGGTGGTGTTCTCATTGGTTAGAGGTACTAGTAGGGTAAGGATCTTTTAGTTTTATTTGGATCATTTGATCTCAGAAGATCAACATCTCTTGTTATGTCACTATGGGAAAATGATCAATTTTTAGATATAGCAACATAGCAAAGTTTTTCCACATGTTTTGATGAGACCAATTTGGATATAAAGGTAGGCACAATTAAACTTGACATTGTGGCTAAGGTTAATATCATTGTAAGATTTGATAGTCAAACTTTAAGGGGTGGCACGATTAGTTGGTTAAAATGGTTAGATGCATAAAGACCTTGCAAGTATTGGAAATGTAGGTTGAGTAACTAAGAGGGCGAGGGGCGGGGTGTGAATCAGTTACCACAAACAAATCCACAGATCCTTAAGATATCAAATAAATTCCTTACTTATTGCCACTTGGTAAAAATTCATAAAATGTTGTAACTCGTTAAGTGCAGAGAATTTTTTAACTTATAGTTAGATCTTAACATACATGAAATAATTTGTAGTTATAAAAGTAATATCATGAACACCAGAGACACCAAATTTAATGTAGAAACCCAATATGGGAAAAACCACTGATGTAACTAACTACTAATTTTCACTCTTCTTAAGTGAGCCTTGTTAGGAGCCAACCTTGTTAAAGGTTACAAAACACACTATTAGGTGTGACCTTGTTAGAGGATTTAATCACCCTATTAGGAGTGGCCTTGTTAGAGGTCTTTAGAACAATTCAACCAAACTGTCACCTTGTTAGATGATTTACAAAATAGCTATTACGCTAACTCTATTAAGAGATTTTTAAATCACTGCTACAATGGTTAGAAAGAAACAACGAAATGACCTAAATAAGATGCAACTGAATTTTCTAATTACAGATCTCTATTTTGCACCATTAGATCCTCCTTGATTAAATATAGCTTTGTTGCTCCTCAATGATCTCTGATCATCCTTCAAATCACTCTATAATAATGAGTCCACCTTAACATTCATATCTCATCAAATTCATTCCTCTCTTTTGCAACTTGACCTTTCACATATACTGTACAAATTATCAAGTCAGCTCAAATACAAGTTACAATCACTTATAATTATTACCATAGTTAGCTAGAAATAATACTTAAAAAAATTAAGCATTAAACCATAAATTAACAAATTCCTTGACTAGCTGACCTTGCTCACTAAACACCACTTCTGAAATAGTTTCTTGAGTAAACCAACAGAACTTAGTTAACATTGCAAATTCTGTGAAATCCTTTGCTTGCTGAATGAGCATGGTAAGAACTAAATTTCTTTCACTAACCTTGAGAGCTCGTTAGCAACTGTCTTTTGCTACAATCTCCTTTGATGACCAAGTGAGCTTGGTAGACATTGTCTGCAGAGGGTAAAGAATGGAAATGCTCAGTAGACACTATAAATCTATTTGTAGACCAACTAAGCTCAGTAAGGGCTAGTCATATAACTAGTATGACATTTGTGTACCATCAAAGATAACTCACAATTGGATAATTTTATCCAACAATCTCCCTCTTTGGCATTGATGGCAACACAACATGTCATAGCATGCTGAAATTTTGGAACAAGACTTTCACTGATAGAAATTTTTCTCCCTCTTATTGATGTTAAAAGAAAATAGTAAGCTCTCCCTCTTGCAAATTTCAACAAATTTCAGAAAGACATGACAATCAACTCTCCCTCTTTGACAACACAACTTGAATAAGTTCCAGTGTACCTTAAGTATTGATACATATGCGATGTCTTCATTATTATGCTGCATCGGCTGATATATCTTCAACTCTGTTCTTGTTGATGCATCACTAAATCTATATTTTAGTGAGCTTTAGATAGGGGAATGACCCCTAACTTACCTCTTAGATACAAAAATGCATCTTTAGGTAGTGGCTTAGTGAATATGTCAGCAATTTGTTCCTTTGTATGGACATATTCCAATCTAATTTCTTTATCCTACACCAATTCTCTAAAAAAGTGGTATTTTATGGAAATGTGCTTAGTTTTGAAATGCATCACTAGATTCTTTGAGATGTTAATTGCACTTGTGTTGTCACAGAACATGACAACTGGTTCTTGTATCTCTACGTTCATGTCTTCTAACAATTGTTTGAACCAAACAATATTAGAACAATTTACTGCTGCTACAACATATTCTGCTTCTACTATTGATTGAGATGTACAATTTTTCTTTTTGCTTGTCCAAGATAATAGTATTTTGCCAAGAAAGAATGCACCTCCTCTTGTACTTTTTTTGTCATCAATTTTTCCTGCTCAATCAGCATCAGTAAACACTTTTAAATTCATATTTTCTCCAAGTTTATACCATAATCCACAATCTTCTATCCCTTTAAAGTATCTCAAGATCCTTTTTAATGCCATCATATGATTTTCTCTTGGTTTAGCTGAGAATCTTGCTACTATACCAACTGCTAGGGTAATATCAGGCCTTATATGAAGAACATATTGCAATTTTTCAATCATTGATCTATATAAGGTTTGATCTACCTCTTTTGATTCATCATTCTTTGTGAGCTTTAGTCCAGTACACATAGGAGTTCCAACTGGTTTAGAGTCTTCCATACCAAATTTCTTGAGTATCTCCTTGATATACTTTGATTGAGTGATGTGCATGCCAGTCTTGCTCTGTTGTATCTGAAGACCAACAAAGATTTTTATCTCTCCAAACATAGACATCTCAAATTCTTTGCTCGTTTTCTCTAAGAATTATCTACATTCATCATCATTTCGTGCAAACAAAGTATCATCCACAAATATTTCTACCAAAACAATCTTGTTATCTGATCCCTGCTTGATATACAAACTACTGTTATCATTAGTTCGTTGAAAACCAATTTGAATAAGATAGTTATGTAATCTTTCATACCAAGCTCTAGGGGCTTGCTTTAGACTATATAAAGCTTTGTGTAACTTAAAAACCATGTCCTTCTTGTCTAGATCAATGAATCTTTGAGGCTGCTCAATGTAGACTTCTTCATCAAGAATACCATTGAGAAATGTAGACTTGACATCCATTTGATAAACTTTAAATCCTTTATGTCTTGTGTATGCAAGTAGCATTCTAACACCTTCCAATCTAGCAATAGGAGAAAAAGTCTCTCCATAGTCTATACCTTCTTCTTGAGAGTATCCTTTGCACACCAATCTAGCTTTGTTTCTTGATACTTGTCCATCTTCATTCAATTTATTTCTAAATACCCATTTAGTTCCAATCACATTCTTTTCCTTGGGCCTAGGTACAAGAGTCTAGGTTTTATTCTTCTCTATTTTCTCTATCTTTTCATTCATAGCTTCAATCCAACTTTCATTTTCCAATGCATCTTTGACATTTCTAGTTTCAAAATCAGCAAGTAAACATGTACCTTTTAATTTACTTCTTTTCATGGTACCTTCAGACTTGTCTCCAATGATCTAATCTGGTGTGTGATTCCTTCTGACATACTTAGCTAACATAGGTTCCTTGCCTTATGAGTGTCTTGCACTATTGTCTTCTTGTGGTTTAACTTCTTGTTATGGTTTCTCGAGCTTGGTAGCTAATTCTTTGACTCAGTAGCTTCAGTCTATGACTCAAGTTCCTGCAACATGGTTGGAACTATTTCCAACTCGGTAGCTAAACTAGGCTTGGCAGGTATTGTTCTTTTGTTGATAGGTGTATCTGGTATTATGTCTATGAAGATGAATCTTTTGTAATCTTCAAGTTCTTTTGTACTTTCTTCTATTATCTTTTCTGCAAACTCATCAACCTTCACATGTGCACTTTCTATAACTTTGTGTGTAGACAAATTCAAACATCTATATACCTTGCTTTTGGAAGAATATCCTAAGAATATTCCTTCATCATATTTACCATCAAATTTTCCTTTTCTAGATTCTTTTAGAATGTAACATTTACTTCCAAATACTTTAAAGTAGCTTACATTAGGTTTGTAGCCATACCATAACTCATAGGGGGTTTTTAATGAGTCCTTCTTCAACTATACTTAGTTCAAGGTATGAATTGCAATGCTGATTGCTTCCTTCTAGTATTTGATAGCAATGTTCTTTTCAATAACTAGGGTTCTTGCACAATCCATGATGTATTGGTTCCTCTTTTCAGCTATTCCATTCTGCTCAAGAGTTCTAGGTGCTGATACCTATCTTTTGATTCCTCTTTCAATACAAAAATTATTGAATTCATTTGAGATGAATTCACCACCTCTATCTAATCATAATCATTTCAATATTTTACCTATTTCCTTTTCCACTCTTGCTAGATACCATTTGAACTTTCCAAATTCTTTTGATTTTTCTCTTAGGTACATGACAATCATCATTCTAGAGTAGTCATCAACAAAGAGAATAAAGAATTTTTCACCAATATAACTTTCTACTGCAATGGGTCCACATAAATTAGTATGCACAATTTCCAATATATCTTCAGATTGATAATTTTTACTTTTGAAACTAGTCTTTCCCATCTTACCAATTTGACAATTCTTACATAGACCAATATCAAGTTTATTCAAATTTGGAATGCCTCTAACTTTCCTAAATTTACTAATCTTCACCATATTGTCAAAGTTTACATGACACAATCTTTTATGTCATAACCAACTTTCTTCAAATTGAGCAATAATGCATGATCATTCACCAAGTTCAAGATAGAGCAAGTTACCTTTTATTTTATTTCCTAATCCAATCAACTTTCCTTTGTCATTCAACATTCTTTCTTTTCCATGCATGAATTCCACCTTGAATTCAATGTTAATCAGCTATGCAACACTTAACAAATTGTGTTTCAGTCCTTCAACCCAATATGCATTCTCACATACAATCTCTTTGGTTAAAGAAATTATTCCTCTTACTTTTATACGATAGGGTTCATTATTACCAAACCTTACACTTCCACCATCATAGTCTTCAAAGTTTTCAAATTTTTCTTTGTCACCAGTCATGTGATGTAAACAACCACTATCTATGATCCAAGAATCAGTTTTTCTCACATAAGAGATAAGTGACATTTCATCATCTTCTTCATTATCATTATCAAATTCATCCTTAATAACAATATAAACAATTTCATCTTTACTAGTATCTGAATCTTTAGAATCTTTAGCCATGAAACATGTCTTCTTACCTTTGTCCTTGAAGGATTTGTGATTTTTGAAGTTCTTCTTGTCATTGCACTTGTGGCCTTTCTTCTCATCCTTGTTTTTCTTGTTTGGACACCGAGCTGCAATATGACCTATTTCTTCACATGAAAAACAAATCAAAGGAACTTTATCTTTGTATTTACCTCTGCTTCTTGAGTATTTCTTTGCAAGTAATGCTTCAACCACTTCAAGATCACTGTCAGGACTTTCTTCTGATTCTTCTACACTATCTAATTGAATGTTCTTGATCTTTTTGCCTTTCTCTTTGAGTGAAAGCTTGGCTTCAAATGATAATTCAATGTTCTTTGAGGCTAGAACATAATTATCAAAATTATCTAGTTCAAATGCTGTCAATCTTTCCACAATGGCATCTAAATTTATGTTATGATTTTCTTCACATCTCCTTTCTTGAATAGTAGACACTCTTATTGCATAAACATGAAGTAATGTTCTGAGAACTTTACTTATAACTATTTCTTCTTTGATTTCTCCACCACAAGCTTTTATTGCACTAACATTTGACTTGATCCTTTCAACATATTTGGCAATGTTCTCATCTTCTCTCATTTTCATCTGATCAAACTTCCCTCTTAGGCTTTTAGCTTTTGCTCTTCTGACATTGTCATCTCCTAAATAGATTTCTTTCAGCTTTTCCACATTGCATTGGCAAATTTGTAGTCCTTGATTTCATCAAACTCTTCATAGCTTAGGGAAATGCAATATCTATCATCATGTTGTTGTGAGTCTTCTTTTCAGCAATATCATTTACAAATAATGTACCAGTACACTCTACATATTCTGCATCAAGATACTTTTGTCTTGTATCACCAATGGAAGCTAGATGGAGTCTCATCAGTCCTTGCCATGCTGAGAAGTTATCCCTGTTAAGTCTTGGAATTTTCCTTTTGTAAGACATCCTTATCTTTAGCTTAGATCCTTGAAATCTTTTCCTGTAAGCACCAATAGCTTTGATGCCTATTGTTGGAAATGTAGGTGGAGTAACTGAGGAGGGGGGGGGGGGGGGTGTGAATCAGTTACAAAAAAAATAATCCACATATCTTTAAGACATCAAATAAATTCCTTACTGTTGCCACTTGGTAAACATTCATAAAATTTTGTAACTCAGTAAGTGTAGAGAATGTTTTAACTTATAATTAGATCTTAACATGCATGAAATAGTTTGCAGTTATAAAAGTAAAATCATGAACACCAGATTTAATGTGGAAATTTAATATGGGAAAAACCACCAATGTAACTAGCTACTGATTTTCACTCTTTTGAAGTGAGCCCTGTTAGGAGCCAACCCTATTAAAGGTTACAAAACACACTATTAGGTGTGACCTTGTTAGAGGATTTAATCACCCTATTAGGAGTGGCCTTATTAGAGATCTTTAGAATAATTCAACTAAACTGTCACCTTGTCAGAGGATTTATAAAATAGCTATTAAGCTAACTCTATTAAGAGATTTTGAAATCATTACAACAATGGTTAGAAAGAAACAACAAAATGACCTAAATAAGATGCAATTGAATTTGTTGATTAAAGATCTTTGTTCTACACCATTAGATCCTCCTTGATCAAATATAGCTTTGCTACTCCTCAATGATCTCTAATCATCCTTCAAATTCACTCTATAATAATTAGTCCACCTTCACATTCATATCTCATCAAATTCATTCCTCTCTTTCACAACTTAACCTTTCATATATACTGTTCAAATTATCAAGTCAGCTCAAATACAAGTTATAATCACTTATAATTATTACCATAGTCAGCTGGAAATAATACTTAAAACAATTAAGCATTAAACCATAAATTAACAAATTCCTTCACTGGCTGACCCTACTCAGTAAACACTACTTCTCAAATAGTTTCCTGAGTAAACCAACAGAACTCGGTTAACACTATAAATTTTACAAAATATTTTTCTTTCCAAGTGAGCATGGTAAGAAATAAATTTCCTTTGCTAACCTTGAGAGCTTGATAACAACTATCTTCTACTACAATCTCCTTCGATGACTGAGTGAGCTCAGTAGACACTGTCTATAGAGGGTAAAGATTGGAAACAACTGGTAGACACTGTAAATCTATTTGCAAACCAACTAAGCTTAGTAAATACACAATTGGATAATTGTATCCAATAGTAAGATGGTAGAATGAAATAATATTATTGGTCCACACAACACTTCCTAGTTGTAGGATTCAACTTGACTGTGGACTTTGATGATTTTTTGAGACAAGAAAGAAGAAAGATAGGGTTTCTTGTGAAATTTTATCTTTTAGAGATATTCCTTCCATAGTTATTGTTTCACTAGGAACAATGCAGAGAAATTCCTTCCACCACCTGATTGTTTATTTTGAGAAATTCTAGCATTGATTGGCACCGTTCTTATTGCTTCAAGGTTATTCTAGTCAAGTTTTCCATGATTTTCACATCTCTACAAGTCTATCGAATCATATCTATTACATGGATCATCTTGATTATTATCAAAAGTCATAATGGGAGTGGTTGTGGAGTAACTTTTAGTTGAAGCTATCTTAGTTATGCTTGAACTATAAAAACAATGTTGGAATTCTTTGTTAAGGTCGACTCTTCTCTATTTCTCTGATATTGCTCTACAAGTTCACTATAAATCCCTTTTTCTTTTGGACCTAATCACATTCTCCCTTATCTCCTTCAGCCATTGATGACTGTGCAAGATCTATTTTGTAGCTATTTGCAATTTGCATGATTGTATCTCTTTTGATTTATGAATGATATATAAGTGAACTCTCTTCTTCCTTGGGTTATTCATTTTGGTTTTTTGATCTACATGCAATTATTAGATTTAAACAAGTCTAAATTTGTATATCTTTGATGTCATAGTAGTTCAAATGTGCATGTATAGGAAGAGATTGGTTTGAACACTCCATTTTGGTGCATCACCTCCTTAGGATAGATTATTTTAGCATCTTGTGCATGCCTTCTCCACTTTTCCCTTCCAAGAGTAGTTAGGTACATCTTGATAGTAAAGAAAGTCAACCTTCTCCAAAGACTCAACCTTGTAGTTCAAGTCCCACAACTTGGAGGTTGTTTCCATGTTTCACAAGGTTTTCCTTAGGTAAAAACTTTGGACAAGGGTGCAAGCTTTTTTGACAATAGTGTTTGGTATGCTTGGTGGGACCGATATTAAGAAGATTTCAAAGTCCACTTATGTTAAAAGAGAAGAATTTTAAGTTTTGTTGAGAAGATAGTGTTTCTCTTAGTATTCTAAACCTTCAAGAGGCTCATTTCCCCAAAGAACCTTGTGATTCTACACCATTCACATCTAGTTTTAGACCATAGTTGTTGTGATTCATGCCCAAAAATGAAACAAGTGCATCTTTGAGAGGTAAGTTTCAATACCAAGATCTTTAATTTTTCCAAGCTTAGAAGAAGAAAGACTAGAGTTCCTTTATCACTAGTTAGGACTGTAATAGTAACACATACACCTATAAGATCTATCTGCACTCCTTCTATTGTTAGATCTGAACCTAGAATACCATCTGCTCATATCAATAGGCCATTTGCATATATGGCACAACCTAGAGCATAAAATTTTTCCACCTTCAATTTTTGAAGTCCTCTCTTATTGGATGAAAGACATGATATACCAATATCAACTCTTAAAAGAATACATGAGTTTACTAGTGAAACTTGTATTCCCCCCTTAGAATATATTCAAGAAGTTGCAAATGTGTGTAATATACATGGAATATTTGAAGATGATGTTGTAGTCAAGCTTCTAGCCTCATCCTTGAAAGGACAAGAACTACAATGGTATAGAGGGTTACCTCATAACTCTATAAAATATTGGGATGGCTTAGAAGTAGTCCTATGGAAGAACTTTAAGGATAAAAGTGACTATCTTTCACTTTTAGAACAATTAACTACTATAAAAAGAGCACCCCATGAATGCATAACTGATTTTAACTATAGATTATAGAAGACATGGGATAGAATACCTACTAAAATGAATCCTACCCCCATTAATCCATTCTTACATTACCTCAGAGCTTTTAACAGTGATATTACAACTAGAATCCAAACCATGGGAGGAGATACCTGATGCCTATGAAATAGCAATAAGAGTAGAAACAATATTGATACAAAGAGGAAAGTTAGTCCCAAGGCCTCCTATTCCCTTCTTCCTTGATATCCTAAATCACTAATCAATAATAGCCCCTATTCCCACACCTTCCACATCACAAACCCTTCCTCTAGCCCCTCAAGATTCCACATATTAAAATTGAATGGATGAAATTAAAGAGATGATGTTGTCTATGATGTTGAACATAGATAAGAGATTGCAAGGTCAAGAGAAGAAGTTGGAAGATAGCTTCTCTGTGATGCAGAAAGTGAGCAAGAAAGTGGTAACTTTGGAGAGACAACAAGCTCAGGGTAATAAAGCTCCTCAATTGCAATACAAAACTCCAAACAATGGTAGGCCTCCAAATCATAATGATGGGTATACTTCTTTTGATCAGGGTAGGTAAAATAGTCATGCTTCTACTTCAAATGCAAACCAAAGTAGGGTTGTAGTCCCTAAAAATAATATGGCTCAAAATCAAGATCTCTATCCCTTCTATAATTACTCCTATGCCTATTGTATGCATCAAAATGTTGAATCCTATTTAGCTTTGACCATTGAAGAGCTTGTAGTAGGGAAATCTTACAAGGAGAGCTAATATAAAGATGCCTCACATTTGCAATGATAAGGTGATTTCTCCTACATGAATCAATGTGTGGTGGAACATTGTAATGTAAACTAGGATTCCATTACTCACAAAACTAGGAGAAAGAGAATAGACATTGAATATTCTACAGCTTCTCCTCCTAATCAAGCTTCAACATCAAATGAAATACCACATGTACAAGCAAAAAATTATCATTCCAATGCTCCTCAACAACAAAGATAGAAAAATAGTAGAAGATATGTGAATAACCCTCAAGTTATTCCATCTCCACCTCTTACACATGAAGATCCCAAGGCTTCTACCAAAGCACCTAATGCCTCATTCAGTATGGTAGAGTAGATGAAAAGGAAAAATGTGAATATTCCTATATGGGATGTTGTTGTTACTATACCTATGCAAAAGAGGTTGTTGTAGCAATAATTAGAGAGAATTAAACCAAAGGATCAACTATCAAGCATGGAGAGTGCCACAAGTCTCATTCAACCATAAAGGGAGGTGGAAGCAAGAAAAAAGGTTAGACCCCCTAAATTTTATGCTTCTCTAATTATAGGGGATAAGCTAGTCCACAATTGCATGATTGATTCAGGGGGTAATAGTTTAGTGATGCCTAAGTGTGTTACTAATGCTTTAGAAATGATATATGAGCCCATTGTTAAGGATGTATTACACTTGGATGGTAGCATTGTCAAGACTGTAGGAATCCTTAGGAATGTGGAAATGACTCTACATACATGCCCTGGTTGTACTATAGTTCAAGATATATCAATTGCTAAAGTTAAGACACATTTTTCCATTCGTCTTTCAAGAGATTTCACCACCCAAATAGGTGGTTACATATTCTCTAATTGGTCATACATTTTTTTAGAACAAGATATGGATCCAAAGCTTTAATCAAAGTAGAGCCCTTATCTCTCAATCATATTGAGCCCTACACTCCTAATCTCATCAATGTGAATTTCACTATCCTAGAGATAGATGAAAATGATATAGTAAATGAGACTGCCACTTCCCTAGCAAGGAAATCTAATTTTCTCTTGGATAAGTGGGCTAAATTATACTAGTTTGATCCTATATTAGAATCCCTAGAGATAGGCCTTGGTACATATTCTATATAAAAAATAAATGCCCTTATCCATAACCTTATGAAGAGAAAAGAAGACACAAGTGGAGTATGGAGCATGCACTTTGATGGATCAAGAAATAAGAATGGATAGGGGCTAGTGTGACACTGATTTCTCCTACAATAGAAAGGTACTACTTTTCCTTTAGGCTTCAATTTGTTGTACTAGTAATGTAGTGGAGTATGAGGCATTGATCCAAGGTCTCCTATTTGCTCAAAATAGAGGAATTAAAGACTTAAGTGTATATGGAGATAGTAAGTTGGTTGTTGATCAGGTGAGAAACCAAAATCTCACCAAGAATAGTTTGCTCAAGTCTTATAAACATAGACAATGGAATTTTATTGATAGTTTTTATGCACTTAACATTCAAACCATCCTAGGAAATAAAATAGACATGTTGATAGACTTGTAGTAGTGAGCTCATCTTATGATGTGCCAAGGATCCTTGAAGATGAAAAGAAGAAACATATTAGAGTGGTGGTTGGGCTTGATGTTCATGATAATAATGTCAATTGGAAAATGTTTGAATCCAATGTACAAATTATGAGTTTCTTGTAGAATAAAGTAGAGCTCTTAGATATAAATCAATGAAGGATACATAACCAATATGGGGATCAGATCATCAATCTTAGTTCCAACAAGTTTCCTAAGGGTCTCATTACCTTAAAGAGTATCTTCAATCTTGATGACCAAGCAAGAGATAGAGGCATGAACCTTGCTACAAGAAAGGATGATCACATACCAATTTCTTTTGCTGATGGAAACACTCTAAACATGGGGAAGGTATGTTCTGAAACTAAGCAAGATTTTTTTTTCATATATGTCAAGAATTTGATGATGTATTTCCTTGGACATATGATGATTTAAAGGGTTTTGACCCAAGATTGTTTCAACATACCATAGATTTAGCTGATAATGTCAAACCTATTAGGAAAAAGCACATGAGAGTAAATCCCAAGATTGAGCCATTAATGAAAAAAGAAATATCCAAATTGATTGAGGCCAATATAATTTTACCTATCAAGTACTCATCATGGGTATCTAACCTTGTCCCTATTAGGAAGAAGAGTAGACAAATTATACTATGTGTAGACTTTATGGATCTTAACCAAGCCTCCCTTAAGGATCACCACCATCTCCCTTCCATGGAACAAATATTGTCTAAGGTTACTAGTTCAAAGAGATTCTCTTTCTTGGATGGATTCTTAGGTTACATTTAGGTGTTAGTCAAGGAGTTTGATGGATATGAGACTGTATTCACAACAAAGTGGGGCACTTATGCTTATAGTAAGATGTCATTTGGGCTAGCAAATGCAAGAACCACTTTTCCAAAGGCAATACATGTGGCCTTCAAGAACATGATTGAAAGGTTTGTGTTAGTCTATCTTGATGATATCAAAATGTATTCAAAGAATGTAGTAGATTATTTTGGCAATCTCAGGCAAGTATTCATAAGATGTAGAGAGTATGGAGTATCTTTGAGTCCAAGAAAGTGTGTCTTTGGCACTAATCAAGGGAAATTTTTAGGAAAAAATGTATCTAAGGATGGTCTAATCATTGATCCAAAGAGAAAAAAGAAAATACTCACTCTCTCTCTTCCTAGTCACAAGAAAGGATTGTAAAGCTTTCTTGGTAGGATAAATTTTGTGAGTAGATTCATTCCTAATTTAGCTACCATGGTAAAAACTCTTACAACTATGCTAGAAAATAACGTGGTCTTTTCATGGACCAAGGAAGGGAAAGAAAGTTTAGAAGAAATCAAGGTAGTGATAGCCTCAGGCCCAACTCTGATCAATCCAAATTTTGAAATTGATTTCATTGCTTATACCTATAAGAATTTGCCTAAGGGAAAAATTCACCCAAGAACCAAGAACTCAAACACAAGCACACAGTAGACCAAAGAGAGAAAGAGAGTATGATTATAATAACAATGTATTCAATTATTGATGCTTAGAGTACACTAGGAGTGCCTAAATATAAAGGCTACAGGAGAGCTTCTAGAATGCATAGAAGTTAGCATCATGTTTTTCATACAACCAAGCACATGTCCACCAGATATGGATTATCCTCCATTAAGCATGGAAGTAAGTGCGGTAATGTGAGGATAAGTCTAAAAGGGTGGGACACGCAAAACAGTGTTGTAGACACCATGTGCTCAAATAAAGGTGCATACTCCTATGTTGTCAACATGACAACTTACAAGGTTGAACAAAATCCTAAGTGTCTCATAAATAAAAATAATAAAATAATGCAATATAATTAAATAATGCATTAACCTAAGTAAACTTAAGTAAGTGTAAATAGTAAAGTACTAATTTACACCAACACCCCCCCTTAAGTGCAACTTAGGGGAATGCCCTTAAGCTTATGAACTAGGATGAAGATGCATAATGGGTCCCAGCTACTAGGACATGTTAGGTACCCATGTACATAATGAAAATGAAATCTCCCATAAAGTGGGGAAAGAGGGAAAACCTCATGGGAAAAACCCTCCCCCAAAAAGAGAGATAGAGAAGGAAGAGAGGCAGAAGAGGCTCCCCCCCCCCAAAAGAAGAATGCCAACAAATGAAAACTCCTCTGATGAAGAAGCTGGTCCAAGAATGTAGAAAGGTGTTCCTCCCCTTAGGAAGAAACAATGCCCAAGGTATTGTCCTGAAGATGTGTTCTGGCCCTAAAACCTACTCAAGTATCCCTATACTGATGCTGAAGTTCACCCCTTCCAACTGTGCTGAAAAGAATGAGTGCAGATCTACCAAGGATGTCTGCTGAACTTGTTCCAATGAACCATCTGTCTCCTCTACTGACAAAGAGCCCTCCACTAATTACTATTCATAAGGATCCATAATCACACCAACCTGTTCATATTGATCATGTAGAGAATGGACATGAGAGTTAGAGTGAGTCCTCACAACAACTATAGAAGTATCATCATCAATGAGAAGATGTGTGTCCTCAATTTTATCTCCCAAGTCAAATGAAGCTAGAGCTGGAAGACAAGATGTACCATGCCGTCCAAGATGGACCTTTCACTGTGGCAATATAAGCACATGGACTAGAGTGATGTGACCTCTCACTACAACTGTCGACAGAACCCCACATATCTAAACTTGGTGAAGTACTATCACTGGTGTCACTATCAGTTTCCACTTTGTATGAAGTGCAGAGAGGAGTAGAGGATAAGCTGGGAGAACTTTCCTCAAAATGAACATCCTTCTCCACAAAAATCTCATCAATCTCAGGATCCATAAGGCTGTAAGCCTTTGCATTATCTTCATAACCAATAAAGGTACAAGGCCTAGGTGTCGGTGCCTTGCAACTCTTGGAAGATAGGTTTGCCCATGCTAGACAACCAAAGACTCTGAGGTGACTCACAACTGGTTTTCTGCCGCACCATGCCTCAAAAGGAGTCTTTCCATCTAAGGTTGGATGAGGAGACCTATTAAGTATGTGAGTAGCACTGCTAATGGCTTCAACTTCTAGTGTAGGATTGAGAGACTTGGCCTTTATCATGCAACTTGCCATGGTCTTGAGAGTCCTAATCCTCATAGCTGCAACATCTATCTTGTGCAGACTAAATGCTGGTGAATTCTAAAGATCAATCCCCTCAATTCTACAAAAGTTCTTAAGTCTTCTGTCAACATATCTATTCTCATTGTCCACCCTTAATACTTTGATGGCTTTCCTTGACTTGCGTTCAACATGAGTCTTGAAGTCTTGAAGCTTATGAACCACTTCATTCTTATGATGAAGGAAGAAGACCCAAGTGAATCTTGAAAAGTCATCAACAAATACAAGTATGCAGCGGCCTTAGCTGACTAAAGTCATAGAAAATGCTCCTGCTAATACCATGTGAACTAGCTGAAGAACAACTAGAGCTTGAGAAGACTTCCCTTTATCATACTTCTCCTTGAGATGCATATCCATTGAACAAGGTGAACACTCCCCCTTAGAAAAGCTGATGTTGGGTAGACCTTTGACCATGTGTTTTGAGAAAAGTTGCTGAAGAAAGCGAAAGTCAAGGTGACCAAACTGCTCATGCCATAAGTTGATGTTTGAATTGGAGTGAGTTAACAAGGCTTGAGAAGAACTTTTAGGCACAAAAGGGGAGAAGGAATAAAGCCTCCTATCATCATTGACTTTCCCAATTGCTACTACTGAATCATCTTTGAGACTTCACACCATCACTGAATCAGGAAGGAACTCAACCTATGACCATCTCCAAGGTGAGTGATTTGGTAAATTGATACTAGATTGGAACTCAGATTTGGAACATAGAGAACATCTTTGAATTCACCATCTTCCATTTCTACATGTCCTTTCCCTTCAACTTCCATCTTTGTATCATCTCCCACAAAGATGTGTTGTACCTTTGACTGCTTCAATGAAGAAAAGTCTTGCTTTGAAGAACTCGTGTAGTAGGAGGCACCTGAGTCAAGTATCCATTCCAAAGAAGAATTTTTGTTTTCCATAAGTGCTTGACATTTACCCTTTGAAGAGTTAGGAGTAGAATCCTTGGAAGTACCTGGCACTTGAATCTTGTTCTTCTTGAGTAGATTTTCTAACTCATCAATTTTTTTTGTTTTGCAATGATGCTCGTCATGATTTGGATTTTTGCAATACGCACAATAGAGTTTGTCCTTCTTTTCATTACTTCCTTTCTTGTTTGAAGAAGAACCACCTTGTTGAGAGGAGTCATGTTGTGTCTCAGATTATGTTTTCTGCTTCCACTGCTTCTTCTTCTTGTTGCTTTTTCCCCCTTGACTAGATGTATGATCATCATGAGCTACTAAGGCTTTGGTCTTAGATGACTTGAGAAGGCCAAAATCCACCAAGTGAGATTGTTCAACAATCAACATGTCTGTAAATCCATCAAAGGAAGGCTTCTGGTAAGCAGATCCCATGGTCAACTTGTGAGTATTAAAACTCGAAACAAAGTTAGTGTACTCAGAAGGTAGCTTCTTCAGGATGTGATGTATCAACCTATCATCCTTCATGGGATTTCCACAATCTTTTAGAAGTGCCCTATACTCATTGACTTTGATGATATAATCCTGAATTGTGTCATAATTCTTAGGATCTAAGAGAAGTAGATCATCCTCAATCTGAAATCCCTTTTCTTCATCCACTTTACCATACAACTATTCAAGTTTATCCCAAGCTTCCTTAGGTTCTGAACAATTTTTAATGTGAAAGAGAAGATCCCCATGTACACAACTGCTAATTACACCTAAAGCTTGTCGATCATGAACTGTCCAATCAATGAGTTCTTTAGCATCAGTAGGTTTGGTAATTGTACCATCAACATACAAACTATATCCTTTTTCCATTAATCTACTCCATGCAATATCTTTCCATGTAGAATAGTTGCGTGAAGTTAGAGGAGGACATGTAAAACCCATGATGTAGAAATGAAAGAGCACAAAATAGAGACACAAGATCGTAGTGCACACCCCCCCTTTTCACTCAATCAAAAGACCCCCCCAAAAAAAGATGCTTGTAGCACTTTATAAGTAGTGCGTTTACAATGAGCCACGTGTCAAAATGAACAAAGTGAACTTACTAATTTGGCTTTTACAACTGCCTTATAAGGCTGAAAGCTGTCACTTAAGTACTGTAGCTTAGATTTACAACAATTTTGAAAAGAATCAAAACTTTACAATGCTAAAGAAGGCCTAATTCTGAAAGTGAGAAATTTTTCCACACAACCCTAGAATCTGACTTTAGATCTAGAAAATAGACAAAAAAATATGTACTTTCAAAAAAAATGAAACCTGAAAAAGTGACCAAATGTGCCCGTACGGAGCTTCTGAAGTTGCAAAAGGCAAGATTATGCAGGTACAGTCACCAAAAAATGCAAATTTTGCAAAATTTGTGCACCAAAACCAAAAAACAACACCACCACTAGAAAATTCAAGAAATTCTACCTGATTTCAAAAGAAATTGCACCTGAATCAAAGTCCGGATGTCCAAGTTATGAGCTCACAAAGTCAGGCTGCCAAACTGAAAAGCAATCTGGAGAGGGGTCTAGAGAAAAAACTACGTAGTTAAATTTGACGATCAAATGGCCATCACAGCAGTTGAAAAGTGGCCTGTGATGATGTCCAAATGGGCGTCAATTTTAAGCTCATGAAATGATGATGTCAGGAAAAAAAGTTTGCCCTCGATGACGTGGCTGCTGAGGTGTCAATCCGTACTGTATGAAATATGGAACGTGTCAATTTTTGTGCTGTGGACATAGCAATAGGGCCCATTTCCACAAGTGATGTGGCAATACAGGATTGGATCTGCTGATGTGTACACTGTGGCAAATGAAAAAATGTCGTCAAAAATCTGTGTAGCCAGAATAAAGGCTTTCTGTTGCCAGGAAAATGGGCGAGCAAAAAACCTTGCTACCTAAGAAACCTTTGTGACTGTGTCTGCCAGATCTCAGGAAACGACGGCGATGGCAGGAAGATAACATTTCCAGAATAACTATGCATGATGCTGAAAGTCAAAGTGCTTGCCAGAAAAAATGCAGGTGTCAGGACTGTTGAAGATGCAAATGCAAAGTTTTAGAGATTTTGTCAGAGATTTGTAACTTTCCATCTATCTGCGGGTCATCGAATGTTGCTCTGTGAACGCCAGAATCTATGGATCGAGCCAAAAAAGGAAATGCCGAGCTGGTGTTTAATGAAAAATATCCCACATGTAATATGGGTGAGTGCAGTGCACTCTATAAAATGAAATCTCTACAGATTAATGTTAAAAAACCCTGCAAATTAAATACAATGCCACCACAATGTGCAGTATGGGATCTAACAGCCCATACTGCATAAAAAAATTTCTCCGACGGGTGCCCAAAGGGCCAAAAATTTTGCAAATAAAATTGACAAAAAATACAGAGAAAAATGACAGATCCGAAAATAAATTAAATCACAGATCTGAAAATGACCATACTCATACTGCAAATCGGGCCTCCGGGTTTTGATTTGCAAAAAAAAAATTTGCCTCACGGTTGACTTTGGGCCAAGGTATGTGTGCTTATAGTCGATTTTCACCGGTTCAGCATTCCGGACGCAATGGAGAGGTTAGATCTGATGATGGACGCTCCCAATTTCTGTAGCACTCTGAATTTAGGCTGAGGTGATGAAGCATGCAAGAGGTCTCAAACAACTTGTGAAGAGAAAGTCTCCAAGCTCTAATACCATGTAAGAATTTGCCTAAGGGAAAAATTCACCCAAGAACCAAGAACTCAAACACAAGCACACAGTAGACCAAAGAGAGAAAGAGAGTATGATCAGAATAACAATGTATTCAATAATTGATGCTTAGAGTACACTAGGAGTGCCTAAATATAAAGGCTATAGGAGAGCTTCTAGAATGCATAGAAGTTAGCATCATGATGTGTAATACAACCAAGCACATGTCCACCAGATATGGATTATCCTCCATTAAGCACAGAAGTAAGTGCGGTAATGTGAGGATAAGTCTAGAAGGGCGGGACATGCAAAATAGTGTTGTAGACACCATGTGCTCAAAAAAAGGTGCATACTCCTATGTTGTCAACATGAAAACTTACAAGGTTGAACAAAATCCTAAGTGTTTCATAAATAAAAATAATAAAATAATGCAATATAATTAAATAATGCATTAACCTAAGTAAACTTAAGTAAGTGTAAATAGTAAAGTACTAATTTACACCAACAATACCTTAGGAGGTGAGTTAAGAATTTATGTTTTCTTGACTCAATCAAATGACAAGAATCAAGAGCAACCTATTGCTTTCTTCAATATAGGGCTTAAGGAGTATGAATACAAATATAGTTATGTGGAGAAGCAAGCCCTTGTAGTCATAACATCTTTGAAGAAGTTCAAGCACCTCCTATCACGCAATAGGATCCACTTATTGGTCCCTCATGTGAGTGTGAAGGATTTCCTTTTAAGAAAGGATATTAGTAAGAAAAGAGTAGCTTTGATCATTAATTTGATGGAGTCTAATGTTGACATTTAGATTACCAAGTTGGTAAGAGGGAAAAATGTGTGCAAGTAGATGGTCTCATTCTAGGAATTAGATGAGGAATTTTCTATGGTATTGACAAAAAAACAAGAAGTAGGAAATGAGAATACAAGAAATTGGATAGATGACATGATGAAATTCTTTACAAACAATGGATATCCTCAAGGATTGGAAAGGTCAAAAAGAAGATAGTTCAGATTGTAGTCAATCCCTTATGTCATTGTTGATGGTGCTCTTTTTAGGACGGACTTTAATGGAGCTTTCTTAAGGTGCATTGATATAGATCAAGCTAATAGAATGATTAAGGAGCTTCATTATGGTCCTAATGGTGGTCACCTTTTAGAAAGAACAACTTCTATGAAGAAAATTAGTGTTCTATATCTCTCACTTCATCCTATCTAGGCTGATCAAACTTTTTCTCAATGGAGATTAGATTTTAGAGGCCCCATCAATCCTCATTCTAGTTCTATCCATAAATGGATTCTAGCTATTCCAAACTACTTTACCAAGTGGATAGAAGCAATTGTATTAAAATATACTACTAAGAATACAATTTTTGAGTTCTTAGATGGAGTTATTACAAGGTTTGATACTCCTTCCAACATTGTTTCAAACAATGCTAAATTATTTGTAGGAGCCCATATTTGTGCATGGGTAGTTGATCATGGAATTTAATTGAGTACTTCTTCTAATTACTATCCTCAAGGTAATGGCTTGGTTGAGTCCTCTAACAAAAATTTGATAAGAATCATTAAGAGGACTATTGAAGATAATCATAGGTGTTGGAACTAGAAATTGAGAACTGCCCTTTGGGTTAACAAAATAACACCTAAAAGGGCTATTGGAAACTCACCTTTCATGTTGGTGTATGCTAGGGAAGCAAGGCTTATTATATCATTAGAGTTTCCATCCATAGAATTATCTCACCAATTGGAACTAATTAAAAATGATTCTATGTCTATAAGAATAACAAAGTTGATGGCGCTAGAAGAGAAAAGACACTAGGCCATGCAAACCTTGGAGACACATCAACATTAAATGAAGAAGAGTTTTGATAAGAAGGATAAAGTTAGAATTTTTAGAGAAGTTAACCTTGTGCTGAAATGGGATGTAGACATAGAAAAACTTGGTAGGCATTCAAAATTTGATGCACTATGGAGTGGTCCCCATGTGATTATTAGTTGCAAGTAGGCTAATGCTTTCTATTTAAGCATGCCCAATGGTGAAATCTATCCTATTCTAGTCAATGGAATATATCTTAAGCCTTTTTTCTTATGGTGTTAGGGTTTTCATATATATAGTTAGTTATTTTGCTTCCTATTCTTTCCTATTTTCCAAGAAGTGCACAAGCACATGGTAGTTGTAGAGGGTTTTGGTTCTTGTTTTATAGTTGTAGAGATCAATTTTGAGGTTTTTGTTGGGCATGTTATTTTTACAATTTTAGGGTTCTTTTGGGTAGATCTTCATGATTTTTATGGCTCTATTTCCCAATGGGTTCATAGCTATTGGTCCATGCATAGCAGGCTTGTATCCCCCTTGAGTCACTAGAATTGTTGGCTAATTTTTCCCTCCTACAAAAATGGAGTATTTGAATTTAAATTCAATAACATTCATGTATTTTAAATTTATATTAGGGCATGCAAAAATAATTCTTTAGAAACCTTTGGTTATACCTCTTTCCTAAGTTTCCTATGCATTTTAATATTTTCTTGTAGGCACATATTTTATCCATTGTTAGATCTTTCGTGATCTACAAGCATCACTTTGTCTGTTTGTATAAGTGCTCATTCTTTATTTTATGTGATAGAGCAACATTGTGTCATATGTCTAGGATAGGCCTTATTTCTTATGGCTCATGAGTATTCTGACATGAGTCTAGTTGGTAGTTTCTCATTCACTTTTTCTTTATGGGCTAGTGTTTCTATAATTTTTTTGTTTGCCATCAGATCGAGATCATCTGAGGGTTATCACTTTCTCACTTTCTCAATATGCAAGGACTTTAAATTATGTGAGAAAGCAAGCAATTGACATGTGGCATCATGGGTCCCATTTTCTTGTGGGCCACAAATGAGGTGGATCAGTGTTAGAAAGGTTGGAAATGGGCAACATTCTCATTGGATGGATGTACTAGTAGGGTCATGATATTGAATTTTTATCTGGATCATCTAATGTCAAAAGATCAACATCTCTCATTATGTTGCTATGGGAAAATGATCAATTTTTTATTTACAGTGAAATAGAATTTTTTTTTGAAATGTCTTGATTGGTTCAATTTGGAAAGAAAGCTTGGCACAATTAAAGTTGACATCGTGGTTAAGGTTAATGGTGTTGTAAGATGTCATAGTTAATTTAAAGGGGTGGTGCAGTTAGTTGGTTAAAATGGTTAGAAACTTAAAGACCTCGCAAGATGGTAGAATGAAATAAGATTATTAGTCCACATGACACTTTTTGGTTGCAGGATTTAGTTTGACTGTGGACCTTGCTGATTTCTTAAGCAAGGAAAGAAGAAAGATAGGGTTTCTTGCATGATTTGATCTTTTTGATCAATCCCAACTACTCTAGAGTTATTGTTGTGCTAGGAATAATGAAGATATATACCTTTCACCACCTCATTTTCCATTTTGAGGAATTCTAGAATTGATTAGTGGCATTTCTATCACTTTAGGGTTACTCTAGTTAGGGTTTCCATGATTTTCACATCTTTGCAAGTGTGCCAAATCAGATCTATTGCATGGATCATATTGATCATTCTCAAAATAGTTAATGGTAGTGGTTGTGGAGTAACTTTTAGTTGAATCTATCTTAATTATGCTTCAACCATAAAAGTAAGGTTGTAATTCTTTGTTAGGATCGACTCTTCTCTATTTCTCTAATATTTCTTTGCAAGTTTACTGTAAATCCCCTTTTCCTTTTGACCTAATGACATTCTTCCTTATCTACTTCAACCATTGATGATTGTACAAGATCTATTTTCCTCTCTTCAATGGTTTGTGGCTATCTTCAATTTGCATGATTTTATCTCTTTTGATGTATGATTGATATACAAGTGAACTCTCTCCTTCCTTAGGTTATTCATTTTGGTTATCTGATCTACATGTGATTTTTGGATTTGAACAAGTTTGAATTTGTATATCTTTGATGTCACAACAGTTAAAGTGTGCATGTATGGGTAGAGATTGGTTTGAACACTCTATTTTGGTGCATCACCTTCTTGGGATAAATTAGGTTAGTGTCTTGTGCATGCCTTCTCCCCATTTCCCTTCCAATAATAGTTAGATGCATCCTCATAGTAAATGAAATTGACCTTCTTTGAAGACTCAACCTCAAAGTTCAAGTCCCATAGCTTGGAGGTTGTTTCCATTTTTTACAAGGTTGTCCTTAGGTAAAAACTTTGGACAAGGGTGCAAGATTTTGTGATAATAGGTATCATCCCCATCATGGTTTTCCCTTGGCTAGGGCTTCCCTAGTTAAAAAATAATAATGTTATGAGTTATCTATGTGCATGGTTGTATTTACAGTTCAATATATTTTCTTTGCTTTCATATGAAAGTTATAAAGTAATTAACAATATTTTAAATTTGTTGACAAAAGTTTGTACAATATTGATTCACCCCCCTCTTATTATTATCTATTTCTAATAGTCTTAGGACCCCTAGTGAAATATTTTTTAATGAAACATGTCAAAAAGGTTCATATGTTATCCTATGACCTATTTCAATTCATATGAACAATTATAATATGTTCCTAGGTGTCCTAGGACCCCTAGGGACATATTTTGTAATGAAATATGTTGAAAAGGGTCATCGGTTATCCTATGACCCCTTTCAACCCATAAGAAAAATTATAATATGTCCCTAGGGTCCTAGGGCCACTTGGAACATTTATTGTCATAAAATGTGTCAAAAGGGTTCATAGTTTATCTTCTAACCTCTTTCATCCCATCCGAACAAATGAAATAGGTCCCTAGGTGTCCTAGTACTGTTAGGGACATATGTTTTCATGAAATGTGTCGAAAGGGGTCATAGGTTATCCTATGACCCTTTCGACCCATAGGAACAATTATAATATGCCCCTAGGGATACTATGTGATTATTACTAATATATAATAAATCATTATATAATATATATGATACTATATATATATATATATAGATAGATATATACACATACATCCATGTACATTTACATGTACATGTACATGTATATACACCTCATATAGTTTTTAATCCCATAACTGAATGGTTCTTTCTAATTTCTTCTTTTCAAATTTCTAATAATGGTTTCATCAATTTCAATTAACCATTTTTGTGTTTTAGGACCTTAATTTTGGTTATAATTAGAATATATGTAAGGTTCTTGTGTACTATCATTTTCCACATTTTCAATCCTGACTTTGACATTATTAATTGGTACATTTTCATTCTCCAACTTAGCATATTCATTTTCCAACTAGTTAACTTCACTTTCGATCAATACATTATCAACTTTAATGGCATTTAACATACCTTATCTCTCCCTTTGATGATTTTCCCTATCTCTTTCCGTATAGGCTTGTTGGTGAACAAATTTGTCCTTTTAAGTAATTTATCAAATTTACTCTATACCCAAGTATCACAAAGAACAGAATCGCTCACTGCAGTTGAGGAAGCACTTTTATCTTAATTTACACTTCCTCTCTAAATTTTCTAAAGGTACAGCTCCCTTATTAAATTTACAATAAATTTGAAACCATTTTCACACTTTTTCCAAAAGTGCATTAGGGTCTCTCAATTACTCCTGGGTAGTGAGGTAATTATCAAAGGTTACTTAAAGATGAACAGATTCAACTAATACGAAAAAGAAAACCCACTTCAAAGAATGAATTTCCGCTAAAATCTCAACATGTATCACCAACAAAGAATGAAAATTTAAAAGAACTTCCAATCAAGTAACATCAATCTAGGACTTTCGAATCGCCAAATCACATCCACAAAGTAATAATAATTCAACACTCTGAACACAAAGTTTCAAAGCATAATTCAAAATTCTTCATATATGTATATTCAAACTTCAATGCACCAAGTCGTTGAAAGCCAAAACATTCATATACTATTCCCAAATACTGTTATCAAAATCAAATCTATTTTGAAATACTACTATCTAACCTCTATCTTCTATCTCCTATTTGCTAAAAAAAAACACGGTTCAATGCCCCAACATTTATAGTTTTTCAAATCCAAAGGGCCTCCATTAAAACCTAGCCCTATCGGATTAATACAAGAAATCATTATAAAACTAGAAAGCAGTTATCAAAAAGAAAGATCGCCAACAGGTGACTGTTCAATTCCCAGTATCTGCGTCAATTTTCTCCTCCTCTCCAACAGTTTGACGCACTATCTTCCAACTCCAAAATGTGGATATGAATTCCTACATGGCATGAGAGTATGGGTTTTTCAAGCTCATCACCTGGGCTCTACATGCATCTTTCTGCCACCTATACTCCTTTACCTTCAGGTTCTGACGTGACATCAGGTTCTCATTAAGGTGCAACATGGATTCGATGCTTGCCAAAGAGGTGAAATCATCAGCCTTCGGTGATTCTTTGTCTCTGATCTATTCTACTGCTCTGTTGAAACTCCTGATTAATGCTTCAGTGTCCATATTTCCTTTCTCAAATTGTAAGATGCCTATAGGATTGACAATCTTCATGTCCTTTACCAGTTCCTCATGCATTCCTATGATCTTACTTTCGATGCCCTGTATTTCTTTGATGGTCTCTTTGTAAATGGACTCCTTCCAATTCATATTATTTTTTAGAATAAAAAGTATGCACGGGTCCATGGCCTTCATAGGATTTTCATTCAAGAATTTGAGGACCTCAAAATTTTCAACCTCTAAGATCTGGAGAACCACAGCTTGGAAACGTGCTAATTCTATTTCCCATACTGGGATCAAGGTTTGAATCTCCCCTAGAAGCATTTCACCTTCAGAGTAGATGCTGGAAACTTCAAAAATAAATTTATTTCCCTGGTTTACTATGTTATTCATCCAGTTAGTCATGGAATCAGTTAGCAGTTTTCCCCTCTACATTTGTTTCATCAATTGCTGGCTCTCAACAAAGTTTGGGTCAAAAGGCTGTGATACCTGGATTATGGGGCAGCCCCTAGGTTGATCAGCAAATTGATGTATGCGGCCATTGTCACCACCATTTCTTTTAGTTCTTTCTTTTCCTTGGAATCTTTCTCTGATTGTGTGAGCATGTGATCAACAGAGAACTTAAAGAAATTGTTGCCAATATTCCTATTTATAGAACCTAGTTCAAAAGAAGCAACTTTGAACCCTTCATCATTGATCTCCCCAGATTCTTTCTTTTGTTTATAAGTGGCCACCTCTACTATGATTTTTCCCGTTACTGGGTCTTTGGTGAGACAAGCATCCATTTTTACTTTCTTTGTCTTAGAACCTCTGGCTGCGTATCTAGTGACTATGTCCTTTACTGGTGTGGATATTGGCTGTAGACTCCGCTTCTTGTTGATTGAATTCAGCAACCACGAAGGAACAGTAGGAGTGGTTGACACTACCTGAGTGTCTCTAGTTGGAGTTAAGAATTTAGGTTGATCTACTCTTGAGGCTTCAATGAATTGAACCTCGCCATCTGCTTCGTCAGGGGAAACAAATTTATCGTATGAATCTTGCCCCTATGATGTCATTTTCTATTTCTGAATACTAGGCTACTTTGAGGCGTTGGACTTGGACTAGGATCTCATCCTAGGAGCCGTAGCTTGTGAATGGGGAGGGGATCTCAGTTTCTTATCTGGAATCAATGCATCACCTGCAATATGAGAAAATGGAATGTCAGATTGAAGTGGTCATGGGGAAGAAATCACCTTAGGAGAAGACTCATTAATATTTCCTCTCCTTTTCCTCTGTAACCAGTCATTTGTATAGGTTAATATAGATCTAGCTCTCAAATTAACATCATCTTCCTCCTCTTTGCTCCAGTCTATCGCTAGGAACTTTGCCTCATTTGACTCTTCCCAACCAGGCTCAATTAGGTATGAACTGTCTTCAATAATTCCCTGTGTTTTGAACTTCAATCTAAAAGAATTGATTTGTTGTAAGGTTAATCTAGAATGGTCTTTCCTCAAGACTTCTTCTTCATCTCCATAATCTCTCCATAGATCTTCTAGATGAGGAGCATCTAAAGGATTTACTTCAAGGCCAAGGGTTAGAGCTGCATATCCCCTACTATCAAAATTTCTCCTGCTGTGGTAGAAACCAAGATTGAATTCCAGCAAATTGTTTCCGATGATGGAAGCATTATTCATATTAGTACAGACTAAGGAGCCCAATGTGATAGGGAAAGCCATTTCCCAATTCTCCTGAGGAAGATTATCTTTGATGACTGAGAAAAGCTGTCTGCATAATTCGGCTAAAATGAAACAATCAAGGGCATATCGGGGTAACTTCAGAGGTTCATCTTCAAACCCTCAAACTCTTAAGTATGTGAACCTAGGAAATTGAATGAAGTGACTCCCATACTATTGAACTATTTTCTGTGACTCAAAAGAAATTCATGGCATCTGAACACCCTTTAGAGTAAAATAAATGCTTCCATACAATATATCATGCACCTTATAGAAATCCTCTAAAACTCTGTCTTTCTGCAACAAAGAACAATACTAGAAGACGGTTATCTCTTTGTTCCATACCCCATGTGGAAGGGTAGTGAGATCACATGTACAAGCAATACAATAAGTCAAATACAAGGCCATATAGAAATCCTCGTGAGATTCTTTGGCCCTTTTGAGTTGGTTCCTCAAGGAATTGGCAATGATATCCACCCAATCCATCCACTGCTCGCCCTTCAAGATAATCTCAATATATCTATACATCCATTCTTCAAACAAATATACATCAGCTGAACCCTTCACCCTGTGCAATAATACAACCAAGTCATGTATATGAGGTTTCATGTGATCCTTCATAATGACTTTGGGTAGCCTAAACCCACCTCCATAGTTAACTTCGGTCCATTTCCTGGCAAGGGTGTTTCGAAAAATGCTAGGGGTTTCCTGGTATTTGGCCAAAGCTTGAGTGGGTGAAAATGCGTCAAAGGTATTTGCTATTAATTGTAAAATAGATGAAATGGTTTCCCTTGAGATGGAAAGTATTGGATAATTAATAGGCATGATGACATATCACCTCACATCAATGAAGCATCGCTGCATGAGCTTTTCATTTAATGATTTCTCTTTTCACATAAATTAACAATGATTGATTTTGTACAATATCTGATCATTTCACAAGTCAAAGATCTTTTCTCCCACTTCTAATGATGATGACCTCCTCCTTGGAAAAAGAGAAAAATCTTTTGATTTTTGATATCTAACATGAGCCTCAATTGATTGTGAAAAGGTGGTGCGCCGTATTTTAGAAATAAATTATTGCTAGTCATTCTGATCAAGAACTACTTTGAACTGCTTTGAACTGAGATTCAAAGTGGTTCGAAGTGCTTCAATGAAAGCCACCGCATAAAGAAAATTTCCTACCAAAGGAAAAAGCATTAGTATGAAAATCTTAGGTTGAACTACTTTGAACTTCTTTGAACCAAGGTTCAAAGTGGTTCAAAGCGGTTCAAAGGAAGGGGACCACAACTATGGAAGCTTGCAACTTTGACCAACAACTTCAAGGAGCGGTGAACACATAAATGGTGAGGAAAAGACTTCGAACAAAGATAGGTAAGGGGTTTGAAGGAGATCCTTGGAAAAAGAAAAGGTGACTCTACACACAACTAACAAGGCTTCAATTTTTGAATTTGATTCATCCATTTGGAATTTAACCTTTCAACGGTTACTAATCCACATCCAAACAACAACACTATTGAAACTTGTGAAAAGGGTAAATAGTTTGTGATTGTCGGGTCTGCAATGATAGAGAATATTTTGGTAAAAATCCACTAGTAAAATGGACTGGGTACCTAATCTGATATTGGATACCAAAAATAATCGAATACCCCATATAAGATCATGTACCCAAAATATGCCGCTAGTTAATGGAGGAAAATAAAGTAGAGACATAGTTTTAAAGGAAGGACCACTTTTTATATGATATATATTGGTATACATACTATAATTTATATTTTTATTTAGTATTTTTAATCTAATATTATATGCATTACTATTTATTATTAGTATATTATAATTATATATTATTTGTATATTACAATTTTCTTATAACATTATATATATATGTATATATATATATGTGTGTGTGTGTATATACATATACACACACACACACACACATATATATACATATACATATACATATACATATATACATATATGTATATAATGTTATAAGAAAATTGTAATATACAAATAATATATAATTATAATATACTGATAATACATAGTAATGCATATAATATTAGATTAAAAATACTAAATAAAAATATACATTATAGTATTTATACTAATATATATCATATAAAAAGTGGTCCCTCCTTTAAAACTATGTCTCTACTTTATTTTCCTACATTAACTGGCGGCATATTTTGGGTACGTGATCTTATATGGGGTATCTGATTATTTTTGGTATCCAATATTAGAATAGGTACCTAGTCCATTTTACTAGTGGATTTTTACCAAAATATTCTCTATCATTGCAGACCCAACAATCACAAATTGTTTACCCTTTTCACAAGTTTCAATAGTGTTGTTGTTTGGATGTGGAGTAGTAGCCATTGAAAGGTTAAATTACAAATGGATGAATCAAATTCAAAAATTGAAGCCTATAGGGAAAGAGATAGGGAAAATCATCAAAGGAAGAGATAAGGTATGTTAAATGTCATTAAAGTTGATAATGTATTGATCGAAAGTGAAGTTAACCAATTAGAAAATGAATATGCTAAGTTGGAGAATGAAAATGTACCAATTCATAATGTCAATGTCAGGATTGAAAATGTGGAGAATGATAGTACACAAGAACCTTACATATATTCTAATTATAACCAAAATTAAGGTCCTAAAACACAAAAATGGTTAATTGAAATTGATGAAACCATTATTAGAAATTTGAAAAGAAGAAATTAGAAAGAACCATTCAGTTATGGGATTAAAAGCTATATGAGATGTTTTTTGGCAATAAAATAGTGGTGGAAAAATGTCAACTATTTGTGCACTTGTTGAAGATGCTAAAGATGAGACCTATGCTTGCCAAGTTGATGATTCATGTCAACAAGAAAATGTAGAGAAATTTTGTTAATGTGAAGAATATTTTTAGTTCTCTTAGTAGCATTTGGAGAAATGGTAGGGAGAAGGATAGGAGAGCTTCTCAAAGTGTTAATACAACCTCTTTGGTAAGTCATCATTTGAGAAAGTGTAGATATATGAGAAAAACTTATCTTGACTTGAACCTAAATTGTACTACTTTGAGAAGAGCACTTTCTAGAAGAGAGAGAATTAATGATCCTCTACAAAATGAGACATGGTCTTATCACTAGAGGCTTCCATGCTTTGATAAGAAGCTAACCAATGATATAAAGAGATAAATTGCATGATTTTGGCACTCTAGTTAAAGAGTCTCACCAAATTCTAATGGTATGTTGAAGTTGAGAATTGGCAATAGAGAACGTATGCCACATCCTAAACATTGTTTGGAGGAAAGTCCAAGTATGTTTTCAAATAATTTAGAGAGACTCATCAAATATTGCATATATCACGAAGGGTTTTATAATCCTTGAATCCAATTTATTGTGTGTCACTTAAGATTCAAAATAAATGTTGTTGAAAATATCATGTGGATTTTTCTATACACTAAAAACTATTACACTCCATCTATTCTAATTTGCATAGTAATGAAATGTTGGAGAATTATGGTGCTAGTGGGCTTCCAAAATCATCAAGAGATTTGTTAGATCAATATTTATGCCCTAAAGATGATCATTGTTTCTTTTATAGAAATGATTTCTTAAATGTGAAGTGTTCACAATGTGGTGGCTTATCCAAGTTTATAACATGTTTCCATGAGGGGTACACACAAGATCTTGAGAGGACAATAGTTTAAAAAAGGGTATATGAAATGGTGAAATACAGTTAAAGAGTGGAGATTAGGGCTCTAGATGTAATTTGGTTGCAAAAAAAATTGGTATGGTTGGTTTTATTTTAGATTTCAAGAAAAATATTTTCTACACATATGCAAGGCATACTCACAGGTCTAATTGGTTACATCAAGAATTTAGAATATTTAAGGACACTTTTCCCATTGGAACTATTATATCTATTTTTGACTTTATAGGTAACTGCACATTTCATGTAGAGAGAAGGGTGCCCATATTTGGAGTTTTTTGTAGTCCAACCATGGGAAATAGGAACATGATAGAGAAAGGGCATGTGTTAATAGGTCTCTAGTTAATGATCAATTGAATATTTTAGGTGCAGAGCTTATTCATGCTCACATCATTATTGATTGGTGTAGTTCAACATTATCACATGAGGGGACCCTTGATTTGGAAATTCACAAGTTATTTATATTGTTTGTGGAGGGATCAATAGGTGATAGATTGGATTGTGTTTCCAGTCGAGATTCTTCAAAAATGAATTCATTTAGTAGGTCTAATTCTAATACATGGATCATTTAGAAATTACAAGTAGCTTTATTTTTTCCTGCTTGTTTTTAGTGTGATTGGGATCACTATGAGTGGAGTGAGAGGGTGGATTCATGGGCTTGACATTATCTTACTCCATACTCTCTCTCTTCTCTTATCATAAATAATGACATTGAAAGTCTAGTTGAGCATAAGCATCTATGATGTCTTATTAATCCTAGAAAACTCTATGTCTTGGTTGCACCACAAAGGAGTGATGCAAAATAGATTATTGGTTAACAATTTGTGTAAGAGGTAAAAAAAATCTTTAACAAATGATTAGAGATGATGATGGTTTTACATATCCTACTACTTCTATTGTTGTTTCTATAACATGGCTATGAACATACATATTTAGAAGAAATTGAATTCTTACACTTGAAGACTATGAGAAGCATAGAACAATGCTCATATATTTACACCTTATTATAGCATTAAATGTAAAGTTTCTAAAGCATCAAGGAAGACTATAACTAAAAGAAATTTTTAATATTAGTAATGATGATCATGAAGCCCTCTTGGAGACCCTCAAGAAAAGAGAGGACCCTATAAGAACATTGGACTAAGTATATTTACTTCTTATGTTCTTTTATTCATAATGATTTGGTGAACCAGTTAGTATGTAATTAAATTCAATTAACTAATGATATGATCTTGGTTATCAATCTACTTATTATTATGCCTACACAATATTGACATTTTGTATGATACTAGAATGTAGGTACATCATGAAGAATAGTAGTGCATGAAAATAGAAAGCTGGTAAGGAGCAAAATGAAGAAAATTTTATTATAAATTTGACACTAGGACTTCTGGTAATTATGTTTCGATGCAATAATGATGAAACACTTGAGATATTGTAAATATGAACTTGTTAATTTGATATATTTTTTCATAAGGTTATCTAATAGTCAAAGTGGTCTAAGAATACAAAGCCAAAAAATAACATAGAGGGAGATAAAAAAGGATGTTTGTACAGGTCTAATTAATATTGGCAATTTACAAAGTTGTAAGTGTGATTGATGTAATATTGACACAAAATAAAATTATTGTAAAAAATTTTCAATTGAGGAGTATCTAAGATGGACTAAGTGCCCTTGGAGATTGATCTTATGAGGTCATAACTTAGAGCTCATAAGGGTTGTTCTAGTGCTCTATCAAATTCTACATTTTGGTGATGTTGAGGTCTAAATAACCTCTCTTAGTTTAGAGTGATCATATTCATTTTGATTTTTTGGCACAATAATATCACTTGATACAAAAAATCTTAGTGTACTTTATTTCATTTGTGAATCATTGTGTAACTTTCAAAATGCTAATTGCAGTATAAAATATTCAAATATATTAGCTCTGGATGGGAAGGTGAACCTAGAAATACCACTTTTCAAACCATTGAGATCTTAGAACATTCATGACCACCTAACACCAAAGCATCCCCAAGGTGCACTAAGTGCATTTGGAGATTTCTCTTTTGGTGGTTGTAACTTGGAGCTCGTAAATTCTATCAATTCTATGCCGACTACCATAGGATAGAGATGCTAATGTCTACAAAAAACCCTCTTAGTTTAGAGAGATCACATTTTATTTGACTTTTTCACAATGATATCACCCAGTGTAAAAACTTATAGTGTATCTCAATTCATTGGTGCATCACTATGTAACTTTTAAACCACTGATTGTGATGTCAAATTGTCAACACTATTACCTCCAAATGGATGGGTGAATCCTAGTGAAACCCATATTCTAACCAAAAAGATCCTAGAATATTCAAAACTACCTCAGACTAAAGTGTCCCCAAGGTGCACTAAGTGCATGTGGAGATCAATCTTCTAAGGGTCATGATTTAGAGATCATGAAGATTATAAGTGATCTGTCAAATGCTATAGGAAAATGATACCAAGGTATACAAAAAATCTCTCATTTCAGATATATCACATTCTATTTGAATTTGGCACAATGATCTTTCTTGATGCAAAAAGTTATAGGGTACCTTAGTTCATAGGTGCATCATTGCATAAATTTCAAACTATTGATCACAACATCAAATTTTCAGTTCTTTTAGCTATGAATGGGTGGCCAACCCAAGATTGAAGTGTCACCAAGGTGCACTAAGTGCATTTAGAGATTAATCTTTTGAGGGTTCTAACTTGGATCTTGTGAGTTCTATTAATTCTCTACTAAATGTTATAGTAAAATGATTTTTTGGTCTATAATAACCTCTCTTAGTTTAGGGAGATCACATTCCATTTAAATTTGGCATAGCAATCTCGCCTAATGCCAAAACTTGTAGTGTAGCTCAGTTAATTGGTGCATCACTAAGTAACTTTCAAACTACTAATTGTGGCATTGAATCCTTAACATCATTAGCTCTATATTGGAAGGTGAACCTAAGTGACACCACTATTCCTTTGACAAAAACTCTCAAATATTGCAACCATCAAACGTCAAATTCTCCCTAAGGTGCACTAAGTGTATTTTTATTATTCTAAAGGTCATAACTTGAAGCTCCTAAGGGATATTAGTTATCTATAAAATTCTATAAGAGAGTGATTCTAAGGTCTAAAATTAGCTCTCTAAGTTTCAATAGATCACATTGAACTTGAATTTGGCACAACCATCTCACTCGATGCCAAAACTTGTAGTGTACCTAAGTTCATTGGTGCATCATTGTATAACTTTCAAACTATTGATCATGGCATTGAATTGTTAGCATTGTTAGCTCCATAGGAGTGGGTGAACCCTAATGAAACCATTGTTTTGATAGAAAAGTGTCTCTAAGATACACTAAGTGCATTGAGAGGTCAATATTTGGTGGGTCATAACTTAGAGCTCATGAGGGATATTAGTGAAACATCAAATACTATAAGGTGGTAATATAATAGGGTACCTCTCTTAGCTTAAAGAGATTACATTCTCTTTGAATTTTACATAAAAATCTCGCTCGATGCCGAAACTTGTATTGTACCTCGGTTCATTAGTGTATTATTATGTAACTTTCAAACTACTAATCATGATATTGAATTATCAGTGTTGTTAGCCGTAGATGGGTAGGTGAGCCCTAGTGATACCCTTATTTTGACAAAAAAAAGTGTTGAAAATTCATTTCCACCATGCACTAAAGTGTCTCCAAGATGTATTAAGTGTATTTGAAAAATAATTTTTTGAGGATCAATACTCAAAGGTTGTGAGGGCTATCAATAAAATGTGAAATGCTACTACTATAATGTGAAGCCGAATTAGACTCAGAGGTATATTTAGTGTGGTTTTCTCCCCATATTATTTCTATGGGGGTTTGGGGGTAGTGCTCCCAAGAAAGGATCAAGGGGCACTAACCCTGCAAGGTCCTAGAGTAGTGCCCCAGGTGTGCTCCCTATCACAGTACAGGGTGGGGTCGAGGGGTAGCACCCCTGTGGAGGTTTTTGGGGGCAAAACCCACAAAGTTAAAAATGTCATTATTGTAAAAGGTGTTAGCAACTATTTTTTTCTATTAGATGACTTATTCTAGCCCTAATCTTGTAAGTAGTAAAAGCTTGTATAAAAAGGTTGAGGGTTAGGGATTTCCTAATGTAATGGTGATATTGTAGCTTCTTGCAGTGGTATTGAGCTGTAAAGGATTACAGATTGTAATTAAATGGTAATCATTGGATAATAATAATATTTGACTTGTTGTTGGTGGATGTAGCACATGGATTGGATGAGCGATGTTAAATCTTGGTGTCTTTTGTTCTCTTTTATGTGATCTACTTTTTTCTCATATTGGCTATATTTGCATGTAACTATTATTTCTGTTTAAGGTTAATCCTAACAACTACAAGATTCTATTACTATTGTTGAGACTAATGTTGATGCTAATGTTAATTGTTACAATAAGATATCTCATTTTTTATTTTTTATTTATTTTTAAACAAACGTGGCAAGCCACTATAATATTTATTAATCTGATTCAATGAGGTCAACTAGGAGAGAATCAGTGAAGAAAACCCAACATCGTCCCTAAAGTTTACAAGTATGTATATATAAAAAGAAAATAATTACAAAAGGTTATCACCCATCTTAAGATAACCCACTCTAAGCTTCTGCATAATACATATACAATAAGATTGGTAGAAAATAAACTTAGAGCTACAACATAAGAGATACGTCCAATTGAAAAAAGATAAATGCAGAGATGAACCATAACTTTGCAATTCTGCCCAAACTGAAAAAACATGAACAGAAGAGCCAGAGACCAAAAAAGAGAATTCCATAGCCAAATCATGAAACTGAATTATGTAAGAGCCAATCTAAATTAGAGTTAGGCACACCGATTGAATCTCAAAGATTCTATTCCAAAGGTTGTGGAGTTACTGCCAATGCATTCAATTGAGTGGGGGTTGAAACATTAGGATCCAACTGCAAATTAATCATGGCCATTCAGACTGACAAGATTCTTTCCACCACCCCCTCACCCAAAAATTGTCAATTAGAAGGCAAAGATTGTTTCAAATAATTGATATTGTAGTTATCTATGGAATTCTTCATTGTCTCAAGAAAAATATAATATTCATGCTTTTGTAGGATTTGAAAATGTGAAAATAGACCACCTACTAAAGCCATACCATTCCATAAATCATATTTCTGCATGGCCATCTCCAATTTATAATCTGGTCAATAATGTGGCAGAATTACCTTGGAAGCCAATCCTTGAAGTAACTTCAGAGATTGTAGAAGATCCATGGCATTGGAGAGGAAAATAGATATGACCTAGGAGGGATATAAAAACACAAGTGCCGAGGGACAGAGAAGATACTCACCAATGATGCATCGAATGGCTGAACTAATCGAGTGTGAGTTCATAGTCAACATTTGATTCAGCACGTCATCCATAATATGCCTAGGAAGCACAACTCCATCTAAGGCTGGCTGTAACCAAATTTGAAAGTTTTTTGGCATGACTAAATGATGTTGCATATGACATGTTGCGCAGGCCAAATCAATATCCCACCTAGAATTCATATTTCAACACAAGCTCAGCTAACAGATTGAAATTGCCTAATTTAGCATTTACAGATATTTTTTGAGATGATGCAATGAGTCTTATTAAATAATCAAATTGTAACTTGTCATTTAATCTCTCCAATGATAGTCCTAAATCTACCTGTAAAAAGTACTACAAACATTACTCCTTAAATATGCAGATTTGTTCACATGAAGCAATCAACCAACATGACACCAAAATTGAATATCATCAGAAAATAAAATATTTGGATCTTGTAAATTGTATTTTGGAGGTCATGTCAATGTAAATGCTCTAAATAAAAGCATGCGACATTAAATTCATTTTCATACGACACCAACTTATAAATAGGGTAACCTGACATCTGATAAGCATAACTCAGCATCAGAGACACTCAAACTCGACATCTGAATTAAGGACTCAATTTCTCAGCACTTAGTAACTTGGTAGTAACTACTTTTATGCCTACTTAGCACCTAAAAGGATCATGAATACTCAGCATTACTGAAGAACTCGACACCTGAAGCCTAAAAAACTTGGCATAGCTAAAGAACTCGACACTAGTTATCAAATTGCCAACTCGACACCTATTGTATACTTGGCACTACTAAAGAACTTAGCACCTAAAGCCTAAAGAACTTGGCATCTGAATTAAAGACTTAGTTTCTTAGCACTCAGTAACTTGGCACTAATTACTTTTATGCCTACTCGGCACCTAAAATGATCCTATATACTCGACACTATAGAAGAACTTGGCACCTGAAGCCTAAAGAACTCAACACAACTAAAGAACTCAACACTAGTTATCAGATTTCCAACTCGACATCGACTGACAATGAAAAATACTAAGGAGCTTGGCTCCTAAAGGATTATGCATAGCTTGGCACATGAAACAAAAATACTCAACATCTCGAGATAACTTGCTTATCTCAAACATTACTACTATCAGCTGTTGCCATGTCATTGTGAATAAGATTTTTAAAAAACCTTATGTTTCTCAATAAAAGGTAGAGAATGAAAAGTAGAGACGTTAACCCCATCACATCCCAAATTTGATAAAAAATCTGCAACTTTATTTCCTTCATGATAAGTATGTGAAATGAAAACTTCCCAACATTCATCAAGGAGTCTCCAGATTTGATTAGGAACATACTTTAGTTTCCAAGAAATAATGCATCTATGAATACAAGCATTAATGATAACTGAAGAATCCCCTTCAATATGTAACCTATTAAGATAGCCTTGTTTAGCTAATAAAATCCCAGCTAACAAAGCATGAGCCTCAACAATATTATTTGTGTCAATAGGTAAAGGAGATACTCTAATTGCTACAACCTTACCAAAAGAATCTTGAATACAAACCCCAACACCTGAAGGACCAGGATTTCCTCTAGAAGCACCATCAAAATTCAACTTCCAAAAACCAGAAGATGGGGGTCTCCAACTGTTCTTCCTGAATAAGATCTAAGCTGGTGATGTACTAATTTTCCACCTATTAGGAATAAATAATAATTTCCATTCCTGGACAAGTTGTGAATCCCAATGAGTCACAATCAGATTAAATTTAATCCTTTTCAAACTGGAATTTGTCACTTTCGAGATAGATCTTTCAATACCATTTAAGAAAATTTCTAATGGAAGAGATTCTTTTCTAAAAATATGCTTATTTTTTCCCACCAAATAGCCCAAACTACCAAAGTTGGAATACATTTCCATAGGTTTGCAAACAATTATTTTTGATAAAGAATTAGCTAGGCTTGAAATAGATCCCAAAGATTGTTAGGCAAGGGAGTAGAGTACTTAAGCTTACTCAAAATAAAGCACCAACATTGATAAGAAAATGAACAAGAAACAAAAAAATGATCCACAGTTTCATCCTGTTCCTTACAAAGAACACATTTAAAAGGCTTAGCAATTTGTAATCTATTTAGTCTGTCACTAGTTAAAATCCTGTGTTTTAATGCCAGCCATGCGAAACAACTTGCTTTAGGTAGAACTACTGAATTCCATCAAAATGAAAAAGCTCTGGATGTAGGTTTATTCAACTCATTTTGTTGAAGAATTTTGTATCCCTATTTCACTGAGTACTTACCATCCTTAGCTGGAGCCCAAAAAATCTATTCTTGGACATTAGAGAAGTAGACTGATCTTGAATTCAGAACATTTTGAAATTGGCTAATTTCCTGAAAAGAAAGAGGCAACTTATTTGGGTCTTTCCAAATTATTTTATTTGAGAAATCAGAAACATATTCCACATATTAATTCAACTGGGTCCCCCAATGGGTTTCCACAACATGAATAATGTTCAAAGAAATCCCACTTTTAGGTAAGGGAATTAGACTATTCCAAGAATCATTCCAAAAATTAATACTAAGTCCATTGTTGACTTCCCAAGAAATATAGTCAACTATGATTTTGTGCAAAGCTAACATAAAGTCCCAAACAACCGAACCTTTTGGAGGATTAGAGATTGTTAAGATTCTAGAAGGATCATTGTTATCCAAATATTTTTGCTACATAATTTTACACCACGTGGACTGAGACTTAGAATACATGTGCCAAATCAATTTCCCACCAAATGCCTCATTTCTGAATGAAAGATCATGGATTCCTGCTCCTCCGACATTAGGAGTGTGTGACATATCTTGCAAAGAAACAAGTGGAATCTTTCGAGAATCATCTAGGTTACCCGACTAGAGGAAACCTTTGATCAATTTTTGAATTGTAACTAGTACTTTGGATGGAATCTCAAGGAAAACAATAAAATAGTTAGGGATACAAGCTAAAACTGATTTAATCAACAAGATTATTCCTGCCAGTGACAACCATCTAACTTTCCAAGATGTAATTCAACTCTAGATACGCTAAATAGCTTGAGTCCATGAAAAAAGGAATGCCCAACTAGATTGAAGGTAAGGAATCTTCTGAAAAACCCAAGACCTATTTAACTTTATCAAAAACCAATTTGACAGTATTGAAAAAGTAAATCTTGGATTTTTGAGCATTAACCATTTGACTAGACACTGCAGAATACAGGTCAAGTGTATACAAAATCTGCAGAGCTTCCTATATAGTTGACAGTCCAAAAAAAAGAGTATCATTTGCAAAAAGAGAATGTGTAATGGATATGTTTGTACCTAAAATGAGAACTCTTTTCCATTTATTAAGCAAGTGTTGATGTGAGATGGTCCTACTAAAAGCTTCATCCATAATAATAAACACAACTAGAGATAAAGGGTCCCCTTGTTGAATCCCTTGAGTAGAAGGAAAAAACCCTCAGGCTTCCCATTAATGATTAATGAAAACCAAGCCCCTAAAATACAAGCCTTAATCCATTTACACCAATTTTTTGAAAAACCCAATTTGACAAGTACTTGCAGTAAGAATTTCCAACAGACTCTATCATATGCTTTCATCATGTCTAGTTTAATGACAAAACTTGAAGTCTTGTTTGAATTAATAGAATGAAGAGCTTCATGAGCCATAAGAGCCCCAAAACAAATCCACCTTGCTCTAATGAAATAATACATGGAATAAAATGTTGAATCCTAAGATATATTGCTTTGGTAATAATATTATAGGATAAGTTGCATAAGGAGATTAGTCTAAAATCCATAAAAGTTTGGGGATCCCTCAGTTTTGGAATGATAGAAATATTTGTGGTATTAAAATATTTCAGCATGGATTTGGACCTTCTAGATTCTTCCACAGCCACCCATAGATCTCAGCCAATTATATTCCAACAACTTTGATAAAACAGTGCAAAAAAACCATCTGGCCCAGGAGCTTTGTCAGACAGAAAAGAAAAGACAACTTTATGAATTTCTTGTAAAGGGAGCCATCAGAATATCATTATCATATTTTGAAATGACTGTTGGAATGGAATCAAGGAGTTCATCAACCTATGATGTAGTAGGGGAAGGGAAAACATCAAGAGCAAGAAGATTCTTGAAAAATTGAATGTCTTCATTCCTAATAAGATTTTCATTAGTCAGGAGGATACCAGAGGCATCTTTGATATGAAAAATCGTATTGTTAGTTCTTTTTTGTTTGGTTGAATTGTGAAAGAACTTAGTATTTCTATCCCCATCCTGAAGCCATAATTCTAGAGATTTTTGTCTCCAGTACATCTCTTCTCTAGAACACAATTCCTCCCATTGTTCCTGCAAATTCTTTTGAAGAGAATATGTTTCTTCATTCATGCCCTCTTGGATAATCTAGTTGTAAACTTCTTCAAGTTGATCTTTGACTATGACCTTTTGATGAAACACATTTTTGAAAAATTTTTGGTTCCAAATTCAAATTCAAGATTTGATATATTTCAATTTCATTACAAACTGAAGCATTCTCTGTCCTTCTAATGGAACTTCATTTCACCATTGTTGAATATTGTGTAAAAAACTTGGATGTCTAAGCCACATGCTTTTAAATTTGAAAGAAGAATGAAAGCGTTGATCAAAAAAATTGTTGTTGCAATTGAGATTTAATGAAATAGGAAAATGATCAGATCCTGGTAAAGTAAGGATGTTTGATGAAATATCTAAACAATTCAGCTGCCAATCTTTAAATAAAAGAAATCTATCTAGACAAGCAGCAATATTTGCAAAGCCAAATCTCTTATTAGTCCAGGTAAAAACTCCATTATTTGGTTTAACATCCATCAAATTATTATTATCCATGAAAGCATTAAAATCTTGAAGAGTTTTAGATGGGGGGATAATTCCACCAATTTTTTCTAATTGATCTAATAGAGCATTGAAATCCCCACCAATAACTACTTGCTGTTGATCTTGCAATTGAAGGGAAAGTTTGATAGACTCCCATAGAAAAACTTTCTCCAAGGTTGATACAGGTCCATATACATTAATTAGGATAAACAAAATATCAAATGAAGTTATTTGGATCAACTGCCAATTACTTTCTTGTCGAAGAAGTTGAGAGTTAACTGTCAGAGGATTCCAAAAAACTGCTAAGCCTCTAGAAGCACCCAAACCTTGCATATGATATGCTTTCCATTTTTTCCAAGATACAATGAATTTATGAAAATTATTTTGAGTCAACTTGGTTTCTTGTAATAAAATAATGTTTTCCTACAAAGAATCAATTACTTGTCTGATTATTTGACTTTTGTCAGAGGCATTTAAGCCTCTGACATTCCATGAGATGATCTTCATTGATGACAAGGAGAACACCTAGTTCTCCTTGTCGATCTTCTAATAATAGTAAAACTATCATCCAAGTAGTTTGAATACCTGCAGTGATTTTTGTGAGATTACATTCCATTTGAATTTAGCACAAGGATCTTTCTCGATGCCATTACTTGTAGTGTACCTCAGTTCATTGGCGTATCACTGCATAACTTTCAAACTTATGATCCTACCATTGAATTATTAGCATTGTTAGCTCTATATGGAGGGGTGAACCCTAGTGATACCTTTGTTCTAACTTTGGAGAGCCTAAAACATTCATGACCTCCCCATACCAAAGTGTCTCCAAGATGCACTAAGTTCTTTTAGAAGTTGATCTTCTATGGGTTGTAACTCAAATCTCATGAGAGCTATCAATGAACCATCAAATGCTATTAGATTGTGATGTTGAGGTACACAATAACCTCATTAGTTTAGAGAGATCACATTATATTTGGATATGGCATTAATATTTCACATGATGCCAAAACTTGCAATGTACCTCATCTCATTGGTGTATCACTATATAAATTTCAAATTGTTCATCCTAGCATAGAATCTTTAGTATTATTAACTTTGTATGGGTGGGTGAACTATAGTGACACACCTATTCTAACCACAAAGATCCTAGAAAATTCATGACCACCCTATATTGAAGTGACTCCAAGATGCCCTAACTACATTTGGAGATCAATATTTTGATGTTGAAACTTGGATCTTGTGAGGGATATTAGTGAAAAATCAAATTGAAGGATTTGAGCAATACAAATCCAAACAACCCAAAGAACACTTGCATGCAAGAACCTATCATAGAGAAGAGAAAGAAAAGAAGAGACAAGGGTTTTTTTCTGAAAACATGGGAACTATATTATCAGACTGAAAAGATGAGAGATAATTACCAAAGATTAATCCTTATGGAATGAGATTGAAAACCTAAAAGGGAAATCCTAAGAGGTAAGTGACATTTAATAATTAGTAATTAATTATTAAAGAGAAATGAAAAGTGCATAAAGTGAAATATAAAGAAGGGAGTAAATGTAATTTAATAAACTAAATTAAATTAGTTCTTTAATACTCTAATACCCACCTTAAGATGAGAAACATTGCACCTACAAGAAATACAAAAAAAAGAAAGGAAACTATAGTGCAATGCTAAAAAAAAATTTGTATATTGGCAACAAGGCCTGATGAGGTACCCAATCACAACCAAGTCTCTATGAAATGGAAAAATAGAGAAAATCTTGTGGAAAAACCTTATTCCAAAAAGAGATAGAAAACACAAATGAAATATCTCAAGAGACTATCTCAAGACCAAAAGTACAATAAAACTCCCTATGATAGAATCTTGAGACTCCGTATCCCCCCAAAATGGAAAAACTCTTATGTCAATGAACACACTAATGTGTATCCAATTTGGAAGAAACAAAGGCAATGTACAAGAATGGAAAAACCCCTAAACGTAAGGTGAATCTAGAATTCCTAGCTGATGCTCAAAGAAGAATGAATGAAAATACTAAAATGAAATATCTAATAGTGGTTGGATAACATGTGTGTTGAATTTATCATCTGAGAGGGGATGCATGTCCTTTGATATATCCTCAACAACTATAGTGGATGGCTCGATGAATGGAGATACAATGGTAGGAAATGTTGAAAAGTAATCTTGTTTGATAGATGTAATTTGAATAGCAGGTGGAAGTGTAGAAGTCATAACAATAGTCTCACGAATAACACATAAGTTCAAGCAACTTGACTTCACCTTAGTAGTCTCTTGTGAAGAAGGAGAGTGAGTCTTTGATAGTGGAGATGGTGGACCAAAATGACAGAAAGGGTATATGAGGGAAGAGTGATCAAAAATCCCTATAGCAACAATATTGTCTATCTCACTATCTCTAATGTGTACTAAATCTTGTGTAAAGTCAATTGTCTTCCCTATCCCACTGTTTATAATCTTTTGAATTGAGAAAAGGTTACAGGAAAAAGATGGAACAAAAAGTACATCACAAAATGTACTATCATCAATGCTAATAGAACCTTTCCCACATACAATCATAAGATTGTTGTTCCCCATTAAAATGTGTGGAGTAAGAGAAGCCCCAAAAGAAGAGAACAAATTTAGAGAAGATGCCATATGGTGTGAAGCACTTGAATCCAAAAACCACCTAGAAGAATGTGGAGTAGCAGTTGCACATAATGCATGACCCTTTCCTATATCTTTACTGATGGAGACACAACCCAAGAAAAAAATGGACACAACAGAAAGGGAAAATTATATTAACTAAGAAAATAAGCTATTACAAATAGTACAGAGAAAATAAACTTCAGAACATGCCCTAAGGGCTTACAATAGCATAAATCTGGAGATAATTTCTGCTTTCAGTACCTCCTCTCAAACTCCACTCTGAACTGCCTTTTACAATGCCAGAAATCTCCTTAAATAGACCCCGGAGGGTTAAGGACTAGGAGTACATTCTAGAAAGTGCTAGTAGGCATCCACCGACAAAATAGAAGGTTCTAGAAGCCGCGTTAGAATTCGGTGCAAATCTAGAAGAATCCAGAAATGTTAACTGAACTTCTAGGAGGCATAACTTTTGAACCGTAGCTCCGATTGATGAACTGTTTACATTTTCATAAAGCTCTCGAAGCACTCTATAGCCCTATGGACAAGCTTTGCTCATCCCCCATTTTTTGATGCTTTTCAAGGTCATTTAATGCTCCAAACCTGACTTTGAAGCATTCTTAGGAGGTCTCCAAAACCCAAAAAACTATAATAACTTTCAAACCGTGGGGCCTATTGACCTAATTATTTTTCTAGAATGCTCTAAATCATGATTACATTCATCTGGCCAATTCACACTTTCTAGTTTACCAAAATGATGGCCCAAATACATGCTCCTATTTTTTCAAGATTTTCAAACGCACTGATAGTGGAACTGTGAGAGTTGGAACCTTTATTTGACCCAAATGGGTATCCAAAAATGAAAACACATCAAATAGAAACTAAGTCTAAGTACATTTTTTTTTGGGTGACACAGGATTTCCCTTATACCTCTTGATGCTCCTGCATCAAACACCCAGGGTAGATTGAAAAGTGACCTTATCACTTTATAACTGGTAGAGGAAATCCCAAATGGGAAACCTCAGCTGCTAAAATCCAAGTTGATTCCTCGATCGACCGTCCTTTCCACTTCACCAAATACTCTTCATACTGCCTGTGTCTAGTACTCCTACCCATACGATGATCTAGAATGTCTTCTATCTCCTCCTTCTTAGAAGCAGGAATTGGACATGGCTCTAAAACTAGCTCCTCATTTGTACCATCATCATGATGCTCTGTTAAATCTGCAATGTTGAAGATGGGAGAAATGTGAATACCTTCTGGTAGCTCCACCTCATATGCATTTTCTGAGTCATGTTTCTTCAGAATTTTGCAGGGGCCAAATTTCTTCATTTTCAGCTTGTTGTAAGTACCGGCTGGAAATCTTTCTTTTCGTAAGTGCACCATGACTAAATATCCTACTTGGAATTCCTTATGTCTTCTCCTTTGATTAGCCCTAGCTTTATAATCTTGATTCATCTTGGTAATGTGTGCTTGAACCTCCTCATGTAGACACTTGATATGTTCAACAAATTCCTCAGCTTCTGCACTTGTCCTCTCCCCTTGTTCTATCTTCCTCAGCTCTGGTGCAGTCCTTAGGCTACTCCCATATACAATTTGGAATGGTGATTTTCCAATACTCCTATTTTCAGAGTTATTATAAGCAAACTCTGCCTGTGGTAGAATCAAATCCCATCCCTTGGGCTTATCCCCAACTAAACATCTCAGCAAATTGCCCAGACTCCTGTTTACCACTTCTGTTTGGCTGTCAATTTGTGGGTGATGCGTGGAACTGAATTTCAAGTTTGTTCTCAACTTTTTCCACAATGTACTTTAGAAATACCCCACAAATTTAGTATCTCTGTCAGAAACTATACTCCTTGGAAGACCATGTAGTCTTACCACCTCTTTGAAAAACAAGTCTGCAATATGAACAACATCATGAGTTTTGTGGCATGGAATGAAATGTGCCATTTTGGAGAACCTATCAACCACCATGAATACTGAGTCATTACCCCTTTGTGTCCTTTGCAATCCAAGAACAAAATCCATACTTATGTCCTCCCATGGCCTTGATGGAATAGGCAATGGCTGATATAGGCCAATATTGTGACTAAACCCCTTGGCAACTTGACAAACCTGGCAACTCTGTACAAACTTCTTCACATCCTATGAAATTTGAGGCCAAAAATAATGTTCTCTAAGAATGGCAATGGTCTTATCTCAACCAAAATGTCCTACCATCCCTCCACTGTGTTTCTCCTTAATCAAATTTTCCCTCATGGAACTCCTTGGAATGCACAATTGACTACCTTTGAACAACATACCATCCTGAATCAAATAGTCTAACCACTTGGTTCTATCTATAGCAACAGGTTCTTTACAAGCTTTCATGACTTCAGCAAAATCAGGATCCTCAGGGTACAAATTCTTGAGTTCATCAAACCCAACTACTTCTTCCTGCATTACTGTAAGCAACAACTATCTCCTACTTAGTGCATCTGCAACCCTATTAGATTTTCCACTTCTATGCTTCAACACAAATGTATAGCTCTGCAAGAACTCTACCCACTTCATATGCCTCTGATTCAATTTACCTTAGCTATTTAGGTACTGTAATGCCTGATGATCAGTATACAAAACAAATTCCTTTGGCAATAAATAATGCCTCCATTTCTTTAAGGCCTGAACTATCGCATAGAACTCTTGATCATAAACATAATACTTCTTCCTTGCATCATTCAATTTTTTAGTAAAATATGCAATAGGCTTACCTTCTTGGCTTAATACAGCCCCAATAGCACTGCCACTGGCATCACAATCTACCTGGAAAACATTTCTAAAATATGGAAGTGCCAACACAGGCTGTTCTGTCACCTTCTTCTTTAGCAATTCAAAACTTCTCGCAGCTACTGCAGTCCATTTGAACTCTTTTCTATCCCCTCTTATTGTATCAGTTAGGGGTGCACATATGCCACTGAAATTCTTAATAAACTTCCTATAAAAACTAACCAAACCATGAAATGATCTTACCTCAGTAGCAAACCTTGGAGTAGGCCATTCCAAGATGGCTTTTACCTTCTTCGGATCCATTTTGAGACCTTCAGGTGATATAACAAACCCCAAATAGACTAACTCCCTTTTTGCAAAGTTACACTTCTTCAGATTAATTAACAATTTTTCTTCCCTTAGCCTTTCAAGGACACTACGAATATGCAATAAATGTTCTTCCAAAGTCTTGCTGAAAATTAAAATATTATCCAAATAGACAATATTAAATTTTCCCAAGAACTTCTTAAGTACCTCATTCATGAGCCGCATGAAGGTGCTTGGGGCGTTCATTAATCCAAAGGGTATGACTAACCACTCATAAAGACCCTCCTTGGTCTTGAAGGCTGTTTTCCACTCATCTCCTTCTCGAATTCGTATTTGGTGATAACCACTCTTAAGATCTATCTTTGTGAAGTACTAAGCTCCACTCAAGCAGTCCATAATATCATCCATCCTTGGCAAAGGAAACCAGTACTTGATGGTGATCCTATTTATAGCTCGAGAATCTGTACACATCCTCCACTCTCCATCCTTCTTTGGTGCGAGTACTGCAGGTATTGCACATGGACTCAGGATCTCTTGAATCAAGCCCTTCCTCAACAACTCTTGAACCTGTCTATTTAGCTCCTTTGTTTTAGTAGGAGTCATCTTGTGAGCAGCCTTGTTCGGCAAACTAGCTCCTAGAATCAGATCTATCTGATGACTGGTTTGCCTTACTGGTGGCAATCCATCTGGAACATTATCAGAGATAATATCTCCAAACTCCCCTAGTAAATCTGAAACTTCAAATGGTATTTCACTACTACCTTCTTTATCTTTCATGGGAATCAAAGCATAGCACATATGCTGATGTTCCATGCCATCTAAAAACTTCCTTCCATCAACAAGACAAATCCTAGCACTGCTACATACCTTTTCCTCTTCCTTTTTCATGGGCTTCAATTTATGGTGAACTCCATCCTTTGTGAGAGAGTATGTGTTTGTATGTCCATCATGCACTGCATGTCTATCAAATTGCCATGGTCTACCCAAAAATAGAAGGCAAACATCCATCGAAATAACATCATAGAGAACTTCATCATGGTAACTCCCAATTTTGAATTTTACTAAACATTTTTCACTTACCAGGACCTTATGATCATCTTTCACCCAAGCAATCCGATAGGGCTGTGGATGTTTCTCCCTCTTGATCTTCAGCTTAGAGACCATCTCTTTTGATACCAAGTTATCAGTGCTACCACCATCAATGATCACATCACAACATTTATCCTCACACTTGCATTTGGTATGGAACAAACTCCTCCATTGTCCTAGTTCAATCTCACCACTTAGTAGGACTCTTTCATTTACCAAGGTCTCTCCTCTTTCTGCATCCTCTGAATCTGATGATTATGCATCCTCATCCACATGAGCAACCCTAGCTTGGCCCTCAGCTCTCCTATCTGTCCTTCCTTGTCATTGAGGGCATTCAAAGGCACGATGACCTTCTTCATTGCAATAGAAATAGGTACCATGGAAGCCTCCTCTTCCTTGTCCACATCCTCTAACTCTTCCTCTCTAATTTCCAAAGTCTTGATCATGGGAACGGTTGAAACCCTCATTCCTCTGGTTCCTGCTAGTACCCACATCTTCATTTTTCTTTTGGGTTTCATTGTGGCCTCCAGATGATCTACCGCTTCCCCTTCCTCCTTGACCGCGTCCTATTTTTCTTCCTTCAAACCTTTTATTCATCTTCTCTTCAACTCATAGGGCAAACTAGTATGCCTCTTCAATGCTGGTCATTCTTACCAGACTTAATTCCTCTTGGATGCTAGGTCACAACCCACTGATATAACGAGCAACCTTCTCCTTATTTGTTTCTGCATGCCCCGCTCTAGTCAAGAGTCGATAAAACTCCTTTGTATATTCTTGGACTGATCTTCTTGCTTGCTTTAACCCATGCATCTTCTTAAACAGATCAAGCTCGTAGTCCACGGGAATGAACTGCTTCTTCAATTTGTCCACCATGCGATCCCATCTTGTGATCTTCTCCTTTCCTCTTCTATTTCTTTCCAATTGAACCTCTTGCCACCAGATTTTGGCATGGCCTTTCAGTTTGGCCTTTGCAAACTTTACCCTATCTGGGTCCCTAATATCCTCATACTCAAAGTATTCTTCCAGTTCATTGATCCAATCAATCAACTCATCTGGTTTCAGATTTCCTAAAAATACACCCACTTCAATTGTAGGTCTTTTCCCAAACTTAGTAATGGCCCTAAAAATCCTTTCCTCTACAGGATTCAGAACTTCCCCGTCAAGTTCCCCTTCTGGTCCCATTTCTTCTTCTTCATTGTCATTCTCACTGTTGTCACCTGCGGCAACATTTGCTCCTCTACGGAGCTCCTCTTACAATGCTTGTAACTTCCTTTGGAGGGCTCTAACCTCCTCAAGATTAATAGATCTAGCCCTTCTGCCACACTCTCTTCATGGAGGCATCTTCTAACTTGAACCCACAACCACACAGTCCTAGTGCAAACTGCCTCACAGTCGGCGCTCTGTCTACACACTCAGGAAAACCAGCTTTGATACCACTTGATGGGGACAAAACCCAAGAACAAAATGGACACAACAGAAAGGGAAAATTATATTAACTAAGAAAATAAGCTATTACAAATAGTACAGAGAAAATAAACTTCAGAACATGCCCTAAGGGCTTACAATAGCATAAATCTGGAGATAATTTCTGCTTTCAGTACCTCCTCTTAAACTCCACTCCGAACTGCCTTTTACAATGCTAGAAATCTCCTTAAATAGACCCTAGAGGGTTAAGGACTAGGAGTACATTCTAGAAAGTGCTATTAGGCATCCACCGACAAAATAGAAGGTTCTAGAAGTTGCGCTAGAAGTTGGTGCAAATCTAGAAGAATCCAAAAATGGTAACCAAACTTCTGGGAGGCATAACTTTTGAACCGTAGCTTCGATTGACGAACCGTTTACATTTTCAAAAAGCTCTCGAAGTGCTCTATAGCCCTATGGACAAGATTTGCTCATCCCCCATTTTTTGACCCTTTTCAAGGTCATTTAATACCCCAAACCTGACTTTGAAGCATTCTTAGGAGGTCTCCAAAACCCAAAAAACTGCAATAACTTTCAAACCGTGGGCCTATTGACCTGATTCTTTTTTTGGAATTCTCTAAATCATGATTACATTCATCTGGCCAATTCACACCTTCTAGTTTACCAAAATGATGGCCCAAATACATGCTCCTATTTTTTTTGGGATTTTCAAATGCACTGATAGTGGAACTGTGAGAGTTGGAACCTTTATTTGACCCAAATGGGTATCCAAAAATGAAAACACATCAAACAGAAACTAAGTCTAAGTACTTTTTTTTTTGGGTGACACAGGATTGCCTTTATACCTCTGGATGCTCCTGCATCATTTACCATCTGACTAAAATGATGATGATAAATATGATCAATGAGAAGTAGAAGGAATATAGATTTTTTTCTTCTAAAGTAGAGTAGTAAAATTTGGAACTATTTGGCATATCTATCTAACTTATTCTCATAGCAATGTGACTCATCATGATTAGGATTATTACAATAAGAAAACTTTAGTCTTCTTGGCTTTGATCTAATGTCTTTAGGAGGAGGTGTCCCTGATGAGTTATGAGGGCTAGAATTAATCTAAGACTCTACAAAATTTGATTTTTGTGTCTTCTCCTTCATCCTAGAAGATGACAAAGCTACCAATGCATAAGTCTGTGAGCTTGTGAGAGAATCCAACCGAGAGACCTTAGCTTTCTCTTGAGTAAAATGATCACAAAAAACCTCAAAGGATGGCATGATAAATCTATTATCAAAATCATCTTTTGTAGAATAGAAGGTAGAATCAAAAATATGAAAGTTTTCATGAAGCTTAGAAAGAATCAAGTAAATGCACTCAGTGTCACTCTTGTTTTTTTTGCAACCCTATGATAAAGTTTTCTATTGTTTGAACTTCATCAAGAAGTCCTCATCTAGTACAAGAGAGGTAAGCTTTTCCTAGATTTGAAGTTCCCTAAACTCTTTTAGTTTACCGAACAAGCCATCAAGCTTGGTCCACATATCTAGAGGGTGATTAAACCCATCAAGATGAAAATGTCAACTACCAGATACCTATAAAGAAATCAACCCGATTGCCTTATCCATATTGTTTCTATGTTGTATGACCTTAAAAGGCCTCTATAAAACTAGTTGTACTACATCAAAAAAAGACCATGACCCTTTTGACTAGAGAAGTTGGGTCATCAAGGTCTTCCATATGTGATAGTTATGAGGGGTTAGAAGTTCTAGACAAGAAGAGGTCTTAGCCATTGTTTTAGAAGGTGTTGATTTTTTTTTGAAAAAGTTTTAGTTTAATGATGTAAATAACATAAACAATAATACAAAAAACCCCCATAATGAGGAAAATTGAACCCCAACTACTAGTAGGAATGTGTAAACAAGAAGAGACTAAAAATGCTTTAGTTTGAGAAACACATGTACCTTTGAGAAGTACTGATGAAAATAAAAGAGAATCTGTATATGGTTCAAGATGAGCTTTTTGGCACTTCTTTTAGATCAAGAATGGAGCTAAAATGAGCAAGCTATGCCCTCCAAAATATAAAAATGATCATTTGACTTTGAGTGAAAAATAGGTACCAAATGCCTCGAGATCCATTCCAAAGTACATTGATTTTTTCCAAAAGTAACTTGATGTGTGCAAAAAAAATGATTTACATACAATTTTATTTTTTAAATGCAAAAATCTCAATTTGTGTACCCAAAAACTTGATTTGCATGTAAAATTCTTGATATGCATGCCAAAAATCTCAATATGCATGCCAAAAATCTCAATATGCATACCAAAAATCTTGATTTGGATGCCAAAAATATTGATTTTCATACCAAATATCTTGAATTACATGAAAAAATCTTGAATTATGAGGTAAAAATCTTGATTTGCATGCCAAAAAGTAGAAAATCATTGCCTTGAAAAATGTGTCAAATTTGGAAGCAATATTATTTTGCCTCTGATTCCAATTATGTTTGAACTCAATAAATTCTATATGAAAATAAGGGTTTTGGCAACTTTTGAATCCAACCATGAGATCTATTTGCCTTTAAAGTTCTCTAAAAATTAGAGACCCCCAAAAAATGCCAAATTTATTCTATCAAACCCTCGTTCTATTTTTAATGCAAATACAAAACAAGCTATAGTATGTCAAGCTTTGATAATATGAAGGATTTGAACAATACAAATCCACAAAACCTAAAGAATACTTATGTGTAAGAACCTATCACAAAGGAAAAAAAGAAGAGTAGAGACAAGGGTTTCACTCTAAAAATATGAGAACTATATTATCAAACTAAAAAGACGAGAACTAATTACTAAAGATCAATCCTTATAAAAGGAGATCAAAAACCTAAAAGGGAAACAATAAGAGGTAAATGACATTTAATAATTAGTAATTAATTATAAAATGGAAATGCAAAGTGCATGAAGTGAAATCTTAAGAAGTGAGCAAAGGTAATTTAATAAATGAAATTATATTAATGCTATACTCTAACATAAATTCTATAGAATGATGATGCCAAGGTCAATAATAACATCTCTCAATTCAAAGAGATCAAATTTCATTCGGATTTGGCACAATGATCTTTCTTGATGCTAAAAATTATAGTGTACTTCAGTTCATTAGTGTATCACTACATACATTTCAAACTATTGATTTTGGCATCAAATCATCAATGCCATTAGCTTTGGAACACTAGTGACACTCTTGTACTAACCACTAAGGGTATAGGACATTCTATCCCATGTTGCATCGAAGTGTCTCCAAGATGCCTTAAGTGTGTTTGGAGATCAATCTTATGAGGATTGCAACACAATGTTCATCTAGGCTATTAGTGAACTCTCAAATGCTATAGGATAGTGATTCCAAGATCTATAATAATATCTCTTATTTTGGAGAGATCACATTTTGTTTGGATTTGGCACAATGATCAAACCTAATGCCAAAATTTGCAGTGCACCTCATTTCATTGGTGCATCACTAGGTAACTTTTAAATCATTGATCATGGCATCAAATCATCAACACTATTAGCTCTAGATGGGTGAATAAATCCTAGTGAAACCTCTTTTTTTGACCACAAAGCCCTTATTAACATTCATGACCACTACATATCTAGGTGTCCTCTAAGGTTTTCTAAGTGTAATTTGATGCTTTTATCATAGATGGACTCCTAGGACAAAATTGGCTCTGGTTTTGGCTAATTAGAGGCATCTTAAGAGACTATCTTGTGGTTTCAAGATCTGGGAGTCAATGTTTCATAAACTTTATTTGAAAAAGTACTCATGTAATTAAACATAGGGGTCCTAGTGCGGACAACAAGTTAACATTACTTCAAATTAAACATAGGATACAATTTAAATTTAAATATTGGATTAAATTTTGATACTAAATTTGATAAAATAATCTTTAAAAACTAGTGCATTTGAATTCAATATACTAAACATGATGAAAATGAATGATATTTGATCAATATGAATAATACACATGATGTATAATAAATTGAAAAATCGTATAAGATATTAAAAAATATATTGAGGTGCAAATAAATGACATAAATATATATCAAAATAGATATGTCCATATATAAATTACACAAATAAATATTAAAATACATAGACCCATATACAAAATGTGGCTGATCATGCCATCAAAATATGTATAATATAAAAGTTTCTATATATAATATGGCATATGTCATCTCAAAATGTCTCATGAAACAACTCTAAAAAACTATACTATCCCATGTCTCTAGTGGATCATCAAAATGTAGCCTCTTTACTATACCATGTGGATTAGATGCTACCCACATAAACAAAAATAGAAAACCCAAAGAATTTATATGATTCTACATATCTAACATTAATTTTCTCAAATACATAATGATCATTTTTTAAATGAATATCTATAGTTTCAGACTTTCATCATGACCTCTCATGTCAACCTCCTATAGTAGCCATAGGTCCTCTCATATGTCCTCATCAATATAGGAACCCTTCCAATTCTGGCCTACATATGTTAAAGTATGGTTGTGAGATGGCTCCATGGCTCCACAACTTAAACTATAACATTATAGTTGATATCATACTAAATATATAACATATAATCAATAACTCAAACTAAAAATTACCTTTATCAATCCCTCCTCTATAAGCATTGACTACATTAACAAATATACACAACACTGATGTCCAACCTCTTGGGCACTAGGTGTTTCCTATGAGAGACAAAAGCATAGTTGTTACTATCATGGAAATTTGATTTGGAAATATTTATGAAAATAAGGAAAATAATGAATCAATGATATATATTCATGTGATGAGTCTCTCCTTGCAAATGAAAATACCAAAGGCTCTGGAATGCTAAATCTTCCTAGAGTCATCATCAGTGGCCACACCCTATACAACAAAGAATGTTTAATTAAATTTCATTGGCATACACAAGATACAAGTATGCATCTATATTTAATCAATTTAAAAAAACCTAATTAATTTCTCCTTATCAATGCATTATGGATGTTCAATCCTTGCACTCTGCCCCTCATTGATAAGAGATACCTACAAGAGAAAAGAAATATGAGAAACCATTTATGTTCCACTATAAAATAGAAAATAAATGAGAATAAAACATAATGTACTATAGATGTCTTATGGTCAAATGAAATAGTTAAGAGTGTGACATCATCAACCTATTAGAGATCCTCCTCAATCATCAACCAAACATGAATGAAGATCACACAAATTATAAGTGTGTAGTTGTTAAAATTATTCTACTATTAATATTAACTTTAAAAAAACTATGCCCTAAATAATATATGTACAAACTCACCAACACAGAAGTAGCCCATGACTCTACATACCCCTCCTCTCTTACATGAGGGTATATAGTCTTGGTAGCCATGTATGTTGTATCCTTCATAATCAAAATGATCACCAATTGGACCTAGACATAAATTCGTACATATTATGCAAGTATTGGGTACACAAACATGTGATGTTCTCACCGATGATGAATTTGCTCCAACATCATCAATACAGGGATGAGGCAATAACCTAGTCAGGGAGATAAAAAAGATCCTCAATCTATGAATGGATCCAATATTTTAAGAGAGTCTATGCAATGATATCAAGATGATGCACTAGAGGAAGCAGAGAGACATTGGTAGGAGGAAAAAAGTACCAACTTTCTTTTGCTAGGCAAATGGTCAATCTCGGGAGCTCTTTCTCCTATGCCCATGTTTTACCTCATGCTCTAGCAATTCACTTTGAGTCCCAACACAAATTCATCATAAAAAAATTTAATAAAAAAATGGGACCTCTAAATTTCAATGTGGTGATTTGTCAAAAACCATCAACTAGTGATCCCAAAAGTTTGCATGCATAGCCTCATTTGTGCACAATTTGATTGATAATTTGGGAATTGTGCATTCCAATTTTTTACTAATTTTTGGGTTTACAAATAGTTTAACAATATCACATTTGGTTATGTTGAGGGTCGTAACCTCATCATATCCCAACCCATCATCAAATATGGCATGCATTTTCTCATGCTAGTGAAGAGAAACATTTCTTTGTTTGCTAAGTGTTTGGATATTATGCATTATGGTGTTTAACATGGGTAACATGGGAGCCAATTTAGGCATATTTTTATATGTTTCTTGAAAACCCCTTAGTTTGATAAGATTATTGTGTATTAAATCATCAATCCAAGGAGGGTTTCAAGGAGTAGTGGATCATTTGGTAGAAGTTAAGGAATTTGATAGGATTGTGGAATATTTGGCAAAGGGTTTTTAGGAACAACATTCTATGGCTCAGTGTTATCAAAATCATTGGGGTTGGGCATGCCTATTAATTTGCAAATAATTCAAAAATTATGAATTGTATTCATAGTTTTTAGTTAAAATGAAAAAATTGTAATTTCTATTTAAAAATATAATTTTAAATAGAAAACAATGAAAACCATTAAAAAAAATTAACTTTCCTTTGATGGATTGAAGTGGACATTGATCTAATACATAAATTTGGATTGTATACACAAATTAGGGGCGCAAACAACCAAATCAAGTAATGAAATGATGCTTGGGTTTTTTATTTTATTCTTCACATGTAGCTTTTTGGTATCCAATGCCATACTGGGTACCCAATTATATCAAATACCTTATATGACATTATGTCTCAATCAGGTAAGGTATACTTTTTTTCTTTGGAATTAGGATGGGGGTGAAAAAATTCATAGTGGATTTTGAAATGCTTTAAAACATTTTAAAACTATAACTTTTATGTATCACCACTTTTTGGCACACCATGATCCTACAAATACCCCTACACTACATGTGGAAGATATAGTCGCATTTCGACCAAATATAGAAGATTCCACATTGAAGGAATATGTAGCAACTAGAGGAATAGTCAAACAACATGTCTTTATTGTCACAAGATTAGTCAATTAAGAAGAGACTGTAGGTATTGTTAGAGTAAATGGTTCTTTTCCATTTAATTCTTATATTAAGTTTACTTAGGTGAGCTCCTAAATTAGGAGGAATTATATATTCTAAGGTATTATTAATAGGAGTATATTTTCAGTCATCCTTTTGACTCCAACTACTCCTAAGATATCACATGTGGTGAATTCCAATTTGGACACCAATCTTCTAGATGGTAGGTTGTTGGTAGGTGGTTGATTCCACTAGGACTCTACTTCCTCCAAGCTGAGACACTTGTCTCACTCTTGTCAAAGTATCCTCCCATCTCTTGCCTCTATGAAAAAGCTAGCTCTGATGTATTACACATTAGGAAATATTGATTCTATTATGCCTTTGAGAATTTACATCAGAGATTATTTTTTGTATTGTTATTTTGACAATTTTATTTCCTATTTATTAATCTGTCTTTCATTAGATTCTAGCTATAGTTGTTTTATAAAAATTCTAACATGGTATCAAAGAAAATTTGAAAGAGTAGATTATTTTTATTAGAGATCTTGTAAAATCCTATATTCTCTTCTCTTGCATTTTTAAATGAATTGGATAATTAGAAAAGATTTATAAAGACCCATTAATCTCTTGTGCATATATATTGTTTCTATTGATCTAGTGATTGAAACACTTTGAATGATTCAGATCTTTAGGATAACATGTAAAAAAAGAGTATTTTATTGTTAGTAGCACCTACTATCTTGTGGGGATCACCTACATACAGGGCCCATCTCTAGTCAAACCCACTCCAAGTGGGGTCCACCTTGAGTGAGTCCCACTTTAACCGGGGTCTACACCAAGCAAGGTCCACCTCCAGTGGGTCCCACTTCTATGGAGGCCTACATCAAGTAGGGACCACACCAAGAGGGTCCACATTTAGCAGGGTCCACACAAAGTGGATTCCACATTTAGTAGGGTGCACCTCTAGTAGGGCCCACTTCAAGAAGGACCCACCACCACCTTTCCCACATTAAGAAGCGCCCACCTCTAGCAATGTCAATCTTATTGTGGGGCCCACCTATTGTAGATCCTTCTTACAATTCTTGATGATAGTCCTTGTGCAATCTTGAATTTTGCAACTTAATAGGCATTGTTTGAGCTCATACAGACACTTTTTTAGGTGTAAATTATTTTAAGTGTGTGATTTTGTCTAATTCTCAACTTTGGTATCAATTTTGAGATATTGTGGGTAGAGAGTAATTTAAGAATTTGGTCAAAATTTGCCTTATTTGGCACTTGTACTCCATTAGATCCTTGATTGATCTAGTGTCCTAATTGTATAAGTCTTTTATTGTTTCATATTTGAAGTTGTAATTATCAAAATTATAAGTCCACTTTGATCCATATTTTACAAAAGTGGCAAATATACATGCACTAATATATAAAATGTCAAAATCAATGCATCTTGGGGTGTTAATTTTTTGATCTAGTAAAAAAGGGGTAGTCTTGTGTTTACTCTCTTATGGTCTAATTACTCTCTTGTATTAACCTTTCTTCTCTTTCATTATATAAAACAATATTTATTTCTACACTAAAATGGATCACTCAACAATACCATTACTCACACTCTATAACTACTACGAGTGGAAGTCTGAAATGAAAATCTATCTTAAGAAGTTATGGTTGTATAGAGTAACAATGGGTCTTGAATTTGAACCAAAATTACTTGTAGAAAAACCTAAATGGAACAAAAAATGTGATGAAGCATATGGTACTTTATGCATGGCTATATCTCTAGAGCTTCTCTTTCATGTGAAGTACTCTACTACTCCTAATAATGTATGGACAATAATAGAAAGGTAATTTGGAAAGAAAGATGAATTGAGAGGGCATCAATTAGAGAATGAATTGATAGGATTAAATCCATGCAACTTTGATACTATTCAAGTCTTCTTCACTAAGTTGAATACTTTAAGATTGGAATTAAAAGAATGTAAAATTGAGAAGAAAGATTCATAATTGGTCCTAGATATTTTGTGTATATTTCTACCTTGTATGCTACTAAAAGTGCGTTAGGAAACAACTACATAATGCCTTCTCTTGATGACTTTGCAAATGAACTCACAAAGGAGTAGGATAAGTTGATCCATATGGGCACGATCAAGCCATCTAAATCTTACTCCTTGACTAAAAATCGGGGCACATGAGACCAAAGAGAACCTCCTAAGCAAGAAAAGAAACCAAAGTACCAAGTAGAAAAGAATCAACAAATATTTTTTCAAGAATTTTTCTATTTCAAGAGCAGTAGATGATGCATCTTCTTCAAAAAGAAATAAACCCAAGAAGGAGAGAACAACATGTTCCCATTGTAAAAAACTTGGTCATGATAAACATAAATGTCTAATGAAGAAAATTGATCACTTGTCCCATCTTCTTGAAAGAAACAATATCAAAGTACTTGATTCAGTCAAGATAAATTCATCTCAAGAATCTTCCAAGGAATCAAGTAAAGGAAAAGGAAAATCTAACTCCCTAATAGTTTTTGCCTCACAACCAAATTTATGGATTATTGACTTGGGTGAATCACACTACATGGCTTCATCAAAAGAAAGTTTTTCCTAATTAGAGTCATTTCTATGCCATCCATTCTTTTGGGTGATGATATTCTTGTTGAAGTGAATAGGAGAGAGTCTATTGAAATGAGAAAAGGAAAACTTCATGATGTTCTTTATGTTCCATATTTTTCAACTAATCTCTCATCTATTTATTAGATCACTCACACAGGCTCTAGAAAGTGAGTTGAGTTTACTGTAGATACAGTGGTTATTAGTGAGATGAGCAACAGGTCTATAATTGAAGTGGGAAAGGCTAAACATCAATAAAGATTGTATCACTTCTCTCACTTTGTTCCTAATTCACCTTCACTTGCATTACTCACTCACTCTGATGAAGTGAGTCATTTGTGGCATCAATGATTTGGCCACTTGAACTACCGCTACTTAAAACAACTCACTCAACATGATATGGTTATAGGGTTGCCTTCAATTGAATTTTCTAATTAATTTTGTCAAGGATGCATTCTTGGAAAGAATCCTAAAGAAAAAATTGATAAAGTAAAAGCAAGGAGAGCCACTCAACTTTTGGAGCTAGTACATAGTGATTTGGCAGGACCATTTCCACATCCTTCTTTTAGCAAAGCCAGATATGTTTTAACATTCATTGATGATCTTTCTTGATCTTATCAAACTAGAAGTCTAAAGAATTTGAGTATTTCCAAGAGTTCAAAGCTTTTGTAGAGAAACAAACTGGGAATTCCATCAAGGTCTTATGCATAGATAATGGGGGGAATATGTCAATCGAAGGTTTGAAAATTTTTGTATCTTAGAAGGAATTAATTTTCAACACATAGTTCCTTATAGTCCACAAAAAAATGGAGTTGCAGAAAGGAAGAATAGGCCCTTCAAGGAAATGACCAATAGTATGATTTGTTCCAAATCATTGACACCTCAATATTGGGTAAAGGCTATCAACTATGCATGTTACATTCAGAATCAAGTTCCTCATTAAGCTATAAAAAGGGTAACTCCTTTTGAAGCATGGAATGGTCAAAATCCTATAGTCAAACACTTTTGAGTGTTTGGGTCTCCAACATGGGCCCATGTTCCAGTTAAGAAATGCAAGGCAATGGATCTACAAAGAAGGCCTTGCATATTTTTTGGGTATCTAGATGATGCTAAAGGCTATAGGCTTCTTCATCCCAACACATATGATCAGTTCATTGAAAGGAGTATTCATTTTGAGGAAGACACACTGATTTCTTATATCATTTCTCCATCATTCATTCCCATGGATACATTATGACTACATGATGATAGTTCTTCTGAAGTTCTTGATCCTCTTGATCTAGATGAGGAATCTTCTTCTACTTCAAGTGATGACAATGGGGATCCATATTCCTCTAGCCATCATTGAAAGAATGATTCTCCTTTAGATTCTCCACATGCTCTAGATATTAGGCCTCATTGGGATTGATAGACATTAGAATTAATAGGTGATTGGGTTGGTGATCCTTTTGTTAGGATTAAACCATAGATAGAAATAACAATTAAATGCAAATATAACCAATAACAAAAAATAATAGATCACATAAAAAAGAAAAAAAGGCACAAAGATTTAATGTAGTTCAGCCAATCCCTGGGCTACATCCACCAAATAGCAAGTATAATATTTTTATGATCTAGTGATTACAATTCGTAATCCCTTATAGCTCAATACCACCGCAAGAACCAACTTTGCATCACAACTAAATGAAAACAAGCCCTAACCCTAAATCCTTTTATACAAGTATTAAACCAATTTAGGGTTACAATATGTTGGCCAAAATCTTGATAAAATAGGGCCTAAAAAAATAGGACAAAAAAAAATTCAGAGTAATGCCTTGAGCCCCAAACAATTTATGAAGTATGTACAGTACTTTCTTGATTAGTCACCACAAACTAACAATCTCCCACTTGGGGACTGATTAGGCTCCACACTAAACAAAAATCTCACACTTGGAGACTGATCCTATAGCTATGGTGCTACTCCATGAGGCTCCCACTCGATCAAACTGCCATGGACTCTATTGTTCTTTTATTCATGTTTAGTCTAGAAGACCAAGAAAAGCTGAAGAGGAGTTTAGCTTCTCCCTTGTTACTACCTTTGTCAACATATCTATTGGATTGTCATTTGTATGTATCTTCTCTAGCTTTAACTGTCCATCCTCCAAAATTGACTGAATGAAATGGTACCGCAACTATATGTGTTTAGTCTTTGAATGTAGAGTTGAATTCTTTGCAAGATGAATGGTGCTCTCACTATCTATAAAAAAATAATTATCCTTCTAAGGATGTCCCAATTCTTCTAAGAAAAATTGAAGCCATATCATCTCCTTGGTTGCCTCTGTAGCAGCAACTTACTCTACATCTATAGTGCATAGAGCATTAATCTTATGTAACCTAGAAACCTAGCTAATGGCTGCACCACCAATAGTAAAGACAAAACTTGTAGTACTCCACATGGTATCAATATCTCCTACCAAATTTGAGTCAACGTAGCCTTGTAAATTAGTAGTAGAGCCCCCAAAGTGTAGACACTTATTGGATGTTCCTCTCAAATATTCAAGAATCCATTTGACTACATTCCAATGCTCAATTCCTAGATGTCTCATATACCTACTAACGGCTCCCACTGCATGTCCAATATCTAGCCTAATACATACCATAGCATACATCAAGCTACCTACAACTAAAGAATAGGGTACCTTGGACATCTTATCCTCCTCTTCTTGTGTCTTGGGACACATCTCCTTAGTCAACTTCAAATGACCAGGTAAAGGTGTGCTGACAGCTTTATCATCCTCCATAGAGAAACGTTGCAACACCTTCTCTACATAATCAGCTTCAGATAGTGTCAATGTTCTATTCTTCCTATCTCTGTAAATCTTCATGCCAAGGATTTGTTTTTTTGCCCCCAAATCCTTCATAGAAAATGCATGTGCTAACTGGCATTTTAGCCCCTTAATATGATCCATGTTAGACCTAGCTACAAGCATATCATCAACATATAAACATAAAATAATGTAGCTATCATCATCCAACCTCTTAAAATAAACACAATAATCTAAATGACACCTATTATAGAAATTCTCATGCATAAATCTATCAAATTTTAGATACCATTGCCGAGGTGCTTGCTTTAAGCCATATAAACTTTTCTTCAATTTGCACACTAAGTCCTCCTTACCTTTGACCTCAAATCCCTATGGCTAAGCCATATATATCTCTTCATCCAAATCACCATGAAGGAAGGTTGTTTTAACATCAAGCTATTCTAAATGCAAATCTCTAGTAGCCACAAGACTTAAAACAATATAGATAGAAGTCATCTTAACAATAGGAGAAAATATCTCATCAAAATCAATTTCATTTTTTCTATGAAAATTCTTTCACAAATAACCTAGATTTAAATCTTTTCTTACCTCCTTCCTCTTCCTCAACATGTAAACCCACTTGTTCTGTAAAGCCTTTTTACCTGTAGGCAACTTGCACAAATCCCATGTCTTATTCTTCAACAAAGAGTCCATTTAATCTTTCATTGCAGACTCCCACTGAATCTTAGTATCCACCTACACAGCTTCATCATAACATTCAGGTTCACTAGCATCACTAATTAAAATTTAATACACACAGGGAGAAAATCTTTCTAGAGGTCTAATTTTCCTTGCTGACCATCTAACATTCACTGATGTGTGTGGTATTTGTTGTTTCTATTGTTCCACATCATGAGAAATGGCTGGAACATCATCTTTTGGAGTATCATCCAACACTACATAATCATCTTCTTTCTTCTCATGTTGCTGCAATAGAGCATTGTACAACACTTTCTCAATGAATATAACATCCTTGCTTCTTACAATTTTATGATTTTCAAAATCCCAAAGCCTATAACCAAATTCATTAATGTCATATCCAAAAAATACACATTTCTTTGACTTAGCTTCTAACTTGGTTCTATTTTTAGAATCTATGTGAGCAAAAGCTTCACAACTGAAGGTCTTGAGAAAAGAATAATTCACCTTCTTACCAGTCCATGCTTCCTCTGGAATACACAACTCAAGGAGTAGAGGGACCTCTATTAATCAAATATATAGTAGTATTGATAGCCTCCACCCACATGTGTAAAGGCAACCTAGCATGCAACCTCATGCTCCTTGTGTGCTAAATTATAGTCATATTCATCCGTTTAGCTACTCCATTTTCTTGTGAAGTCCTTGGAATAGTTTTCTATCTATGAATACCATTAGTGGAGCAATAATCTTCAAATTCATGACTACAATGCTCACCACCATTATCAGATTTGAGACATTTTAATTTCTTACCAGTCTCATTTTCAACTAAGCATTTCCAGTTCTTAAAAGTTTCAAATACATCAGATTTCTATCTAAGGAAATAAACCCATACTTTTCTAGTTGTGTCATAAATATATGTAACATAATAATGAGAGTCTCCAAGGGAAGATACCTAAGCTAGTCCCCATACATCAGTATGCACAAGCTCTAATTTCTCCTTTTTGTTTTCCTTCCCAATCTTTACAAAAATCACTTTCTTTTGTTTTCCATACACACAATTTTCACAAAAATCCATATTAACACATTTCAGACTTGGTAAAACATTCTTCGAAGGAAGTACTTTCATACCTTTCTCACTCATGTGCCCAATTCTGTTGTGCCATAGTGCTATATCAGAATCTATAGCAACTATAGGTTCTCCTAGCTCAACTACAACAATTATTCCTGAACATTCATTTTCCTCTGAAACAATTAAAGTAGAAGGAACAATATGACCTGTACAAAGATATAAGGTGCCTACTTTCACACCTTTTGCTACTACAAGGGAACCTCTTGAAACCTTCCAATTTTTATCATTTAAAGTAACTACACAACCCTCATCACTGAGTTGCCTTGTTGAAATTAAATTCTTTCTCAGCTTTGGAACATGTCTTACCTCATGTAGTAGCCAATGATTCCCATTCTGCAACTTAATCTTAATTTTTCCCTTTCCAACAATCTGACAAGGTTCATTATCCCCCAAATAAACAAGTCCAAAATCCCCTTGGAAATAATCAATGAAATAACCTCTATGAAGTTTAGCATGAAATAAAGCACCAGAATCTAAAACCTATGAATCATCAACACTTTCTAAAGATAGAAGCAAAGCATCTGCATCGAATTTTTTACTTACCACATTTGTCTCCTTGTATTCATTTGGTTTATCTCCTTCATTTTTCTTTCAATTCCAACAATCTTTCCTTCTGTGCCCTAGTTTCCCATAGTACCAATAGTCATTTGGTCCTCTTGATTGAGACCTCCTCCCTTTTGAATTTCCTCTTGATTTCCCATGATTTCTGAAATTACTTCCTCTCTCAATCCTTCTACCCCTACTTTGTGCATTCAAAGCACTTCCTGATGTAGATCCACCTGAGAATTTCCTATGAGTTTCTTCACTCAATAACACTGATCACATCATCATATTTTAGGGTACTAGATCCAAGAACAACATTACTCACAACCATTACCAAGCCATTCCAACTTTTAGGCAAAGAACATAAAATCAAGAGAGCCCTAATTTCTTCATCAAAATTGACAGCCATAGAAGATAACTGACTAGTAATAGCATTAAACTCATTTAAATGATCTATAATAGATCCACCTTCTATCATTTTCATATTAAATAAATGCTTCATGAGAAATACCTTCTTTGAAGAGGAGGGCTTTTCATATAGTATCACTAGGGTTTTCATCAAATCTTCTGTTGTCTTTGCTTTTGTAATATTAAATGCCATCAATGGTGCCAAGCATAATTAAATGCATCTAAGTAATTTTTTGTTGAAAAGATCCCATTCATCATTTGACATAGATACCTAATTCTTGGCTTTTCCTTCTAATGGATTTCATAAATCCTTTTGATAAAGATATTCTTCCATTTGCATCTTCCATAACTAGAAGTTTTGCCCATTAAACCTATCAACCCTCAGCTTACCCTGGTCTGCCATCACTCCCACTTGACCATGAGACTCCCACTCAACTGCGAGACTTTCTTGAAGAGGATAATTAAAAAATAACCTGCCTCTGATACCACTTGTTAGGATTAAACCACAGACAAAAATAACAATTACATGTAAAATATAACCAATAATAGAAAATAATAGATCACACAGAAAAGAACACAAAGGCATCAAGATTTAACGTGGTTCATTCGATCCTTGGGCTATTTCCACCAAACAACAAGTTTGATGTTTTTATGATCTAGTGATTACAACCCGATTATAATCTGTAATCCCTTATAGCTCAATACTGCTACAAGAACCAGCTTCACATCACAACTATATGAAAATGAGCTCGAACCCTAAGTCCTTTTATACAAGTATTATATCATTTTAGGGTTACAACATGTCATCCAAAATCTCGATAAAATAGGGCCTAAAAAAATAGGACCCAAATTTTTTTTCTAAGCCCCAAAGAATTTATGAAGTATGTACAGTACTTTCCTAATTAGTCACCGCAAACTAACACCTTTAGATTAGAAAAGAACAAGATCTCAATTTGAACAAGCTCCACATCTCTTTATTGCTATAGCTTTTGATCCAAAAACATTTTGAGAAGCTTCTAGTGTTCTTGAGTGTGATACTTCTATGCAAGAAGAGTTTATTTCCTTAGAGTGGAATCATACTTGGGACTTAGCCCCTCTTCCTAAGGGAAGAAAACTTTTTCAGTGCATGTGGATCAATCGAACAAAATTTTTAGCAAATGGGTTAGTTAAATAGGCTCGCTTAGTAGCCAAAGGATTCTCTAGGTTCTTGAAATTGAATTCTTTGAGACCTTTTCACCAGTTGCAAAGATGAATTATATATACTTGGTAATTTCCATTTCTATATCCCATCATTGGGAAGTACATAAAATGGATGTGAAGAGTGCATTTCTTCATGGTGACCTTTAAGAAGAGATCTATATGGAGCAACCAGAATGGTTCATTGAGGATCTTACACTTGTCTACCACCTTCAAAGCTCCATCTATGACCTTCAACAAGATCAAAGAGCTTGGTATGCTAAGATGGACTGCTTCCTTCTATCAATTGGCTTCACTTAGTACCATTTTGATCCAAACATCTACATATTGTAGTAGGATGATACTCTCACCTTTCTTGTCCTCTATGTTGATGATCAATTCTTAATGTATGACTTATGCCTCTTTCTTTACTTCTCAAGGATTGGGATTACTTAGTCACCTTATGGTATATTTATTGGCTAGCCTAAGTATGCTCCTGATATGCTCTCTAGACTTCACATGGCTGATTGCAAGTCTACAACTTAAGGCTTCTTATTCTTCAGCCTTGGTTTATGCTACCTTGTATCATCAATTAGTTGGTATCCTCATATACTTGACTAACACAAGGCCTAATATTTCATATGCTATGGGCATGGTCTCTCAGTTTATGCTGAAACCACATGAGCTACATTGGAAAGTAGGTAAGAGGATTCTTCATTACATCCAAGGTACTCATAATTATGGGATTCATTATGAAGTGGGTGTGAATATTAAATTGTTGGGCTACATAGATTAATATTATACCAGTGATTCTCAGGATCATAAGCCTACTTTTGGATATTTCTTTTGTCCTAGTTCTGGTCTAGTTTCTTGGTCAAGAAAAAATAGTCTACTATTGCTTTTTCATCCACTGAAGCTGTGTATCGAGGATCAATTAATGCAACCACTAAGGCTATTTGGCTTCAACACATCCTTACCAACTTTGGAATTTCTTTCTAAAAGCCAACAATCATCTTCTATAACAATCAAAGTGCTATTTAGATTTCTTACAATCTAGTCCATCATCATAGGACCAAGCATATTGAGATTCACATGCATTATACCCAAGAGCTGGTTCATGAGAAGGTCCTTTCCCTTCAATACTACTAGACATCTAATTAGACTATAGACATATTCAACAAACCCTTCATAGAGAGAAAGTTCATTCGCTTACATGCCTTGATTAGGGTACTATAGGTGTCTTCTTCTAGAGTTGTTTAGCTTCATTTCTACTCTCTTTTGGAGAGGACCATTTTCCCATTTGGTTTTCTCCTTTTTCTCTAGTTATGAGAGGATGCCTTTTAGTTGAACATGGGTACCTAACATGGCTTTGATGCTAGGAACCATTAGCTATATATTTCTTTATAGTACTCCCTAAGTTCCATTTAAGGGGGGTGCTAGAGTAAATGGTTCTTTTCCATTTAGCTCTTATATTAAGTTTACTTAGGTAAGCTCATAAATTATGAGGAATTATATATTCTTGGATATTATTATTAGGATGATATTGTGCATCATCCTTTTGACTCCAACTACTCCTAATATATCAAATGTGGTTAATTCCAATTTGGACACCAACCTTCTAGATGGTAGGTGGATGGTAGGTGGTTGATTCCATGAGAACTCTACTTCCTCCAAGTTGAGACACTTGTCTCACTCTTGTCCAAGTATCCTCCCAGCTCTTGCCTATATAAATAGGCTAGCTCTTATGTATTACACATCAGGAAATATTGATGCTATTATACTTTTGAGAATTTACATCAGAGATTGTTTTTTATATTGTTATTATGACAATTTTATTTCCTTTTTATTAATATACTTATTTCATTATATTTTGGTTATATTTATTTTATACAAATTCTAATAGGTACCAAGCATCAATACATAATGAGGAAGATACCAAAGAAAAATGAAATGTTAATGATTATGAGATTCGTGATCAGATGGGAAAGACTTGGAGAAAGAAGAGAGTGGAACATCAAATGTTGAAGTTTGAAATGTCCCTTTTCTGATTTTACATGATATTTCAAGCCTCAAATCAGATCTTTAAAATCAAATAACTAATATTCCAAAGATCCACCAAATTTCTCAAGAAACCCCAAATCGGGTATGCTGAAAATAGTGCCAAAAGCTTCACAACTTCACAAATTATTAATAAATCTGAAAATGGAAATTTTTACAGAAATTTTAGCAGAATAACAGCCTAAAAATTGACATTTATAGATCCGTATAGCCTTTACACAACAGCTCAAAAATGTAGGACAAAAATTATGCTCATCAGGCTCCCGAAATAGCACAAAATATGCCCGAAAACACCACAAAAACACTAATAATCTATCTCAAAAGTTTAATCACGTCCAAATACATATATTCAGCTATATTTTAAAATTTAAAAGTCTTATATACAGAAGCAACCCAAATTGATATGAAATACTCAACTAAAAACACCAAACTCATACAAAAAACACACCCAAAAACTCACAAATCTGCACTGTTCAGCACAAAGGCAAACTCTGTATGAGCATGCACATGGAATGGCTTAAAACTCCCATTCTTAGCCTTCTTGGAAACCTGAAAACTCCTATTCTTGGGTCTCCTTCTCCACAGGTTTGGTAGCTTCTGAAGAACAACAAAAAAATGAGCAAAAATCAAGTTCTCGAATGAGCCCAAAATGCCTCCAAACCCCTTAAAAGAGGGCATAACCCTAACTCAAATCCAAGAGGGGTTAATAAAATATAATTTAATAATAATTTTTATTTATTAGTCCATTGGTTTCCAAAGATTAGCCCCTTTTGCCGAAACTTCACCTTTTTGGAGCCTGCCTGCCTTAACAAAGTTTATTATTTTTTAATTATTTGAAAAGGGGACATGAAATAGTTTATGGGACATCATCCAATGGATTAGGTGAAGAATTTAGTACCCATTGAATCATACAAAGGGGTATGGAATCACATTAGTATTATCATATCTTACGTTAGTTCCTTGAATTGAATTGAAGTCCATATACACATAATATATGATGCAATATGACAACTCATAAGATGTAAGAAGTTAGTGTAGTTGGTGAGTCACACCAAGAAGATTAGTTAATGGATGTTGAGCGTTAACTGATTAAGTAAAGTGTATGGTATGTTTAGTGTGTTAACTAAGATGGTGATGAAATTGTTTCTTAACTGAACATCCTATGGAAACTGAGTGAAGATTGAGAATGTCAGTATGTTAACTGAGGTTGTGGTATGAAGCATTTATTATACCCTAAATAATATTGAAATTTAATTCTTCCATAAATTAGGATTTGAACTACTCATCTATTCGCCTAAAACTTACATGTTTATAGATCTATTTGTGTGAAATTGAGAAATTTATGTGAGCTTTTCAAATCTAGAGCTTAAGATAACACATTTAATCAATAATTGTAGGGTGAAAGTGAATTTGGCATAGACAAGATAATATCAAACCTATTTGTATCATATTCAATGAAACCCTAATTTTTATAATGGCATCGAGTTCTACATTAGTGAACAAAATAAAGGTTATTAAGGTGAAGTTAATTCAAAATCAAGATTATGAGGAACACAAATACCATTTACATCCAAATTTTGTTGTACAAATTGATAAGATTGGAGGACTATCTTCAATTCCTGAAGGGTTTTATTAGTTTGTGAAATTTGTACATTCTAGCATTGAAAAATTGTTGAAGTGGGTGATTATGAGTTGCAAGAAACTTACAAGAAATTATGTGTTGATGGGGAAATTGAAGGCAAAATAAAAGCAATTTGGAGATAAAGAGGTTAACTCACATCTTGTATTTTCATAAAGTTTTCAAAACCAAGTGGATCAAGATCATCTTAAGTCATGTTCACAATTTGAAAATGTGGCTTGATGAGCCTATCAAAATGATAAGAAATACTTTTCACATGGTAACTAAGTATCCTACCACTAAGAAAGTCAAAACAATTAGGGATGCATTTGAAAAGGAAATTGAATAAAATACTATAGTTGAATGGGACATAAGAGGTTGAAAGTTGCATCCATTGCCAACCCTAAAATGAGATTCGACACATATTTTGTTGCATACAAATAAATCAATCTAGCATGCCAAATGTTGTACTATTTGGAGCTGTAGATTTATCCTACAAGATATTAAAGAAATTATTCAAATTAGACCTTGCTGAGGTGCAAAAAGATGATTGGAACAAAACACGAGGACTATCTAAGTTGTAAAGACTAATGCCTACAAATTTGGGTCAATATTGGCATGTACATTTTCCCACATGCAAAATTATTTTCCGATAGGTGGAAAAGTTAATTGGGAAGTGAAATGGGTTTTTATTTTCTAGATAAAAGAATAGATTGAGATGCTAGGAGAAAAAAATAAAAGTGTTATATCTAATTATTTCAATGATTTTCAATAAATAATGTGTAACAAGTACAAAATTCCATAGCCATTGGCTGAGAACTATCATCATTATATATGTTTTATTTTAAACTATTATATTATACCAATTCAAGCTATTTTTCTAAGATTTACTTTGATAGAACCTATGAAATATGAGATTAACATTGATCAAGTTACTGAATCCATACAAGCATTACTAAATGAACCTTTGAACAAGTTGGTTAAACATTTTTCACCTATGAGAAAGAATCAAGATATACATTACTATCCCTAGGATAGAAAGGAAAATGAGGAAGATGGTAGATAGTCTAGAGGGTACACTTAGTCTAGAGGGTACACTTTGTGAAAGAAATAAGAAGAAATTATTAGCCATTACTATGGTAAAAGGTGAAGATTTCAAAGAGGAGAAGAGGATAAAGGAAAATAAATTGTTCTTGTAGTACCCAAGGAGAAGAAAGGAAAGAAGAGAGAACTTTCCACTCCATCTAGCCCTAAGGCTATATTGTCAAGAACAAAATATGCTACATTGGATACCCCTCCTATGGAAAAATAATTTATTAAAATAACCCAAGCCACACAATAAAAAACAAGGTTATATTAGAAGAGGAAGGATGTTCTTTCATCCTCAATCCAACATATAAGTAGAACATGGAAACTGATAGTACAAGAGGCTAGTGATAAGACTAAATTGTATGATGTTAATCAATTCAAAGTTTGTATAAATAAGAGATCAAAAACTACTGATAATATGTAATAAATTCCCTAAAGGAACATGGTATTTTTTCTACATACAAATACATAAACTATCATATGATGATTGATGAAGATAAGCATAAAATTAAAAATTCTTTGATTGACATGATATATAAATGTGGGTGTGCACCTATTGAAATTAGAAATATGACCCCAAATGAGCATTATAAAAGGATTGACAAAAAATGGAAGTATGCTTTGAAAATCAAATACTTGATGAGGGAGAGATCCCTAGCTACTATTGCTACAAAAATTAATGATGCAATGAAAACACATAAGCATAGTTTTGTGCAAAAGTGGAGGACATTGTAGGTTCTGGCTAGAAGATTGCATATAGTAGATACAAATGGTCAAAAAAATTGGAAGAGAATATTCCAAATTAAAAACCAAAAGTAAACCATAAGAGTAGAAGATACCAAGCTAGAATAACATTTTGAACTTGATAATTAAGAGGATGAATTTGCAGATGTTATAATTCAAAATATTGTTGATGATTTGCATGACATAGTTAAAGGCATGACCAAAAAAGATAATGAGGTATTTATTGAAGATTCCACTGAAGAGGAACCAATAGATAAACTAAAGAAGGATGAAGATCTAATTGATGACACCAAGCAAAATTTTGAACAACCACTTACCAAGTAATCACATGCACATATCAATCTATATACTTGTCATAGTTCAAATTAAGGAGTACAAGAATCTTGAGACACAAATTGGATCACAATATAAATACCAATCATATTGATTCTATCAATTCATTTTTTACTATTTTTCCACTGGAAAAAAATGTTACAAAACTCAAGAAATAGGGTTAAGCTACTCTATAAGGAAATAAAAGTATTAAGAAACAAACTATTGATGCAAATGTTGGTACTAACCAAACTTAAGGACATACATTTAGGATAATACATTAGATGATTCATCTACTAGAAACTAATCACAAGCCCAAGAACCTCTAAGTGATGGAACAATAGGGCAAGGACAAGGATGCCAACCCAAGAAGTAAACAAAAGATGAATAAAAAAAAAGATAAAATTGAGGTTAAGCCTCACTTACCACCTAATGAAATTGTTATTTAGTTAGTTCCAAATCAAGAAAAGAACGAAGGAGATAAAAGAAAGAGAATGATCCCGATAAGAAAAATTAGGAGATGAAGGCTCCTTTGCCACTAAAGACATCATTGAGGGAAAGTAATATAATTTTTAAGGATAAAAAGGCTGAGAAGAATAAGTAAACAATAGTTAGGTCCCATCATGTTACTCTTGATGAAGAGATTGTTATATGTGATTGGGACCCAAAAAATGAGATCCATACGATGTGTGTGTGTGTGTGTGTGTGTGTGTGTGGAGAGATATATAGAAAAAAAGAAGATTAATATCATTTGAGGAAGGATAAAAAGAAAAAAGAAAAAGTTTTATTTAATATTAAGGATAAGTCACTAGATTTTGTTCTCTATTTCAAAATTGATGAGAAGACCCCCATATTGGAAAAAATTGTACAAATAGTCGAAATGATGGATGACCTTGATGTAGATGCATGTGAATGATGATGGATAGATCTCAAGAGAAGTTTGAGAATAAAGTATTGGAAATGGATTTTTAAATAATTGCAATACAACAAGTGGAAATTTTTACTTTAGTTACTAAATTGGACACAATTTTTCAAAATATTCTTTCATTATTTAAGAAACTATGCAACATGATAGCACTCAAAATTTCATTCTCATTTTGAGTGTCTATTCCAAATTTTGAATCATTTTGAGCCCCTTATGAATGCCTTTTATGCATATGTAACTGATTGTCATTTCAAGGCTTAGGTAGTGTTTCAGTTATTTAACACCCTTCATTTGACATATGCACATGTTTTGTATTGATAAATTGACACTTTGAGCCATTTCGTGAAGTCCTATTTTGAGTAATTTCCAAATCTACATTTTTCACCAAGTGTCAAATAGTGATAGAAACCACAATTTTCCTTTGAATATCTTTAAACTAGAAATGTTTTATGACCCACCACTTTGGCAATATTTAATATGCATATCAAAGAATCTATGTTCCAAGATTTAGGTCATTTCGAATCTGTTTGATTAGGTTTAAAACCCCTCAAAGTTGGTAGTTTACTATTTTGACGCATTTGCAAATTGTGCAAAATTCTAGAAGGCACTATTTGACCTATAATAAATTTGGACCAATTGACTTGAATAAGAAAATTCATTTTGCATCATATTCTAGGGGTCAGAGACTTTCTATATTCCTAATTTGAGCTTATGATGAATCTGTTTGATCAGTTTTCAAACACGATTCTATTTGCAATTTACAAAGTTTCATTGATGTCAAGAAAGATTAGTCGATACCCTTGTTCATGATATCATAAGTCCAAATCCATGATAGGTAAGATCAAATGGATTGTACCACTACATTGTATTCCAAAAATACTCCAAGTGTGAAAATTTTCACATCTTGACAAATCTGTCTGCACACTTTTTCAAATCAATTCCATTTGCAAAAAATGCCTTTTTGCCATTGTTTTCAGTCTACAAATTCTAAGTAGCTCACTTTGACTACTTGCCAAAATTTCCCTATTATTCATCATGATCCCAAATCATAGAATTACATTCTCCTCATGACAGTGAACCAATGCCCCAATTTTTATTTTCCCAAGTGCCCGTTTGCCCAGTTTTCAAATACAAAACCAAACCCAAGTTATTATTTTCTAACACATTTTCTTGCAGGTAGTGCTGAGAGGGCAACTTTGATAGTCAATATCTTTTGATTTACAATTTTTTATGAGACAAAATTTGACAGGGTAAAAGTGTGTGGAATAGAGAATCAATGTGTCTGATTTTAGAGCCCGATCAAATGTTCGGGTTAGTTCTTAAAGCCAGTCGATAGGCACTGTTAGCAAAAAGTTGCAGTTTGCAAATAAGTGATAAAATGAGTTATAATGATGTTTTGGTGGTGGATTTTGATTCAAAATAGTGCCAGATAATCAATGGTCTAGTTTGAAGGTTTAGTTGTTTGAAAATGAATTTTTTTAAGCCGAGCCCACTTTGGGACCCATCTGATTCCATCAAGTTGGTAAAACATTGAGTTTAAAGATGTTTTTTTTTAAAATGGATATTATAATGGTTGCAAAAATTATAAATTTTCAATAAGCACATTTAGTCATTCTGAATCAATCAAATATTTTGGCACATACACTTAACGTGTGGAGTTTAATGCTAGCAAGCTAAATTTGAATTGAAATTCGAGAGCCTTTCCAACATAGGGAACATATTTTGAGAGAAAATATTTAATTTATTACAAATATGGATAAATATAAATACCTTTTCAAAGCTAGCTAATTTTTTGTGATTATCACCTTACAGAGTTGAAAAGAGGGCACTGATCACAATTGAATCCCTATTAATTTTTGAATGGCATTTTGTAGTGACAATACAAATGTTGAGACATGTATTTAAACAAAATATCCCAAAACCTATGTAAATTGGAAGCAAAGTACCTATCAAAGCTTTGATACCACCTATTCTTTTCATTGGCACTATAAAATAGGCTATGGTTGTATTTGGATCCTCTACACAAGTGACTTATATGCCTCATGAATCTCAAGAGACATAGCATTGAGAGTGTCTTTGGCATTCTTGATTTTGATGGAAAATGGCTATCCTTGCAGAGAATTCATCTTCTCAATCAACACAAGACATGTTTCAACATCGATAAAAAAAGGTTATGGACTTGGACAAGAAGTTGAGGGATGCATTTCATGCAAAGACTCCTTCTAGTCTTAATATTTGGAGTCAGATGTGAGAGAACTATGAAGCTATAATACTTGAAGATCATGATTTTGCTAAAGCAAAGGAAATTGAGCATGCATTGTGGCACTTAAACTATAAGTGTATTGAGGATTTTAGAGCTCAAACAAGGAGTTTCATTGTGGTAACTAGTGATAATAATACAACTCTAGAAGGTAGAAGTGTTGTGAAGAGAGAACAAGTTAATACAATCTGATCTGTCCTCAAAAGTTTTCTTTTCGAGGCAACTAGATTCCACCATGGATTAAATTTAAAGATCAAAGTGAAATATGGATTTCCAATTGATCCCTTTTCTCAACAAATAGAAGATCATTTAGCTTCTCCAAATGATAAAACTAAATCTGCTAATTTGAGGAAAGCTTAGGTTTCTTGCCATTACTATCTGATATACTTAGGAGATCTTGCTCAATATAATGAATGGCATGGAGAGGGAGATCCTTCGAGTCAGGATTTCAAAGTTGCAGAAAGCTATTACATACAGGCTACTTCACTCTGGCATGCAAGTGGGAATCCACATCATTAGCTCGCTATCTTGGCAACCAATTGGAGAAGGCCATGGAAAGGGATTAAAAGAAGCCCCACATCAAGTAGAAGAGGAATCCATTGCCTTCTTGTAGATAAAACAGAGTATACATTATTGATGGCTTGTGTGGTGATTCAAGAAACAAAGGCATGTGAAAACAAAGCCCCATGCATATGCAAGAACAAGCCTAGTTTTAAGGAGGAACCAATACAATGGAGAAAGAAGGAGCCATTAGTAGTTAAAAGGAATTCATGCCAAAATAGGGGAGACATATCCTATGAGAAACCCACCAAGGAAGAAAACACAGGCATTGAAAGTTGAGAGGAATGCATGATGGTAGGAAGGTGGTGTGTAAGGGAAGAGGCTCCACATTTGAAAGACGAGGCAAGTTTTGAGTCCGAAACAACAAATGGGCACCCCACATAAAATGAAAGAGGCCCAACACCAAGCAGGAAGAACCATCTTATGCCAAACAAAGGCATGCAATTTTATGGAAAAAAAAGGCATAAAACCTTTACTGCACATTTAATGGGTGGAGAGCCTTTCAACTCCTTAAATACTCTAGTGTGCAACATGTATAATGTCTTAATGACAAGAGCCTTTTAAAGGCTAGCCATGTGTGAAGGGGCCTGCTAGGGCCAAAGTCAAAGTGTTTTGATTTGCAAAATGCTAAGATCAATGCATATGACTAGAAGAAAATTGCAAAGGCCCTACGATGCTACTATTACCCCATATGGTTGGAAGGTGGAATTGCATAGTATTACGATGCTTTAAAAATTGAAGCACCAACATAAGGGCATAAAGAACATTTTAAAGACTAGTGGTGGTACGTCAGTGTAAGGGCATAAAACAAATTTTTAACGGCTCATGGTGTTACGATGGAAAAAATTTGAAGTATTTCAAATGTCTAAAATGGTGTGGGACCCCCTAGGTAATGATGTTCGATTGAGAAATGGACACTTGGCACTGATGGATTGCACAATAATGGTAGTGGGAAATAAATAAAATAAATAAATAAAATTCAAAGAAGATTCTAAACACATGAGAATTTCAGAGTTTTAAAATTGAATAGTTTAAATGATTTTAATGTTTCTTATAGTTTATATTATATAACTTTTTAAATTTTTAAATTTTTAATGCTTTGATCATAGCCCGAGAGCCAGATTTTCAAATCAATCATGGGAGGGCAATTTTTATCCAAAATATATAGTGTAGCATACCATTGGAATCGAGAGGAGATAATTTTCCAAATTTGGGATTAGATTTTGCATAGGTCTTTACTGGTTCACTCTGTAAGCAGATTTGTGTTTTTTCGTTCTCAGTAAAATGGGAAGAATTCATCATGGAGCACCAAAATTAGTTGGGGGGAAAACATTGAAATTTTTTTTAGTCTAAAGTGATTTTAAAAAGTTTTCTTGGCTTCTAGAGTTCAATTTTTAAGTGATTCTTGCTGTTGCCTTGAGTTCAAATCAGGCATCAAAATCAATTATGATTTCCATCAAATATCTGAATCACTTTATGCTTTTGGGAGGCAAAAATGATGGGGATTTGATATGTAGTTATAGAGAGAGATTAGAGAGATACCTTTTAGCTTCTAGGAGATGTTTTCCAAGTGGACACATGTCAGATAGAAAGCAGATCCAGGAATTAATTTCTCCTATATCATTCTTTTTCTTTCTTATTGTGGTTGGTAGTTTTCTCTGTGATACCAGCAAGGTTCTAGTTGTTACTATGAAACCAAGGTTTTTGATGGTTTTCCTTCTTGTCTATTGAGCTAAGCTCTAGTAGTGAAGGCCACACATCCACTCTTATGTAGATTTTTCAACTTATTTCATGTGTTGTTATTCTGAGATATTGGAAATTAATGTTAGATCATGTGAAGTATCTTGAGTTACATTTAGTTTTACCAGTTTATGTATTCTATCTTTCCAAGGATGAATACAAAGGGGATTTACAATGAATTATCAGGGTTTTCTTATTGTGTCTCCTAATTCTTCATACGCTATTGACTTTGAGATTAAATGAATAAGGTTCATTTGATTTAAGGTATCTTGGATGGGTTGTATGTCAGATCTATTGTTGCTTTTGACTCAAGGAGTTAAGTGAATGCTTTAATGTTTTGATAGGGTTTCTGGGTGTATGGAGGGGATATTTCATAAGAATTAAATTTGGGGATTTTAGTTGATAAACTTAATTGTAATACAATCAAGTTAGGTCATCCTACGAGTAATGACTCTATGTCCCAATAGATAAGGCACTAATGCATGATGCAATAGTTTAGGCCTTAAAGAAATGGAGGCATTATTTATTGCCAAAAGAGTTTTTCTTGTATACTGATCACCGAGAATTACAATACCTAAATAGCTAAGGTAAATTGAACCAGAGGCATATGAAGTAGGTAGAGTTCTTGCAAAAGATGGAGCAAGGGGAGAGGACAAGTGCCAAGGTAGAAGAATTTGCTAAACATATCAAGCACCTACATGAGGAGGTCCATGCACACATTACCAAGATGAATCAATAGTATAAAGCTAGGGCTGATCAAAGGAGGAGACATAAGGAGTTCTAAGTAGGGGATTTGGTTATGGTACACTTACGAAAGGAAAAATTTCTAGTGGGTACTTAAAACAAGCTGAAAATCAAAAAATTTGGCCCTTGCAAAATTTTGAAGAAACATGACTTGAGAAATGCATATGAGGTGGAGTTACCAGATGGGATTCACATTTCTCCTATCTTCAACATTGCAGACTTAATAGAGTATCATGATGATGGCACAAATGAGGGGTTGATGCTGGAGCCATCACCAATTCCTACTTCTAAGAAGGAAGAGTAGAAGAGATTCTTGATAGTCATGTGGGTAGGAGTACCAAGTATTGACAATATGAAGATTACCTAGTGAAGTGGAAAGGATGACCAATAGAAGACTCAACTTAGATTTCAGCAACAGAGGTTTCCCATTTGGGTTTTCCTCTACCATCCATAAAGTGACAGGTTCACTTTTCAAACTACCCTGGGTGTCTGATGCAGGAGCATCTAGTGGTGTAGGGGCAATCTTGTGTCACCAAAAAAATATGCTTAGAAATAGTTTCTGTTTAATTTTTTTCATTTCTAGATACCCATTTGGGTCAAATAAAGGTTCCAACTCTCACAAATCAACTATTAGTGCTCTGGGTTAGATTATTTAAGCACCTTGGGATACGTGTAAATGCCTTAAAAGTGGGATTAGGTAATTGAGCCATAATTATGGTGAGTTAGAAGGTGTAAATTGGAGGGATGATTATATTGTAATTTAGAACACTCCAAAAAAATAATTAGGTCAAAAGGCTCTACAGTTAGAAAGTTATTGTAGTTTTTTGGTTTCTAGAGACCTCCTAAGAGCACTTCAAAATCAAATTTGAGGCACTAGATGACCTTCTACAGGCCTAAAAAGTGGGGGATGATCAAAGATGATCCACAAGGCTATAGAGCACTCTGAGAGATTTTCAAAAATGTAAATGGTTCTTCAATCGGAGTTACAGATCAAAAGTTATGCCTCTTGGAAGTTCGGCTATTATTTCTTGATTCTTCTAATTTTGTACTGACTTCTAACACAACTTCTAGAACCTTTTGTTTTGGTGTTGGATGCCAACTAGAAAATTATAGAATTTATTCCTAATCCTTATCCCTTTGGGGTCTATTTAAGAACATTCCTGGCACTATAAAAGGTAGTTCAGAGTGGAGTTTGAGAGAAGGTACTAAGAGAAGGATCTTTCCCCAAATTCATGCTATTGTAAGCCCATAGGGCATGTATTTGGGTCTGTTTTCTTTGTACTGAATGTAGTAGTATATTTTCACTGATAATAGTATTTCCTTTTTCTTATTGCGTTCATTTTGTACTTGAGTTGTGTTCCCATCAAGTGGTATCAAAGCAGGAGTTCCTGACTGTACAGACAGATTGTCGAACATGAGGCATTTGCACCAGGACCTTGGGTTGGGAAAAGTTTGTCAAGAAGTTCTTGATTGTTAGATAGATCATTGATTGTAAGGTAGTTTTCCCAAGGTTCTTATGTTGCACGATATTTTTCTTCTAAAGACTTTAGCATGGAGAAGAGAAAGAAGATTACTTTTGTGATTGGATGGATTTTGAGGATTCGTTGACTTGAGAAAATTAGAGCAAGAAATCAAGAGGTATTGCTAGTCAATTTGCAAAAGCAAGTGAATGAATTAGAAGTTAAGTTGTGAAAATATAGAGTGCATCACCATAAAAGAGATGTTGATACATCCTTGGATGCAAAAAAGAAGGAAGATCCAGTGAAGTATCAGACATGTGGTACAAAAGAAGAGCAAGAATATGAAGAGGAAATTATTTGTGAATCTAAAGTTGAACAAGATGAAGGAGAAGAGGAAGAGCATGAAGATAGCCAAATTTGTGTGCTAGATGTAGATGAAGATGATTTGAAGACTGTCATAGTAGAGGATGCATATAATTCCTTGGTTGGAAGCCAAATAAGTGAAGCTGTTACATGCCTTGTTGAAGACATGGAAGAAGAAAGAAAAGATGAATATGTCAAAGAGGTAAATTATTACAAAACATGGGATGTTGTCTTTGAGATGAGTTTGAAAGTTATTGATGATGGTTTGCATGAGGATCTTGTTAGTGATGTGTGATATGCAAAGGAATATTGGTATGGTGTTCTTGAGTTTATTACAGGAGTGATTAATTCAACAAGATTGGATGAGGATGAGATTTATACTTGGACAAAGTTCATTGCAGAGGAGTATTTTTAGTAGCAAATACTTGTTCCACCTAAGTGTTGGAAAAGAAGAAAGAAGGAGATATATCGGCAGTAGATACTTGTTCCAACTATGTGTTGGAGGAAGAGAAAAAAAAATCAATAGTGGCTACTTCATTTTGTGAATCCATATTCACAAAATTTTTCCTACCATGGGAGTCAGATGTAGGAGCATCATGCATCAGGAAAAAAAAGAAGAAGAGTGGGCATCTTCAAAGTAACCAATAAAAAAAAAATCATGGAGGAGAGAGAAAGTGACAGAAATAGGAAGAAAAATAAATAAAAATAAAAAATAGAACAATTGAGAAAAAGAGAAATTCCTATTTTCAAGGTGCATAGGTGGTGTGAATAAAAAAATAAGAAAATAGTTGGCATTCCATTTATCGAGGTGTGTAGGTGGAATTCTAAAAAGTTGTGGATAAATCATGTATTTAATATTTGGAGGCATGTAGGTGGCATCTTAGAAGTTTGTGGAAAGTTCCTTAAATCGTGCATTTAATATTTGTTGTTATCCACAAAGGAAATGTAATTTTCTAATTGGGCCACATGGTGGTGCTTAGTTGTATTTGGGTGGGAATTTAATATTTATTTTAAGGTAGTTTTATTTACCTTTTATCCCACATTGGCTATATTTGTAATTTCTTGGGTTAGAAGTGCCTATTTAAAAAAGGCTTATGATTCTTTGTAATCAAGTTCAGGAAGTAGAAGTTTGGGAAGTATAAGTTGAAAGCTCTTAGTGAGGAAGCTCTTATGTTGTAAGAATTTTGAGTTCTCGCATTTGGAAAATATTGTAATGAATTTCAAATATCAATGATTCTTTAGGAAGCATTTTGTCATCTCTTTGTCTCCATATTGTTGTGATATTGGTTGTGAGTTTGTAAGGGTGGTTTGGACCTTCATTAGGCATTGATCACTAATTCAGATGCAAGCTGGTATGAATGTTATTTGCATAAATTATTCTAATCAAATAAATTTAGTTCTTCATGTTTTTTAGTGGGCTGAAAGGAATTAACCCTGACTTAGCTTATGGGTTCATAGGTTATGATCTATAGCTATTTCATTCCTATGTCATTGCATAAGTATTAGAAGATAGAAGGGGTTTCATTTGTTGTTATTAGGTTCAGATTATATATTTAATTACACTAGTACCATAGATCAAAACCTCAAGGTTAACCCACCTAGGTCTCGCAAAGCCTAAAGTGAAGAAGGGGTTATGCCTTATAGTTGGCCCAAGATTGCAGTCAGGTGCATCCATCATAGGAATTTTCTACCCTTAGATGCATTGGTCTGGTTTCTTGGTTAATTTTAAAACTGTCAAATTAGGAGCCAACAAGATGGCGACTTTGCTAGGGACTTGTATTGAATGTGATTGGTAGACAAACCTTGAGAATTTAAAAGAAGAGATTCAATATAGCAAGATAAGTGCATAAAAATTTGTACTAGTAAGTTGTCTAATGTGTTTCCCAATCTTTTTATTCAAAATATCATGCACCCTAGTTAAGTTTTATTCATGGACAATAGTATGTTGTAAAATTGGATGTAAACTATTTTTTATACTGCTATGAGTCTATCTTTAATTAGTTCATTTTTTACATTTGCTATTGAGAAAATTTCAGAGTGAAGAATTGAAATATGAAGTGTATTCTCTTTTCAAAATGTTAAGAGATCTACAAATTTTTCCATATTGAAAGTCTGGTTCAAAATTTACAAGTGGTAAATTGTTTCAAATATTTTCTCACTAAGTGTGAGTGGCAACTCTAGAATAAATCTCTATGCCAATGCATGGTTTATTTTAATATCAGAGGCTTTTAGTGTTTATGGAAAGATCTAGTTTGTTTGGAAGGAGAAAGTATAAGTTCTTGATTAATGGTTTATGTGGTTGTTTGTATCTGCTGAAGTAATCAATTTGAAAAGGTGAATCACTGCTATGATTTCATTTTCCTCTTCAAGCAGGTGGTGACTCTACAAAGGTTCTATCTATGGTGTGAAGGTTTTCATGTTTACACCTATGCCAATTAGTAGATTAGAGGTTTAGTGCAACAACACATAAAGGTATTTACAATTTTCATGTATCTATCTTTCATGAAAGTTGAATGAAGAAAATGGTTGCCTCCATCTAGTGGTTTCAACACTAAAAAAATAGAGGTAGGTACTTGATAGTTAATAAGATGGATTTAGACTCTAGGTCTGAAAGTGATGTGCCAACTCTTGTAAGTGTTTGTGCAAATATTGCTAAGCTGAAAAGAAAGATTCATGATAAGACTGTCATAATGATAAGAAATACAATTGTTGATATTAAGAGTCTTAGTGGATTTCAAATTTACATGAATTTTAAATCAAAGTAATGGGTCTTGATGAGTTTTTCAGTCTTGAGGAGTCTTCATGGTCAATGGTACTTTTAGAAGTTTTAATGCCACATTCAATTGATTGGTCAACAAAGTCAAGGTTAGAAAAGATTATTGAAATCCAAGATTTTGTCATGGAGATTGAAAGTGCTTTGAACGCTAATGAATCTAATGATAATAAATGCAATGAATTCATTGAAAATGATATTGAAAATGAAGAGTCTCAATTTTATAAATTTGAGGATAGTAATCAGCAATTTGATGACATGCATAATGTGGATTCATCTTGTTATGATGATGATTGTAAAGAAGAGGAAAATGTAACATCAGTAAGAGTTTTTCTACTAGTGATGAATGTGAATATGCTAAGATACTAGTTGTTGAGGTATTGTCTAAAGAGGAAGGTGTATGTGATAATTAGAATTCTATTTTTTCAAAATATGCTACTAATAAGTCTGTTGTTGTGAATGTGCCAAGCCATTCAGATAATAATCACAGCCAAGGAGAAGAAACTAGGGATGAAGTCTTGTTAAGTGTTGATGAGATTTCAAATTTGTTGGCTCATGATTTTGAAAGCTATGAAAATCTATTTGGGGATGCTTATGCTTTTCCATGTTGTACATTTTCATATGCTGAAGTCATTTCCCCTAAATTTGATGTTGAAGAAGATATAGTTTCAAAATATGCTATGTCAAGTTTCAGAGATATATGTGATGATAGTTCATACATTAATACACATGATGACTTCTATGCTAAAAAGAAAGATGTAGAGATAAGGTCCATTGCTAGTTTGTTTTCTTCTTGTTTTCATGAAACTGAGATACATTTTGATTGCCCATATAATGAGGAAAGAAATAGTAATGAAGTAGTTCATTCTAATGAGTTATTTGAAGAAAACATTGATACAAATTAACATATTGTGAACATGCAATTTCATGATGATTCTTGTGATTTGGTATCTAATTAGTTGTTTAAGTGTGAAGAGGTTGCAGTGAATTTTCAGTCTGATTTATGGAGTACTGATATTGCAAATGAGGAGAAATTAGATTTTACATACTCTTCACATTTGGAGGCACAAGGTGAGTTACAATTTGATTCATTAACTTGTTGAATGGAATAGAGTACCAATATTTTGTGTTTTCGATTGAAGGTATCCATGATTTAGTTAGTAATGATCAGTTTTAGTTTAATATCAGTAGTTATGATCATGCTGATTCATATTTTCATGGTGAGCAAGATGAAGAAAGTAACACTTATTTTTATATGCACTATGAGAATGATTTTGTTTCACCTAATTTTTTGATGAGAAGATCTAATGTATGTGGTGAAACTAATATAAAACATAATTTCAGTTTACCTCAAGAAAATTTCAATGAGAATCAAGTGTATGCCAAAGGTAAGGAATTTTGAAAACTTTTCGGTGGCCCGAGGCCATCATTTGTACATAGTAGGAGTAGTTTCTCTGTTTTCAATAAAGCTGATTGAGAGAAGTTAGGTGTGTGGTTTGGTTCATCCAAATATCTAAATCCTTGCCATGCCCACAAGGGACATGCATCCCCAGATAGAGCCACTGATGGCACTCAAAATTGCATTCCTATTTTGAGCATCTATTCCAAATTTTGAATCACTTTAAGCACCCTATGAATGTCTTTCATGCATATGTAACTGGTTATCATTTCAAGGCTTAGGTGATGTTTTAGTTGTTTAAAACCCTTTATTTGACATATGCATATGTTTTGTATTGATAAAATGACATTCCAATCCATTTCCTTAAGTTCTATTTTGAGTAATTTCCAAATCTGCATTTTTGCCCAAGTGTCAAATAGCAATAGGAAGCCCAATTTTCCTTTAAATATCTTTAACCTAGAAATTTTTTATGACCTTCCACTTTGTGGATATTTAATTTTTATATCAAAGAACCTATCTTCCAAGTTTCAAGTCATTTTGAATCTGTTTGATTAGGTTTTGAACCCCTCAAAGTTGGTAGTTTATTGTTTTCATGCATTTGCAAATTGTGTAAAATTCTGGAAAGCCCTGTTTGACCTATCATAACTTTTGACCAGTTGACTTGAATAAGAAAATTCTTTTTGCATCATAATCTAGGGGTTAGAGACTTTCTATGTTCCTAATTTGAGCTTATGAAAAATCCATTTGATTAGTTTTCAAACACGTTTCTGTTTGTAATTTACAAAGTTTCACTAGTGTCAAGAAAGACAGATTGGTTGGTACCCCTGTTCATGATATCATAAGTCCAAATTTGAGGTAGGTAAGATCTAATGAATTGTACCACTACATTTTATTCCAAAATAATCCAAGTATGCCAATTTTAAAATCTTGACGAATCCATGTGCGCACTTTTCAAGGTCAATTCAATTTGCAAAAAATGCCTTCCAGCCATTGTTTTTAGTCTACAAATTCTGAGTAGCTCACTTTAACCACTTGCAAAAATTGCTCAATTATTTTTTATGAGACTAAATCATAGAATCAAACTCTCCTCATGACAGTGAACCAACACCCCAGTTTTTATTTTCCCAAGTGACCATTTGCCTAGTTTTCAAATCCAAAACCAAACATGATTTATTGTTTTCTAACGGGTTTTTGTGCAAGCAGTGCTAAGAAGGAAAATTTTATAGTCAATATCTTTTGACTAAGAAATTTTCATGAGACAAAATTTGATAGGGTAAAAGTGTGTGGAACAGAGAATTAGTCTGTCTGATTTCAAAGCATGGTCAGATGTTCAGTTTAGTTTTTAAAGGTAGTCAATAGGCCTTGTTAGCAAAAAGTTGCAATTTGTAGATAAGTGTTTTTATGAGTTTTAATGATTTTTTAGTGATGGATTTTGATTCAAATCAGTGCTAGATAATCAATGGGCCAGTTTGAAGGTTTAGTTGTTCGAAAACAATTTTTTTTTAGTCAGGCCCACTTTGGGACTTGATTGATTCCATCAAGTTGGTAGAACACTGAGTTTAAAGATGTTTTGTTTTTAAATGGAGATTATAATGGTTGCAAAAATTATACATTTTCAATAAGCACATTTAGTCATTTTGAATCAACCAAGCATTTTGGTACACATACACTTAAGGTGTGGAGTTTAATGCTAGCTAGTTAAATTTGAATTGAAATTTGGGAGCCTTTTGAACATAGGGAACGTATTTGAGAGAAAACATTTAATTTGTTGCAAATATGGATAAATATAAATGCCTTTGCAAAGCTAGATAAGTTTTTGTGATTATCACCTTACATAGTTGAAAAGAGGGCACTGATCACAATTGAATCCCTATTACTTTTTGAATGGCATTTTGTTGTGACAAGTACAAATGTTGAGTCATGTATTTACACAAAATATCCTAAAACATGTGTATATTGGAAGCAAAGTACCCATCAAAGCATTGATACCACCCATTCTTTTCATCGGCACTATAAAATAGGCTATGGTTGTATTCAGATCCTCTGCACAGGTGACTTATATTGCCCATGAATCTCAAGAGACATAGCATTGAGAGTGTCTTTGGCATGCTTGATTTTGATGGAAAATGGCTATCCCTATAGAGGATTCATCTTCTCAATCAACATAAGACATGGTTCAATGTCAATACAAAAAGGTTATGGACTTGGACAAGAAGTTGAGGGATGTGGTTCATGCAAAGACTCCTTCTGATCCTAATATTTGGAGTCAGATGTGGTAGAACTATGAAGCTATAATACTTGAAGATCATGATTTCACTGAAGCAAAGGACATTGAGTATGCACTATGGCACTATGGCACTGTGGAGATAATAATACAACTATAGGAGGTAGAAGTGTTGTGAAGAGAGAACAAGTTAATAAAATTTGATCTATCCTCAAAATTTTTCTTTCTAAGGCAACTGGATTCTACCATGAATTAAATTTAAAGATCGAAGTGAAATGTGGATTTCTAGTTGATCCCTTTTCTCAAAAAAGAGAAGATTATTTAGCTTCTCCAAATGATAGAACTAAATCTAATGATTTGAGGAAAGCTTAGGTTTCTTGCACTTGTTGTTTGATATACTTAGGAGATCTTGCTTGATATAAGGAATTGCATGGAGAGGGTGATCCTTCGGGTTAGGATTTCAAAGTTGCAGCAAGCTATTACATACAAGGTACTTCACTCTGGCCAACAAGTGGGAATCCACATCATCATATTGCTATCTTGGTAACCAATTGGAGAAGACCATAGAAAGGGATTAAAAGAAGCTCCATGTCAAGAAGAAGAGGAAGTCGTTTCCTTCTTATAGATAAAATAGAGTATACATTATTGATGGCTTGCATGGTGATTCAAGAAACAAAGGCATGTGAAAACAAAGCCCCATGCATATGTAGGAATAAGCCAAGTTTTTAGGAGGAACCCACACATTGGAGAAAGAAGGAGACACCAACACTTAAAAGGAATTCACACCAAAATAGGGGAGATGTCTCCTATGACAAAGCCGCTAAGGGAGAAAAAAAAAGGTGTTGAAAGATGAGAGGAATGCATAAAGACAAGAAGGAATTGTGTAAGGGAAGAGGCTCCACGTTTGAAAGAGGAGGCAACTTTTGAGTCTAAAGTAGTAAATGAGCACCCCATATGAAAAGAAAGAGGCCCAGCACCAAGTAGGAAGAAGCATCCTACCCCAAATAGAGGTATCTAGTTTTATGGAAAAAAATAGTTATAAAGCCATTATTCCACATTTACTAGGCAGAGAGTCTTTCAACTCCTTAAATACTCTAGCATGCAACATATGTATTGTCTTAACAACAAAAGCCTTTTAAAGGCTAGCCACATGTGAAGGGGCCCGCTGGGGCCAAAGTCAAATTTTTTTGAGTCACGAAGTGTTAAGACCAATGCGTATGACTGGAAGCAAATTGCAAAGGCCCTATAATGATTTTAATGTTTCATATTTATATAACTTTTAAAAATTTTCAATTTTTAATGCTCTGATCATAGCCCAAGAGCTAGAGTTTCAAATCAACCATGAGAGGGAAACTTTTATCCAAAATATATAGTGCAACATACCGTTGGAACTAGGAGGAGATAAATTTTCCAAATTTGGGGTCAAATTTTGCACAAGTCTTCATCAGTTCACTCTGCAAGAAGATTTGTGTTTTTTGAGGGATTCTTAGTAAAATGGGTAGAATTCATCATGGAACACCAAAATCAGTTGGGGGGAAAACATTGAGGTTTGTTGAAGTCTAAAGTGATTTTAAAAAGTTTTCTTGGCTTCTAGAGTTCAATTTTTAACTGATTTTTGTTATTGCCTTGAGTTCAAATCAATCATCAAAATTAGTTATGATTTCCATCAAATATTTGAATCACTTTATGCTTTTGGGAGGCTAAAATGATGGGGATTTGATATGCATTTATAAAGAGGGATTAGAGAGATACCTTTTAGCTTCTAGTGTTAACTTTAACAGATCTTAACTTAGAGGGGGGGGGGGGGGGAGGGTTGGGGGGTGTCATCACTCAATAAACATTCATAAAAATGTTGTCACTCTATAAATGCAATGAATGTTAACTTTAACAGATCTTAGCATGCATAAAATAACTTGCAACCATAAAAGTAATAGAATGAACACATGAGACACTAGATTTAACATGGAAAACCAATATGGGAAAAACCACCAATGTAACTAGCTGCTAATTTTCACTCTTTTGAAGTGAGCCCTATTAGGATTCAACCCTATTAAAGGTTATAAAACACACTATTAGGTGTGACCTTGTTAGAGGATTGAATCACCCTATTAGGAGTGGCCTTGTTAGAGGTCTTTTGAACAATTCAATAGAACTGTCACCTTGTTCGAGGATTTACAAAATGGTTGTTAGACCAACTTTGTTAAGAGATTTTGGAATCACCGCTATAGTGGAATGAGATGTAACTAAAATTGTTGATTATAGATCTTTGTTCTACACCACTAGATCTTTCTTGATCAAATATAGCTTTGCTACTCCTCAAGAATATCTAACCATCCTTCAAAATTTTCTCTGCCAAACAATTAGTCCACTTATGTGCTCACTCATTCATTCATTCACTTTCCACATTCATTCCAATTTTTGAATTCTCAATTTGGCCTTTCATATATACCATTCAGATTATCAAGTTGACTCATTCACAAATACAATCACCTATAATCATTACCACAATAGGCTAGAAATAATACTTAAAACAATTAAGCTTCAATTTAAAATTAACAAATTCCTTCATTGGTCGACCCTGCTCGGTAAACATTATTCCAGAAATGATTTTCTGTGTTAACCATCAGAAGCTTGATTAACATTAAGAACTATGCAAAATCCTTTGGTTTTCGAGTGAACTCGGTAAACACTAATTTTCCTTTGCTAACCTTGAGAGCTTGGTTAAAACTATCTTTTGTCATATTTTCCTTCGACGCCCAAGTGAACTCGGTAGATATTATCTGCACAAGGTAGTGTCCAAAAATTCTTGGTAGACACTAAAAATCATCTTGCAAACCAACGGAGCTTAGTAAATGCTGACAAATAATTGGTATGACATTAATGTAACATTAAAGACAACACACAATTGGATAATTGTATCCAACAATCTCCCTCTTTGGCATTGATGGCCACACAACATGTCATAGCATGATGAAATTTGAAAACAAGACTTTCTCTAATAGTAAGTTCCTCCCTTTTAGATTTTACACCTCAAGCTTCAATTATTTGCAAGAGTGTCCCTCTATGATAGTAAATTCTCCCTTTTTCTCAGTAGTCTCTCCCATTAACTAATTCTAGAAAGATATAGCAATAAAGTTTCTTACTTACCTTTGCAATAAAGTCTCTTACTTACCATTATCTTCAAAAAAATTTTACAAAGGTATGATGGTAAACTCTCCCTCTTTGACAACACATTCCAAAGACAACACATATCAAATAATTTCACATGTACCTTAAGTACTAATTCATATGCAATATTTTCTTTGACTATGCTACATCAACTGATAGATCTTCAACTTAGTTTCTATTGATGCATCACTAAAACTTTATTTTAGTGAGCTTTGGATAGGGGAATGAGCCCTAACTTACCTCTTAGATACAAGAATGCATCCTTAGATAGTGGCTTTGTGAATATGTCAGCAATCTTTTCCTTTATATGGACATATTCTAGTCTAATTTCCTTATCTTGTACCAATTCTCTGACAAAGTGATACTTTATAGCAATATGCTTGGTTTTGGAATGCATCATTGGATTCTTTGAAATTTTAATTGTACTTGTGTTATCATAGAACATGACAACTGGTTCTTTGATCTCTACCCTCATGCCTTCCAACAATTATTTAAACTAAACAATGTTAGAATAATTCACTACTATTGTAACATACTCTATCTCTACTATAGATTGGGATGTGCAATTTTGCTCTTTACTTATCCAAGATACCAATCTTTTTCCAAGAAATAATGCACCACCACTTGTACTCTTTTTGTCATCAATGTTTCCTAACTAATCAACATCATTAAATACTTTCAAATCTAGGTTTCCTCCAAGTTTATACCACAATCCATAATCTTCAGTTCCTTTCAAGTATCTCAAGATCCTTTTTACTGCCATCATATGATTTTCTCTAGGTTTAGTTAAGAATCTTGCTACTATACCAACTGATAAAGCAATATCAAGCCTTGTATGAACAACATATTGAAATTTTCCAATCATTGATCTATATAAGGTCTGATCTACCTCTTTTGAATCGTCATCTTTTGTAAGCTTTAGTCCTATACACATGGGAGTTCCAACTAGTTTAGAGTCTTCCATACCAAATTTCTTGAGTATCTTCTTGACATACTTTGACTAAGTGATGTAGATACCATTCTTGCTTTGCTGAATCTAAAGACAAACAAAGAATTTAATCTCTCCAAACATAGACATTTCAAATTCTTTGTTCATTTGCTTTGAGAATTCCTTATATTGATCATCATTCCCTATAAAAAAAAAGTATCATCCACAAAGATTTATGCCAAAAATAATCTTGTTATTTGGTCATTGCTTGATGTATAAACTATTGTTATCTTTAGTTCTTTGAAAACCAATCTAAATAAGGTAGTTATGCAATATTCCATACCATGCTCTAGGAGCTTGTTTCAGACCATACAATGCTTTGTGTAATTTACAGACAATGTCCTTCTTGTGTGGATTAATAAAGCCTTCAGATTGCTCAATGTAGACTTCTTCATTAAGAATACCATTGAGAAATGCAGATTTGAATCCATTCAATATACTTTAAATCCTTTATGTGATTCATATGCAAGTAGTTTCCTCACACCCTCCAATCTTGCAATAGGAGAAAAAGTCTCTCCATAATCTACACTTTCTTCTTGAGAATATCCTTTGCATACTAGTCTAGCTTTGTTCCTTGATACCTATCCATCTTCATTCAACTTATTTTTGTATACCCATTTAGTTCTAATCACATTTTTATCTTTATGCCTAGGTACAAGAATCTAGTTTTTGTTCTTCTCTATTTGGTCTATCTCTTCATTCATAGCCTCAATCCAACTTTTATTTTCCAATGCATCTTTTACATTACTAGGTTCAAAATCATCAAGTAAATGTGTACCTTTTAGCTTACTTCTTATCATGGTACCTTCTGATTTGTCTCCAATGATCTGATCTGGTGTGTTATGCCTCCTGACATATTTGGCTAACACAGGTTCCTTGCCTCTTGAATGAATTACATTTTTATCTTCTTGAACTTAAATTTTAGGTTCTGGTTGCTTTGGCTTGGTAGCTATTGGCTCGGTAGCTTTAGGCTATGAATTGGGTAGTTGTGACTCAGTTTGAACTTCTTGCAACTTAGTAGCTATGCTGGGCTCGATAGATACAATCTTTCTATTGACAGATGTGCCTCAAAAAGTATCAATAAAAACAAATATCCTATAATCTTTAGGTTCCTTCTTGCTTTCTTCTTCTATCTTTTCTTCAAACTCATCAACTTTCACATGTGCACTTTCTATAAATTTGTGAGTAGACAAATTCAAACATCAATATGCCTTACTTTTGGAAGAATATCCTAAGAATATTCATTCATCACCTTTAGCATCAAATTTTCCTTTTCTAGATTCTTTCAGAATGTAACAGTTGCTTCGAAATACTTTAAGATAGCTTACATTAGGTTTATAGCCATACCATAACTCATAAGGGGTTTTGAATGAGTTTTTCTTCAACTGTACTCAGTGTAAGGTATGAACTACAGTGTTGATAGATTCCTTCTAGTATCTGATAGCAATGTTCTTTTCAATCATCAAAGTCCTTGCATAATCCATGATTGATCTATTCCTCCTTTCAGCTATTCCATTTTGCTTTGGAGTTCTAGGAGTCGATACCTACCTTTTGATTCCTCTTTCAATGTAAAAGTTATTGAATTCATTGGAGATGAATTCACCACCTTTGCTTGATCTCAAGTATTTCAATATGTTCCCTATTTCCTTTTTCACTCTTGCTAAATGCCATTTGAACTTCTCAAATGCCTCTGACTTCTCTCTTAAGTACATAATAGTCATCATTTTTGAGTAGTCATCAACAAAAAGAACAAAGAATTTTTCTCCAATGTAACTTTCTACTCAAATGGGTCCACATAAATCAGTATGCACAACTTCTAAAATATCTTCAGATTGATAGTTTTTACTTTTAAAACTAGTCTTTCCTATCTTACCAATCTGACAATTCTTGCATAGACCAACATTAGGTTTCTTCAGGTTAGCAATGCCTCTTACTTTTCTGAATTTTCTTATTTTTACCATGTTGTCAAAGTTTACATGATAGAACCTTCTATGCCATAGCCAACTTTCTTCAACTTGAGCAATAAAGCATAAGCATTCATGAAGATCAAGATAGAATAGGATACCTTTTGTTTTTTTGCCTAATCCAATTAGCTTTCCTTTTTCATCCAACAGTCTTGCTTTGCCATGCATGAATTCTATCTTGAATTCAATGTTAATCAACTATGATACACTCAATAGATTGTGTTTTAGTCCTTCAACCCAATATGCATTATCACATATAAGTTCTTTGGTTAAAGAAATTCTGCCTCTTCCTTTTATACAACGAGGTTCATTATTTCCAAACCTTACACTACCACCATCTTAATCTTCAAATTTTTCAAATTTTTCTTTCTCACCAGTCATATGATGTGAATATCCACTATCTATAATCCATGTATCATTTTTTCTCACATGAGAGATGAGTACTATCTCATCTTCTTCTTCATCATTATCAGGTTCATCTTTTACAAGAATTTAAACAATTTCATCTTCACTACTATTTGAATCCTTAGAATATTTAGCCATAAAGCATGTCTTCTTACCTTTGTCCTTGAATGATTTGTGATTTTTGAAATTCTTCTTGTCATTGCACTTGTGACCTTCATCCTCATTTTTCTTGTTTGGGCACCTAGCTGCAATATGACCTATTTCTTCACATGAAAAATAGATTAGGGGAGATTTACCTTTTTATTTTCCTCGACTTCTTGAATATTTATTTGCAAGCAATGCTTCAACCACTTCAAGATCACTATTAGAAATTTCTTTTGATTCTTCTTCACTATCTGACTGAATGTCCTTAATCTTCTTTCCTTTCTCCTTGAGTGAAAGCTTGGCTTCAAATGCAAGTTCAATGTTCTTGGAAGATGGAACATAATTGTCAAAATTATCTAGGTCAAATGCTATCAATCCTCCCACTATGGCATCTAGATTGATTTTGTGATTTTATTCACATTTTCTTTCTTGAACGGTAGATATTCTTATTGCATAAATAGGAAGTAATGTTCTAAGAACTTTACTCATAACAATTTGTTGTTTGATTTCTCCTCTAGAAGCTCTGATTGCATTAACACTTGCTTTTATCCTCTCAACATATTTGGAAATGTTTAAATCCTCTCTCATTCTCATTTGATCAAACTATCCTCTTAGGCTTTCTACTTTGGCTCTCCTCACATTATCATCACCTCCATAGATTTCCTTTAGCTTGTTTCACATTGCATGAGTAGTTTTGTAGTCCTTGATTTCATCAAATTCTTCATATCTTAGGGTAGATGCAATATCTATCACCATGTTATTATGAGTCTTCTTCTCAACAATGTCATTGATAGATAATATGCCAATAGGTTCTACATATTTTGCATCAAGGTATTTCAATCTTGTATCACCAATGGAAGCTAGATGAAGTCTTATAAGTCCCTGCCATGCTAAAAATTTGTCCTTGTTAAGCCTTGGAATTTCTCTCTTGTAAGACATCTTGATTTTTAGCTTAGGTCCTTTAAACCCTTCCTACAAGCATCAAAAGCTCTGATACCAATTGTTGGAAATATAGATGGAGTAACTAAGAGGGGGGGGTGAATTAGTTACCAAAAAGAAAATTCACAAATCCCTTAGATGTCTAATAAATCAGTTACTACCATTACTCAATAAACATTCATAAAAAGATTGTAACTCGGTAAATGCAATGAATGTTAAACTTTAACAGATCTTGACATGCATAAAATAACTTGCAACCATAAAAGTAATAGCATGAACACATGGACACTAGATTTAATGTGGAAACCCAATATGGAAAAAACCACCAATGTAAGTAGCTACTAATTTTCACTCTTCTGAAGTGATCCCTGTTAGGAGCCAACCCTATTAAAGGTTACAAAACACACTGTTAGGTGTGACCTTGTTAGAGGATTTAATCACCCTATTAGGAGTGGCCTTGTTAGAGGTCTTTTGAAAAATTCAACAGAACTGTCACCTTGTTAGAGGATTTACAAAATGGCTATTAGACCAACTCTATTAAGAGATTTTGGAATCACTACTACAATGATTAGAAAGTAACAATGAAATTACCTGAATGAGATGCAACTAAAATTGCTGATTACAGATCTCTATTCTGCACCACTAGATCCTTCTTGATCAAATATAGCTTTCTTGATCCTCAAGGATATCTATCCATCCTTCAAAATTCACTCTCACAAACAATCAGTCCACTTGTATTCTCGATCATTCATTCATTCAATTTCCACATTCATTCCACTTTTTGAATTCTCAATTTGGCCTTTCATATGTACAATTCAGATTATCAAGTTGGCTCATTCACAAGTTACAATCACCTATAATCATTACCATAGTCAGCTAGAAATAATACTTTAAAAAATTAAGCCTCAATTCACAAATTAACAAATTCCTTCATTAGCCAACCTTGCTTGGTAAACACTATTCTAGAAATGATTTCCTATGTTAACCATCAAAAGCTCAGTTAACATTGTGAATTATGCAATATCCTTTGGTTGCTGAGTGAACTTGGTAAACACTAATTTTCGTTCGCTAACCTTGAGAGCTCAGTTAAAATTGTCTTCTATCATGTTTTCCTTCAACACCTGAGTAAACTCGATAGCCACTATCTACGCAAGATAATGTCCAAGAATGTTTGGTAGACACTGAAAATCATCTTGCAAACCAAATGAGCTAGGTAAACATTGACATATAACTGGTATGACATTTGTGTAACATCAAAGACAACATACACTTGGATAATTGTATCCAACATCTAGGAGATGTTTTTCAAGTGGACACATGTCAGATACAAAGCAGATCCAAGAATTCATTTATGCTATATCATTATTGTCATGCCCAAAATATACGGGCAAAACACACAACAATTTTTATTTATTTTTTAAATAATAAGGTTCACTAAATTTTAAGAGTTGAATTTGCAAGTGCCAAATTAGTTTTACTACCTACATCTTAAGTTTATTATGATGACAAGGAATCCATTTCTATAGTTAAATACTTGTTATTAAATTGGCATCAACTTATGATTTCGTTATTTTATTAAGGTTACAATGATATTTGAAATTGTTTAGAATAACAATATAATTTAAATAGGACTAGGAAATAAAATAAATCAAATATCATAATGTATTACTCTAACATTAACTCTACTAGGATTTTAAAGTTCTAATAATTACTATCAATATAATATTCAACTATAAAACAATTTAATCATTAATCTTAATCAAATTTAAAAACTTTACATAAAAGCTAAACTATCAAAATTTAACTATCATAAGTTCTAGACTACTCATAATTTATAACTTGACCTAACAAAAAACTTTTAAATAACAAATCAAACTAAACTAAATACTAACTATTCTAATCATTAATACTAACCTAGCATTAATACTAATCTAAATTAAATCTAACTAATTCTTACTAAACTAAATTAAAAATTAACACAATACTAAACTAAACCTAATTTAATACTACTCACATTTAAACCAAACTTAAATAAATAAACAAAAACTATGCTAAAACCTAATCTACCCCCTATAGCTACTAACCCCCTCCACACATAACATCTCCCTTACCAACTAATGCGCTCTCCCATGCTACACGTTGCCCAAGACCGTACCTCACACCAATTCCAAGTGGAGGAGAGCAAGAAGGATTACATGGGGTAAAAGGTAAATCTTTGAATATCCGACACACTCACACCAATAGCAAAGCATGCTGACCTAGGTGCCAAGGACATTGCGAAGACCAAGGAGACAATAGGTAAGGAAGCGAGAAAAAAGTTCAAATTTAAATGCAAAATCCCTTTGTGCTGACACCAACTTCCCCACTGGCCATCCATGAACCCTCCCCCCAATCACAACTTAACAAAAACATTAATGCCATCCCATGGATACTGCACCTAGGGAGGAAGGATGAAGATGTAAAAGGAGTTGCATTAATCATTTACTCTAAATTTACAACTTGCCTCACTCCCAACACCCTATCACACACCAAACCCATTAAATGAAAAATTATATTATATTTTTCTTGCTTGGACAATAAGCTTGTGCCAAAGGGGATGGGAGGAGAATTTATGACAAAAAGTTTTATGGGTAGATTTTAGGATATTTGGGTATAAGTTATAAAGGTCTAATAATTTATGCAATGTTCTTGTTATTCTTTACTTTTTAATTTCTAATTTTAAACTTAAGGAGATTCTCAAGAATATTCTCTGTCAACAATTTGATTTGAATTCAAATCCTCATACAAAATCCAGAGAGCAAAATGCTCCTGTAGGTGCACTTTTTTTTCAAGCCAATTTCATTCTAAGTGTTGAGTTAATTTTTGAAGTGTGAAAATTCCCTAGCTAGCCTAATTTTCTAAGAGGCATATTATTGTCTAATAGTTTTATATAACAAGGTGATGTAAATGTATATATTTTGTTGTCAATTCTTTTTTTTCTCCTATAATTATGTTTAATCAATCATCGTATAACAAGGTGTATGTTCCATTTATTCAGAATTCAAGGTGATGCATAACTCTTAGCCAAATTTGATTTTGTCCATTATGAAATTTAACAAGGAGAGAGATAACTTTGTTGTCCACAATATAGGATTTTCATTTCCCTTAAATACATAAAACATTAAATTGGAAATTTCAACATATCAAATTACATTTCCTTAGCATAATTGAAAACTTGAGAATTCATAATTTGAAGACATTATCTATTGAGTTATTTTCCCACATACATATGCATAGTTTGAAATCACATAAGAGAAATGCAAGGAGGTTTTCACAATCTTTTTCTTTCTCTATTATTCAACCTAGTTCAAGGCTCCATCGAGAAAGAACCAGTAGAAAAACTTGACGTCTTTGCCAAATACATCAAAATTTAAAATACAAATTTCCACAATGTTAAAATTAAATTGAATTCACTTCTAGGGCTTTCACAAGATATCTTTACCAATGTCTTCAATGCATCAAGGGAACCATGGGATAGATAAGAACCAACATGGAGTTAAAACAACTCAATAAGATGAACAATTCAACCATACATTCCCAACCCAATTTTGCACAATAGGTTCAACAATGAACCAAAATAGTGGGGAGGCGGATTTTCTTAATAGGAGATGTCAATCACCATACCATAACATAGCCCTTTCAGGGCCAATACAACAAGGGTATTCATTTCTTCTTTTGTTCAAGAATTTAAATTTTCATACAAGGTATGGGATGACAAGTAGGGGCCCATACACCCTACCCTCTTTCCCTTCTCTCACCATGAGAGGAGACTCTACACTATTGAGGTCCAACTAAGGCCCTTCTCCCATACATGGCCACTTCTTTCCTATCCAAGGGTGAGTGATGCCAAAAAAATCCCCATAAAATCCCCTCAAAACACAAAATGTCAAGACAAGAATGAGAATAACATCAAAAGAAAAACAAGTTAAGATCCCTCGCAATCAATCCCAACACACAAGCAAGCAATACAAAAACAACATAATGCCTTATGCATGATTCAAGAAAGATTAAAGCATGAAAACATGAAGAAACAATTCAAAGGAGTGAATAAATCCTACCTTCACAAAAGAGTTATGGTAAAATGGTGGGTTGAGAAGAGCTTTTCCTTTTCTTTCTTCAATCTTCAAAATTTCTCCAAAACTAGAGATTGGGTAACAACCCCAAAACTACTCCAAAATGCCTCTAAGTATGATTCTTAACTCAACTAGACTTCAAGAAAACTCAAGATGGAGTTTGAGTCACTAACACATGAAGGAGACAATAAATTTTCACAATCAACCAAAAGTAGGGTTTTTGAGTGACCCTAAAAGTCAACCAAAGAGACTAAGGGGTTGGAAAGTGCTCCCCACCCACATCCTTACCCCTAGGGTACTTAAATTTAATTTTTTTAGGCCTTAAAGACTTAATAGAACCCAAACAAAAACTAGGAGAATTTTAAGACCAATTTATAACCTTCAAAGAAAGACGATGCAAAGATAACACAAATTAACAAGGGGTTAGGTTTCGTCTTTCCATTGGGTTTCCTGGCTAAATTTTTTGCACACTCATGGCACACATTAGTAGATCAAAGAGTCACATGCATTATGTAAATTATATATCAAAAAAAATCATATAAATTAAAACATCCATTTTCTAATAATCAATTGTTTACCTCATTCTATTCATTAAAATTGGAAAAATCAAAGTGTTAATTTTGCATTCATTTACTTCATCATTAAACATGTTCATAAAGCATTGAATGATGAAATTAAATAACTAAAGTAAAGAATTACACATCATAAGTAGCATACTAATGTTTAGTGCATCAAATAATTTTCTGACATATCAAGTCACGAGTATCAAAATAATAATGTATCATCGATGCTAGGATGGGTCGGGGTGAGGCCTCTAATAATCAATTGTTTACCTCATTCTATTCATTAAAATTGGAAAAATCAAAGTGTTAATTTTGCATTCATTTACTTCATCATTAAAAATGTTCATAAAGCATTGAATGATGAAATTAAATAACTAAAGTAAAGAATTACACATCATAAGTAGCATACTAATGTTTAGTGCATCAAATAATTTTCTGACATATCAAGTCACGAGTATCAAAATAATAATGTATCATCGATGCTAGGATGGGTCGGGGCGAGGCCTCACAATGGAGGATACAATAAATTTTCACAATCAACCAAAAGTAGGGTTTTTGAGTGACCCTAAAAGTCAACCAAAGAGACTAAGGGGTTGGAAAGTGCTCCCCACCCACATCCTTACCCCTAGTGTACTTAAATTTAATTTTTTTAGGCCTTAAAGACTTAATAGAACCCAAACAAAAACTAGGAGAATTTTAAGACCAATTTATAACCTTCAAAGAAAGACGATGCAAAGATAACACAAATTAACAAGGGGTTAGGTTTCGTCTTTCCATTGGGTTTCCTGGCTAAATTTTTTGCACACTCATGGCACACATTAGTAGATCAAAGAATCACATGCATTATGTAAATTATATATCAAAAAAAATCATATAAATTAAAACATCCATTTTCTAATAATCAATTTTTTACCTCATTCTATTCATTAAAATTGGAAAAATCAAAGTGTTAATTTTGCATTCATTTACTTCATCATTAAACATGTTCATAAAGCATTGAATGATGAAATTAAATAACTAAAGTAAAGAATTACACATCATAAGTAGCATACTAATGTTTAGTGCATCAAATAATTTTCTGACATATCAAGTCACGAGTATCAAAATAATAATGTATCATCGATGCTAGGATGGGTCGGGGCGAGGCCTCACAATTCCTTTTCTTTCTCATTGTTGTGGTTGACAATTTTCTCTTTGATACCAAAAATGTTCCAATTTTCATTGTGAAACCAAGGTTTTTGATGGTTTTTCTTCTTGTCTATTGACCTGAGCTCTAGAAGTAAAGGCCACACATTCACTCTTGTGTAGATTTTTTAGTTTATTTCATGTGTTGTTATTCTGAGATATTGGAAATTAATGTTAGATCATGTGAAGTATCTTGAGTTACATTTAGTTTTACCAGTTTATGTATTCAGTCTTTCCAAGGATGAATACAAAGGGGATTTACAATGAATTATCGAGGTTTTCTTATTTTTGTCTCCTAATTCTTCATATGCTATTGACTTTGAGATTAAATGAATAAGGTTCATTTGATTTAAGGCAGTTTGGATGAGTTGTATGTCAGATCTATTGTTGCTTTTGACTCAAGGAGTTAAATAAATGCTTTAATGTTTGGATAGGGTTTCTAGGTGTGTGGAGGGGATATTTCATAAGAATGGAATTTTGAGATTTTAGTTGATAAACTTAATTGTAATATAATCAAGTTAGGTCATCCTACTGGTAATGACTCTATGTCCCAATAGATAAGGTACTGATCACTAAGTTAGATGCAAGATGATATGAATGTTATTTGCACAAATCATTCTAATCAAATAAATTTGGTTCGTCATGTTTTGTAGTGGGCTAAAAGGAATTAAACCTCACTTAGCTAATGGGTTCATAGATTATGATCTATAGCAATTTCATTCCTATGTCATTGCATAAGTATTAGAAGATAAAAGGGGTTTCATCTGTTGTTATTAGGTTTAGATTATATGTTTAATTGCACTGGTACCATATATCAGAACCTCAAGGTTAACCCGCATAGGTATAGCAAAGCCTAAAGTGAAGAAGGAGTTATGACTTATAGTTGGCCTAAGATTGCATTCAGGTGCATCCATCATAGGAATTTGCTAGCCTTAGATGCATTATTCTAGTTTCTTGGTTAATTTTAAAACTATTAAATCAAGATCCAACAAGATGGTGACTCTGCTGGGGACCTGTATTGAATCTAATTAGTAGACAAGCATTGAGAGTATAAAAGAAGAGATTCAATATAGTAGGAAAAGTGCATAAGAGGTTGAAACAGTTAGTTGTCTGACGTGTTTTCCAGTCTTCTTATTAAAAATGTCATGCACCCCAATTAAGTTTTATTCATGAACAAAAATATGTTGTAAAAGTGGATGTAAAATGTGTTTTATAACTACTATGAGTCTATCTTCAATTAGTTTAGTTTTTACATTTTCTATTGAGAAAAGTTAAGAGTCAAGAATTGAATTATGAAGTGTATTCTCTTTTTAATAAGATTCATTGGGAAGAATGATTTGATTGTGTATGGTTCCAAGGTAGAATTGAGACCAATGAAATAAAAGAAAGGAAATTAAAGGAATATGAAGAGATAAATATGATTCTAGATCATTCATTTAGATCAAGAGAAAATTATAGAAAATTCTTAAACCCTAATTAGGTTAAGCATCAAAAGAGAAATTTTTTTTCTATTCAAGGACCTAAAAAGAACAATTTAAAGTTATTGATGTTGTTGATGAAGTTGATTGAAGCTACTACTAATAAAGGTATGAGAGGGATGTGCTAGAGAAATGTAATAGTGGTTCTATTACATATCAATGATTCAACCAAAAAAGGAATGATTTGTTGTATTAGTAATTGTGGGTAATATGTAACTAAGCTTATCAGATATATGAATAAGAAAAGTAAGTTGTATTCAAGAATATTAGTTTTAGTACTATTTTCTTACCATTGTACCATTTAAATCCTTTAATTGGATAGACATGATAGTCTAGTGGTAAATCTCTTACTCAGTAGACATATTATTTGTGTGTTGTAAAATCCTTGAGAAAGACCTATATATTTATATATCTATTGTGCTACTCCCAATAGAGTAAGTCACTAGAAGTGGAAAACATATTACGTCTTGACAAGGCAACCTCTTGCTACAATAGTGAAGGATTCATGGCTATCATCCCCATTGTAGTTTTCCCTATAACCAAGGGTTTCTACATGAAAAAATTCCCATATCATGTGCAGTGGTGTTATAATTTATGTTTACATGCATATATTGAAGTAGATTAGTTAAATTTACTTTCATTTCAATATTTCTACATAGTTATCAAGTGGATAAATTACAAAGGGCTAATTAGATTTAAAAGGGTACATATAACTTTTATAGGATACCGACTCACCCCTCACCCTCTTAGAATCCGTCCTTAAGTAAATATTCCAATAATCCATATTTGGAATATTTTCTTGAAAATAATGCTACACCCTATAGTGCATTAAGATTTTCCAATAGTTTAAAAATATTCACGATCATGTTAGGAGTTGTTTCCTTAAGGAAACTTGACTACTTTAGACATCACTTTTTTTTCCAACTCTTTTAGGTAAGATCCCTTCCAACAAATTTTGTTGATGAGTTACTAGGAGAAGGATTCAAAAACCATGAATTACCATTAATTTTTCTTGGTCCTTCACCTTGGAAAGATTTTCCATAAAGTGATCATGAATTCTATTTCTTGTCAAATACCTATCATTGTTTGTGTTGATTATGTGTATAATATATCTTGTAATGTTTGCATGCTTAAAAATGTTTGTATTCTTCTCAACGCACTTTTTTCAAATCCCATAGACAAATCTAACCCTTTCATGCAATTCAAACCAATCACACAGCGTATCATCATTTTCTATAATTTCCCTCAACATGTTTTGTTTAATTTACTTGACTAAATTTTTTAATTTTTCATTCGACTAATACAAACAAATTTTGTAGGTTGTGATTGTTTTATTTTTCTTATATATCTCTTAATGTACCAATTGTGATGACAACTAATTTTTGATTTTTATTTTTATTTCTCTTCTTTATCTTCCCATTATTTATCTTTTCTTGAATTTCTTATTTAAGTTAATATTTGCATGTGCAGTAGACTCCATGTTTTTGATAATAGTTAATGAGGAGGCTTTTTCATCCTCAAGTTATTTTTTCTTTCTTACATTAGTTGTTTGAATTTTTCTTCTTCCTCCATATTTACAAAATTGAGTTTTTTAATTTCTTTCTTCCAATTTTTCTTTTAGCTTCTCGAGTCCTACTTCTCTCTCAATATTTACATTACCTAGATTTTTGTTTGTTTCTTCTAATTGTTCCCTTAGCATTTCAATTTCGTCCTCCATATTTTATTACTATGTAATTACTTCTTGAGAGGGAGAATTTCTCATCATTTTCTCTAATTTTTTCCACTTGTAATCTACTACTCTCTCTCTCTCTCTCTCTCTCTCTCTCTCTCTCTCTCTCTCTCTCTCTCTCTCTCTCTCTCTCTCTCTCTCTCTCTCTCTCTCTGAACTATGTAGAGTTGGTATTTCTTGCCATATTGACTTTGTCCACATTTTTTTTACTCTGGATATATATCCATTGATAGGGTTCTAACATGAAATCTACTGGATTTATCTCACTCTCTAGTAGATTATTATCTCTATGTGAGGGTGCAACAAAAATGAAAGCTAACCTTTATTTATTTGGTTCATATGTGGGAAATACCTTACAAAATGTAGATTCATCAAAATAAGATATGACTTGTATATCCTTCTTCAATTACTTGCCATTTTATCTATTCATTATTTTGGTTTGTTCAATTTTTTTTACAAAACTATTGAATTCAAAATTTGGGTTTTCTGACACAATAAGTTGTTGGAAAGGAGAAAGAATAATTTCAAAAATGCACTTTAATCCACCTATTACCAAGGTTCTAGTAGTTTCATTATGAGGATTAGCAATGACCTCGCCTTTTCCTAATCTTGTCACATTGCCACTTACAAGTCTAGTTTTTGGACCGTGCTAAGGGATTTGTCTTAAATGAATTGTGATTGGCATTATATCCATAACCTTTTTCTTATTTGCACTATCTTATTTTCCATGATACCCTATATTCTTCATGTCTAATATTAATGCCCTTTTTGGACTAGTATAACTGCCCATGTAATCCTTACTAGTGGTAATAGGAGTCACTTGGTTCAAATTGAATCTGAGGGGTATGTGTAGGATCATGGTCAACCAAACTATGCTCTTAAGTGGCAATAAAAAATCAAAAAATTAGTGTTATGTCAAGTTGATGTGCAATTTTCTACTTGTTATTAACTTTATATCAAAAAGTTGAGAGAAAAGAATCTCTAGCAAATTGAATCTAGTTTCTAAACTATTAGGACTTATCTCAAAAAAATAAAAATTGATTGATCAAATTTTTCAATTTTAATACAATATTACAAAAATTTCAAAACAAAAACAAGAAGTAGACGTATGTCTGACCACCTTAATAAAAATCAAATGAAAATATTTTTTAATAATACTCTAGATATAAGTAGAAGACTCATACCTAGATGTGACACATATTTTTGTTTATTTTTATTCTAAATAAATAATAATTAATTAATTTTTTACTTTAGTATTTTTGGAATAAAAAAATCCCATGTTTGACCACCTTAACTAATTCAAAACTCTACAAAATTCAATTTTTCTTTTTTGTTCTTTATAGCAGAAGAAACATAGAATGTGATGTATCTTTTGGATTTAAAAATGTTGTACCATTTGAAAGTTATAGTTATTTTTCAAGTAGTGGGTCAGTCAACAATTTATATGTAACTCCATTAGAAAATAAGTAATAATTACTTTCTAAACTCATAATTTGACAAACCTTACATTTATGGAAAAATAAGAACATTCTTAACAAACCCTTTTCATTTCATCAAATTTTTGGTGGAAAAAATTCATCAGCTACATGTTCGAAGTAAAAATCACATAAAAATAGACAAAAAGTACATTTTTAGAATGTTTTTAAAGTTGACCATATAGGTTTGGTATAGTACATCTTATAAAGATATTAATTTTTTTCATTTAGTAGTAGGGTGCGTGGGAAAAAAGTTGGAATAGATTTTGAAATGGTTTGAGATATTTCAGAATTACAGATTTTTCAGATCGCCACTTTTTGGCACACCATGCTCCTACAAATACTTGTTGTGTAGCTTGGAAATAGTGGATTAGAATTGAAGATTGGATGAATGATGGAAGGGATGTACCATTTTTTAATGATCCTGATGGTTCACCTCCAATTACTGGTTTATAGCCATATTTTTGTGGATCTGGTGTGGGAAGTAGTTACTAAGTCCCTTGACCTTCTAGGCCTATCCTACCATCAACTGAATAGCCTAATTTTCTATCATTTTGATAGAACTCAAAAACATAGATATAAGATTACAAAATGAAAGTAAAAAATTATAGTCTACACAAGGAATTTTTTTTACAAATTATAGAAACATGAGGCTATGTTTGATATTAACTTTTGTTACTTTTACTCAGTACAATTGCACATTGTACAACTTGTATTCTTGGAGAAACCTACACTATACTAAATACTAACTTTAATAATTTTTTCTACTTTCTAAAGAGTTGAAGACTTCTTTTCAAAGCACATATATAACACCATATATGTGTCTTCTTTCTAAGAGCATTTGGGAAGAATGTCACTTGCTGCCAAAAGTAGCCTAAAATATGCCTAGAGTCACTAATATTTGTTGATCCAACAGTGATTGATGACTCAGTGCATCACCTCTTTTTTAGATGATGTATATATCATGTGCCCCCATGATAATTACCACATCATTATAAATATTTATGAGTTACAATGGATATGTGTATGCCATGTGTCATTTATTTAAGGGCATTTGGCAAAAAACTTGAGAGTTGCCTATTGTCACTTAGGTTTGCACCCTTGTCCAAGGCCTATGCATGAGGACAACCTAGTGAAACATGGAAACAACCTCCAAGCTATGCGACTTGAACTGTGAGGTTGAGTCTCTAAAGAAGGCCAGCTTCCTCTTACTATCAGGGCGCACCTAACTACTCTCGAAAGGAAAAGGGGAAGAAGGAGATGCAGACAACAACTCTACCCTACCTAAACTACGGAGGTGATGCACCAAAATAGAGTGTTCAAACTCATTTTTTCCCATATATGCGCTACAAAATCAAAATAACATTCAAGAGACATACACATTCAGACTTACGTCAATCATTAACCACATACAGATCAGGAAACCAAACTAAATAACACAAGGAAAGGGAGGATTTCACTTATATATTATCCAATAGGTCAAGAAATAGATACAGTATGCAAGCCACAGATCTCAACAATACACCAATGAGAGGCAAGATGGATGCACATGCACATTGATGGCTGAAGGAGATGATACAAAAAGTTATATAGCTCAGAGACAAAGGGAATTTTACACTGCAGATCTGCAAGTAGTAGTAGAGAAATCAAAAAGAGTCGACCCTAGAAAAAAAGATCGCAAAATTGCCTTTATAGTTCAGGCATAACTGAGGATTTTTGCATTACGTTTACTTCTCAACTACTGGCAATAACTTCTCACCTTGAAAATCCAATCAAAGATCTGGTGGTCTTGAGTACCAAAATCTGATATTCCTCTGAGAAAGAACCTGGAGAAGATAGAAATGGTGCCATAACTGCACTTTGACCAGGTAGATGGATCGACTAAGATAGTGGAGTGTCTTTCTATGTTTTGCATTCACTCTTGAGTCAGTGGCATTGATCAAAGGATCAAAATCTCATGGAAAAACCTAATTCGTTGTTTCTGGTTCATGAATTCACAAGGTCAAAGCAAGTCAAGCAGTTCTTTATGTGCCAACTAGGCCACGCAGGCCAATTGTCTCTCTTTATTTTGCCACTTCGTCAAGGTCCCTTGCACTGACCATTCCCTATGTTGGACTAACTGTGCCACCCCAGAACCGTTATCTTTAACTGCAATGGTTACACTAACTTCTAGTCGTTGACCATCAATCTTGACTGGGCCAGTGAGACACGTGTGATCAAGGCACCATCTCGCGATCGTAAATATTGTGCAGCTTCTTCATAGCGATACAGTGCCATCCATTGATCTCTATAGATTTGATGATCGTGAAGACTCATCATGTATTGTACTTGCCTCTTACCCTGGGCCCCTCATATCTGGCACCACCTCAGCAATCGCACTATACCCAAATGACACATGGCAATATTCAATCGAAGTACCCTATTACAACCTGACCCCGCTGACATGTGGTGAAAGGGCGCCATGTCGCTATGGTAAAGATCGCACAACTTCACCATGGCAACATGGTGCCTTCCGTTGATTTTCCTTGATCCGACGATAAGAAAGATATACTATTCCTTAGTGCATTGATCAATAGAAACTGGCCACGTATCGCTATCTATATTTTTTGCGCCGACCGTTGATCCTGGACCCATGAGGGCACGTGGCAGAAGGGCGCTATGTTGCCATCATAAATCTCGTGTAGCTCATTCATAGCGCGATGGTGCCCGCCATTGATCTCTGCAGATCCGACGGTGGAGATCCTAATCTTTGACTACACTGACCGTGTTGAAGATTTGGTCCCATGCACTGACTGTACTCTAACCTGGCATATGTGGTTGTTCCTCATTGGTCTAACGAAACACCACCCTGGCAAACTCAAGACCTGACCCCACGGAGCGGCCATGTGTCGACTAGGCACCATGTTGCTATGAGGAAATCAAGGCCAAATCCCCATAGTGCCATAGGGCCCACTTGATGACATGTCCTTCTATCGCAGACGTGTCTCCATCTAATTGGCCGCTGTAGCACCAGGCTTCCTACCATGCATGCGAAGTACCTATTGGGACTTGCCATGCCATGGTTACTCGTCATAGTGGATTTTTTCGTTTGGGCACTATGTCGCCATCGGAACACCCATGAATTTTTCGATGGCGCCATGGCACCCATTGAATTTTTGACCTCCTGGGCACACTGACACGTGTTTTCCTAGCGTAACACCTCCTACCGCCATGAACTTTGCCCATCGAAAATGCTGATCCTCTGAAAAAACACCTCCGACCACCGTTGAACTTTCCGGCCCATCGAACACTAGACCCACCATGGCAACGTATCGTCAGGGTTCCATCTCGCTATCATAAATATCATGAATCTTTTCGATAGCATGATGGCGCCAACCGTTGATCTGAACCGATTTGATGGTGGAGAACTTATAGGTCACAAAAGACATATTATAAGGTTTAAAACTTTGGTAATTTTAATATCTCCACAGGTATTTGAACATTAATAATTTGGGGAGGTGACCATTGAGCAGGGAACCTTTGAATTTTGAAATTTGGCAGGGGCAAAAAAAATGTGGTAACGTTCTAGCGACTCATAGGGGACAAGAGCCTGCTCTTTGCATGATCAGTGGCCATATAAAATCCATTGGGCTACAGGGTCAAAAAATAAGACAGATTCTAAGCGTTATGTAACCCTAACCCTACCATGAAAGGCCAAAAAATGAAACCCTAGTCTCTGAAACTTGGAAACAAAAGACCCAAAACTGCCAAAACTTTGAAAAGCTAGCATCTCCTAGAGAGAGCCATGTGCCTGTGCACTTATTGAAAGCAGGAAACAACAAAAAAGAACCTAAACTGATATGTACATGGTTTTTTACAATTTCATCAGAAGCAAGACTTAAGATGGATCCCATTAACTAGAATGGGCAGTATCTCACCATTTGGCCTACTCAGCTGGAATGCATTGGCCTGCTTGCAACTGGATATTAGATAAGGGCCACTCCACAATGCATCAAACTTGGAATGTCTTCCTGGTTTCACCCTATCTATATCCCATTTCAAAACTAGATCCCCTTCTTTGACAGTCCTGATCCTGGCCTTCTTATCAAAGTTTCTTTTCACCTGTTGTTGATGTATCTCCAAGGTCTTCATAGCTTTATCCCTTTTTTCCTCTAGCTCCATCAACTCTACCCTTCTTACTGACATGGCATCATCTTCAATTAGTTCCAACTGATGAGCCAACTCCAATGAAATTGGGAGTCTGGCCTCCCTACCATATACTAGCACAAAAGGTGAATTCCCAACAGACCTCTTGGGTTTTATCCTATCAGCCCATAGAGTAGTTCTTAATTTCTTGTGTCAGACGCTCTCATTGTCTTCTATTTTCCTCTTAATGATTCTGATCAGATTCTTGTTGGAAGACTCAGCCAAACCATTACCCTGGGGATAGTAATTTGATGATGTGCTCAGGTAGATATTGTGATTCATTGCCCATGCACAAATCTGGGTTCCAACAAAAGACTTGGCATTGTTCGAAATGATAGTAGAAGGAGCACCAAATCTAGATACAATTCCATCAAGGAATTCAACAATTGATGGTTCTGTGGCATCCTTCAAGGCAATTGCCTCTGTCCATCTAGTGAAATAATCAGTAGCAGCCAAAATCTATTTATGACCTACACTAGATGGAGGATTAATGGGGCCTATAAAATCCAACTCCAACTAGGTAAAGGGCTGATCCACCTGAATAGGATGAAGGGGGAGAGTTGCAAGCCTTTGCTTATCTGAAAAGAAAGCACATTTCTCACATTTTCTCACATATCCATAACAATCATGGAACAGAAATGGCCAATAATAATCAGCCCTCATGATCTTCATGGAAGTTGTTCTCGCAGAGAAATGGCCACCATTAGGGCCATCATGAAGTTCCTTTATCATCCTCTCAGCCTGATCCTCTTCAATGCATCTCAATAGGATCCCATTAAAATCCCTCCTGAATAGGATACCATCAATTATAACATAGGGAATGGACTATAGTCTATATTGTCTCCTTTTGGTTCTGTCCAATCCCTAAGGGTATCCATTCCCTGATAAGAAGCTCCTCATGTCATTTATCCAGCTCCTTGGACCATTAACATTTCCTTCCTCCTGCTGCTCTGTTATTACCATAGCAGCCCTTTCATCTGAATCCTGTCCTAATAAAATTTCCTTGCACAATCCTCTCCCTCTTACCAGCTTGGTAATCCAAATATCAACATCATATTCCATCACCCTAGTGAACCATCCAGCTCTCTTTTCACTGATATCCTTGCTTAATAGGAAGTCTTTTACACTGGCATGGGGCACTAACAAATGAATCCTATTATGGGATAAGAGGTGTTTGAATTTCTTCAAGGCTCTGATGACCGCAAGGGCCTACTTCTCAACAAAGCTGTACTTATCCTCATATTCTTTGATCCCTTCACTAAAAAAAGCTAGGGGCTGCTCCTCATCCTTGTCATTTTTTTGAGTCAAGACAGCAGAGATACTTGACTCACCACCTAGAGTGTAGAGGATGAAATCTTTCTCAAAATTTGGGTTCATGAGAGTAGGGGCTGAGGCTATGGCTACCTTGATCCCTTCAAAACTCTCCTTCCCTTCCTTGGTCCATGAGAAGACCATACCTTTCTTAAGCATAGCTGTAAGAGGTTTCACCATGGTAGCAAGATTAGGAATAAACCTTCTCACAAAATTTATTCTACCAAGGAAACTTTGCAGCCCCTTCTTGTGTTTAGGAAGAAGAAGGGCAAATATTGCCTTTGTCCTTTCTGGATCAATGGTCAGCCCATCCTTAGATACAATGTGTCCCAATAATTTTCCTTGGCTTTTAGCAAAGACACACTTGGCTGGGTTAAGGGAGACCCCAAAATCTCTACATCTTAGAAATACCTGCCTTAGATGATCAAAATGATCTTCTACATTTTTTGAATATATAGTTATATCATCAAGGTATACCAAGACAAACTTGTCAATTAATTTTTTGAAGGCCATCTCCATTGCCTTCTAAAATGTGGCACCTGCATTTGTTAGTCCAAATGGCATCTTGCAATAAGCATAGGTGCCCCATTTAGTAGTAAATGCTGTCTTATATTTGTCAGATTCTTTAACCAGCACTTGATTATAACCAAAGAATCCATCAAGAAAAGAGAATCTCCTCGAACCACTAACTTTGGACAGAATTTTCTCCATGGAAGGGAGAGGGTGGTGATCTTTAAGAGAAGCCTGATTAAGGTCTCTAAAGTCCACACACAGTCTGATTTCTCCATTCTTCTTTTTTACAGGGACAAGGTTAGCTACCCATGATGAGTGTTTGATAGGAAATATTATATTAGCCTCAATCAACTTGGATAGCTCTTTTCTCATTAGAGGTTCAATCTTAGGATTCACTGGCCTCTATTTTTGCCTTACTGGTTTGGCCTTATCAATTAAATCTATGGTATGCTAAAAAAAACTAGGGTCAAACCCTTTTAAATCATCATATGTCCAAGAAAATACATCATTAAATTCTTGACATAACTGAATGAAGCTTTCTTGCTCAGTTTCAGAACATAACTTCCCCATATTTAGAAATTTTCCCTCAACAATTGTAACTGGGGCATAATCATCCTTTTCTGTAGCTAGATTCATTCCTTTGCTTCTTGTTTGATCATCAAGATTAAAGACACTCTCCAAGGTGATGAGACACTTGGGAAACTTGTTAGAAGTGAGATGAATGATCTGATCACCATACTGATCTCGCAGTCTTGACTAATTTCTATCTAAGAATTCTGCCTCATTCTGCAAGAAACTCACAATTTGTTCATCAAAATCAAACACCTGCCAATGAGTGTTCTTGTCAGGGATGGCAGGCCTCACTACCATTCTTATTTGTTGCTTCTTCTTCTCCTCAAGATTCCTTGGTACATCATAAGCTACACCCACTGCTACAAGTCTATCAGCATGTTTATTTTCTTTCCTAGGAATGCTCTGAATATTAAATGCATTGAAGCCCTCAAGCAAATCCTAGACTTTGTGTTTGTAAGACTTGAGCAGGCCATTTTTGGTGATATTCCTATTTCTCACTTGGTTAACTACCAACTCACTATCCCCATATACTCTCAAGGCTTGAATTCCTCTCTTTTGGGCAAGTAGGAGACCTTGAATCAAGGATTCATACTCGGCCACATTATTGGTGCAACTGAATTGGAGCCTAAAGGAGAAGTAGCATCTAATTTGTGCAGGAGAGATCAGCATAACACTAGCCCCTAATCCATTTCTATTCCTTGAGACATCAAAGTACATATGCCATATTCCATTTATATCATCATGAGTCCCAATTAAATCAGGAACTTGGGCATCTTTCTCTATCATGCAATATGTACTAAGGCCTGTCTCAAGAGTCTCTAACATAGGCTCAAACTAATATGCATTTGCCCACTCATCCAAGAAGAAATCAGGAATCTCTACTATGGAAGTGGTAGGCTCATTTACTATGTCATTTCCATCCATTTCTAGGATAGGGCAATTCATGTTGATGGGGTTGGGGTTGTAAGATTCAGTGTGATGAAGGGCTTGAGGTTCTGCTCTAATTGAGGCATTGGTTCCATATCTGGTCTTAAATGACATATATGACCAATCAATAGATATAAATCCACCAATTTGAGCAGTGAAGTCTCTTGAAAGATAGATGGCAAAATAGGGCTTGACTTCAGCAACAGATATGTCTTGAATTACAGTGCAACCAGGGCATGCATGTAGGGCCATCTCCACATTCTTAAGGATACCTACAATTTTGACAGTACTACCATCTAATTGTAACACATCCCTAACAATGGGCCCATATTTCATTCCTAAAGCATCAGCAACACACCTAGGCATTACTGAGCTACTAGCCCTCGAATCTATCATGTAATTGTGGACTAATTTGCCCCCTATAATCAGAGAAACATAGAATGGAGGAGGTCTAACCTTTTTATTTGTCTCCACATCCCCTGTTGGTTGTACTAGACTTGTGGCATTCTCCATGATAGATGGCTGATCCTGGGTTCAATCTTCTCTAATTCTTGCTGCAGCATCCTCTTCTGCATTGGTATGGTAGCAACAACATCCCACATAGAAATGTTCACATTTGTCTTCTTCATTTTCTCTACCACACTAAATGGTGCATTAGGAACTTTGGTAGAAACTTTGGGAGCTGCACTTATAAGAGGTTGAGATGGGGCAACATAGGGATCACTTGCATCTTTCTTTCTAGAATCTTGCTTTTGCTATTATGAAGTACTTGCTTGTTCATTTGCTGCATGTAAATGAGGTGTAGCAGTTGAAGTTGAGGCCTGCTTAGGAGAAGGAGGGGTAGCATGTTCCATAGCTCTCTTCTTACTTCTTGTGTTATGGGCAATGGAATCCTAGTTTACATTACAATTCTCCCCAATCTGATGATTCATGAAAGAGCAATCATCACATCCTTGAATATATGAGGCCTCCTTGGGATGATCCTCCTTGTATGGTTGCTTTGCTGCAATTTCTTGGTCAGTTAGGGCCAAATAAGATTCTACCTTCTGGCACATGCAATAGGTATAAGAATAGTTGCAGGAAGGACAGAAATCTTGATCTTGGGCCAAGTTATTTTGAGGGACTATAACTCTGTTCTGATTTGAGCTTGAAGCAGAAGCATGACTATTTTTCCTACCCTGATCAAAAGAGCTATTCCACTGATTAGGAGACCTGCCACCATTTGGAGCTTGATATTGCAATTGGGGAGGCTTGCCACCTTAAGCTTGTTGCCTTTCTAAGGCCACCACCTTGTTATTCATCTTTTGTATTATAGAAAAAACTATCCTCTAATCTCTTCCCTTGGTCCTTCAACTCCCTCCCTTGCTCTTGCAATTTTTAATCCAGGGTCTTCTCTCTTTTATCTATATTCAGCACTAGACCTTGGAGCATCTCTCTGAGTTCATCTATCCCATTTGAGGATGTGGAAGCTTGAGGAACTGGAGGAAGGGCTTGTGATGTAGAAGTTGTAGGAAGAGGGGTTGTTGCTAGTTGGTGGTTGGGAACATTAGGAAAGAAAGGCATAGGAGGCCTTGGAGCCAATTTTCCTCCTTGTATCAAGATGTTCTCAGCTTTTATGGCTATCTCATAAGCATTAGGCAAGGTATATCCTCCCATAGTTTGGATTGTAGTGGCAATATCACTGTTAAAAGCTCTAAGGTAATGCAAGAGGGCATTACCAAGGGTAGGTTTCACTGAAGTAGGTATTCTATCCCATGTCTTTTGAAATCTATAGTTAAAATCAGTCATACACTCATGGGGGGCTCTTTTAATAGTAATCAGCTGTTCTAAAAGTGACATATGGTCACTTCTATCCTTAAAATGTTTGCATAATCCTACTCCTAGTCCATCCCAATCAGTTATAGAACCATGAGCTAAGCCTCTATACCACTATAATGCTTTTCCTTTTAAAGATGAGGCTAGAAGTCTGATAGCAACATCATCCTCTGTAATACGATGAATATTGCAGACATTTTCTACCTCTTGGATATGCTCTAAAGGGGAGATGGAAGTTTCACGAGTAAAATCAGGTATACTTTTTAGTGCAAATATTGGTATATCATGTCTTTGGGCTAACAATAGAGGACTTCCACCATTAAAGGTGGCAAAAACATGAATTCTTGGCTGTGCCATGTAAACAAGTGTTCTATTGATGAGTGTTGATGGCAATCTAGGTTGAGTTCGAATAGTAGGAGGAGTAGAGGTAGATCTTATAGGTATATTAACTGTTATTACACCCCTAACTGGTGATAATGAAGTCCTAGTCCTCCTTCTAGGATTTGAAAGAGAAAGCTCTTGATATTGAAATTTACCTCTAGAAGACACCCTTGTTTCAGCTCTGGGCATGAATTACTGCAATTTTGGCCTGGAACTAGATTTGTTGATGTTTAGAGTCACCAAGTACTTTGAAGGATCAGCCTCTTAAAGGCTTGAATACTAAAGCCAACACTACCTCTTCAGCATTAATCTCTGAAACTCTTTCTTCTTGACACCAGTAGACTTTAAATTTTGTTTGAAAAGTGTCCCATCGAGCGTGCCAAAAACTATTGTCACTTAGGTTTGCACCCTTGTCCAAGGCCTATGCGTGAGGACAACCTAGTGAAACATGGAAACAACCTCCAAGCTATGGGACTTGAACTGTGAGGTTGAGTCTCTGAAGAAGGCCAGCTTCCTCTTACTATTAGGGGGCACCTAACTACTCTCGAAATGAAAAGGGGAAGAAGGAGATGTAGACAACAAATCTACCCTACCTAAACTATGGAGGTGATGCACCAAAATAGAGTATTCAGACTCATTTCTGCCCATATATGTGCTACAAAATCAAAATAACATTCAAGAGACATACACATTCAGACTTACGTCAATCATTAACCACATACAGATCAGGAAACCAAACTGAATAACACAAAGAAAGGGAGGATTTCACTTATATATTATCCAATAGGTCAAGAAATAGATACAGTATGCAAGCCATAAATCTCAACAATACACCAATGAGAGGCAAGATGGATGTGCATGCACATTGATGGCTGAAGGAGATGATACAAAAGTTATACAGCTCAGAGACAAAGGGAATTTTACACTGCAGATCTGCAAGTAGTAGCAAAGAAATCAGAAAGAGTCGACCCTAGAAAAAAAGATCACAAAATTGCCTTTATAGTTCAGGCATAACTGAGGATTTTTGCATTACATTTACTTCTCAACTACTGGCAATAACTTCTCACCTTGAAAATCCAATCAAAGATCTAGTGGTCTTGAGTACCAAAATCTGATATTCCTTTGAGAAAGAACCTGGAGAAGATAGAAATGGCACCATAACTGTGCTCTAACCGGGTAGATGGATCGACTGAGACGGTGGAGTGTCTTTCTATGTTTTGCATTCACTCCTGAGTTAGTGGCATTGATCAAAGGATCAAAATCTCGCTGCAAAACTTGATTCGTTGTTTTTGGTTCATGAATTCATGAGGTCAAAGCAAGTCAAACAGTTCTTTATGTGCCAACTAGGCCACATAGGCCAATCGTCTCTCTTTATTTTGCCACTTCCTCAAGGTCCCTTGTGTTGACCATTCCCTACGTTGGACTAACCGCGCCACCCCAGAACCGTTATCTTTAACTACGACGGTTACACTAATTGCTAGCCACCGACCGTCAATCTTGATCGGGCCAGTGAGACACGTGTCATCAGGGCACCATCTCGCTATCGTAAATATCATTCAGCTTCTTCATAGTGATACATCACCATCCATTGATCTCTGCAGATCTGAAAATCATGAAGACTCGTCATGTATCGTACTTGCCTCTTACCCTGGGCCCCTCGTATATGTCGCCATCATAAATCTCGTGCAGCTTATTCATAGCGCGATGATGCCCGCTGTTGATCTCCACAGATTCGACGGTGGAGATCCTAATCTTTGACTGCATCGACCACGTTGAAGATCTGGTCCCATGCGCTGACTTTACTCTGACCTGGCATACGTGGCTATTCCTCATTGGTCTAACAAAACACCACCTTGGTAGACTAAAGACCTGACCCCACGGAGTGGCCACATGTCGACTAGGTGCCATGTCGCTATGAGGAAATCGAGGCCAAATCCCCATAGCGCCATAGTGCCCACTTGATGACATGTCCTTCTGTCATAGACGTGTCTCCATCTGATTGGCTACCGTAGCGCCAGGCTTCCTACCGTGCATGCAAAGTACCTGTTGGGACCCCCCATGCCATGGTTACTCATCGCGGTGGATTTTTTTGTTTGGACGCTATGTCGCCATCAGAAAACCCATGAATTTTTCGATGGCGCCATGGCGCCCATTGATCTTTTGACCTCCCGGCCACACTGACATGTGTTTTCCCAATGCAACACCTCCCACTGCCACGAACTTTGCCCGCCAAAAATGCTGATCCTGTGAAAAAACACCTCTGGCCGCCATTGAACTTTTTGGCCTGCCGAACACTGGACCCACCATGGCAACGTGTCGTCAGGGTGCCATCTCGCTATCATAAATATCATGCATCTTTTCCATAGCGCGATGGCGCCAACCGTCGATCTGAACTAATCTGATGGTGGAGAACTTACAAGTCGCAAAAAACATATTATAAGGTTTAAAACTTTGGTAATTTTAATATCTCCACGGGTATTTGAACATTAATAATTTGGGGAGGTGACCGTTGAGCGGGGAACCTTTGAATTTTGAAATTTGGCGGGGGCAAAAAAAATGTGGTAACATTGCCCAAATTGGTTCAAAATACAAGTCAAGTGATTGATCTTTCTTGATCCAATGATCGTTGATGCATTCCCTTTTTATTTTGTAGATTACAGGTAAAGGAAAATCCACCTATCCTATGATATTTAGCATGTCTTTATGAGTAGTGTTTAGTTATAGTGGACACATGTGACATTTTCTGAAGGGTTTTATAAAATTTCAATTTATTTTTCCCAACTTCCTAGAATACACTATATATCATTCATTCATTTTGATCTAATGATTGTCATGTTAATAGGTATAGTAACAAGTTATGAGTAAGTATAAAATTAAAATATCATTCATTACATGGATCAAATTTTTATGAATATTAACAAGTGTCATGGCTCATGTAATGGTTCGATATTTTCCCTCATAATAATAAAATTGTATAACTATAATTACTTGAAACTTAATCAGGTTGATTGGTTGCTTAGCAGGAGGGTATTATCTTAATAATAATTAGTTATATAAACAAATATTGATTGTTGTAGTCAGTAATTAAATTTATAATTGGTATTATTCATAAGATAAATAATATTATAGATATTATTTAATATAAAATTATAATTATCATTTTTTTTTGCAAAATGTAACATATTTAATTATCATATTTTAAATTGAATTAACAAAAAGCCAAAAAATGACCTTAAAAAGAGTTTAATTTTAAAAGAATTAAATAACAATAGCATTTTTATGTTATTTAAAAAATATATAATATAATATCCATATTTTCAAAAATATAAAATTAAAAATATCAATTGTTTCTTTCTTAAATATATTTTTTTTTTCTAATTTTTAAAATAAATTAGTTTATAATGAAATATATTAAAACTTAAAAGCTATTTTTATAATGAGAGTAGAAAAATAATCCTAATTTTACGGTGCATGAAATCTTGAAATATTTAATAAACTAGGGAAGAAAATCATTTAGCAACAGTTACTAGATATGTGTCCTTAAAATCCACTCCTATAACTGTCATGCCCAAAATATGAGACAAAAACACACATAATTTTTTTTTGTTTTATTAGTCCACTAAGTTCGATATATGGTTGACTATGACTCACATGACACATAGGGTTTTGATATAATTTGATATGTTTGTTTCACAAGTTAAACTATAGGTATGTTGAGGGACAGGTATAGGTTCCCCTAACAATACCTTGATAGTTTAATTCAGTTTATAACCAACATGTAGGAATAATTCATTATATTTGAACATTCATTATTAAGTCAATTTTGACATTTTTTTGAATTTATATTAGACCCTAATATAACACTCCCACTAACTATCTTTAGTAACTAACTCATCCTTTTAAGGTCAATCTTAATTCCACAATATTAATATTAATGAAACTAATGTGGTCATTGAATCTTAAATATTACCAATACTAGAATATTACATGATAAATAATATATATTTTAAAATTACATTAATTTAATTTAAAATAATATATAATTTTTATTTACTTTTCAATATTACAAACGTAAAGCACCAATACACTAAACTAACTATTAAACATAATTCACAAGTAATTTAAAATAATATTAGCTTAACCAATATAATATTAATTAACAACATAATTAAATTACTCTAATAAAAAATTAAATAACTCTAACTCTAACAAATCAAAACATTGAAAATTAAAATTAACTAACTATCTAATTTAACATCTAACATAAAAATAACTAAACCAACACAAACAAACCATCTTTATTCTAGACTAATTACCTTTTTACTTTATATTCACTAACATTTAAGACATACTAATCAAATCATTATTTGAACACTAACCAAATCTAATACTAATTTCTATCCAACTTTGATTATTTAAAACAAATCCTAACTTAACCCTTTCCTAACACCTAACATTTAACAACTACTTTTAACTTAATAGCTAACCAACCCAATCCTATCTAACCTGACCCTACCCTTTCTAACCTATCCCCAAACTCCATTTGACTTATCTCCACCCTCCTTCTAATCCCTACCAATCACTACACTTGATAAGTGGCCACCCTAAATGGTACTTCCCAAGGGTATTGCACACTTCTCAAGCCTTTAAGGCATTTGCCAAATTTCTTCTTTGTTCTAGATGTCTACCAAGGAAAAAGGTAAGAGGATGATGTCATTTTAAAGGAGGTGGTCAAGGGTTTTAGAATTTAATTCATTGTTTTATTTTTTCAATTTCCTTCACTCTCATCTCCCTCCTAACGTCCAGCTTGGTGCCTAGGAATATACTTGCCAGGCATTAATGCATTGGAGACTTGGAGCCATGTAGGAAGGGGTAGACGAAGACTTAGGGGGAAAGATAGTTAAGTTTAAAAGTTTGTTAGGTGAAGACTTAGGATAGACATAAGATAGTTAAAATAATTATTTTATGTATTTTTATTTTTTCCTTTCTTTAAAAAATTTATAATATTAATCAAATAAAAATAAGGTTATTTAGGATATATCTAGAGGATATGCTTTGTTCAGGTGGGGGCGGGGAATTAATATCTTTCTCATACAAAAGGAAGAGAGCTTTTTCCTCTAGGGATGAAAATTTTTCCCAAGACCCATACTTTTTCCAAATGTTGAATTTTTCCATTTTATTTAATTAGCCAAGGGGATATTTTTCTTTTTAAGTCCCTTATTTTTCTAAGTATGGAATTATTAAATCTATTAAGTTAACCAAAGGGAACATTCTTTTTCTAAGTTGATTATAACATTGAGTTTAATTTTTTTTTTGAGTATTTGAATAGGAATATTATGCTTTCTGATAATTACAAAAATGCAAGATAATCTATCATTCAAATAACTGAATTTCCTTAACATAGTTTCGTATCAAATTGCATAACTTAATATATATCATCATTTCGTCCAATTAACATTAATCAAATGAATACAATTTTGAACTGTAAAAATGCCACAATAAAGGTAAAATATTGTTACATCCATTTTCTAATAAACATATGTATATAAATTGAATTATAAGAAATATCATATCCAAAGAAAATACTTCATTTTTATTCAATCATTTGATTCAAGGACTCCCTCGGGAAAGAACCAAGAAAGAAAACTCGAGATCATAATCATTTGAAAGATAAGTTTAACAATAACATTTTATAATAGGTGCATAATCCTGAGGAGAAATTTCTCAACACATTTGAAATGAAAACAACAACTCTAAGATCCTGCTTGGCTCCATAACAAGGTAGCGACTATGAGAAACTACAATTTTATCAAGGTAGTCATGGAGATAATGAAACTGACCGGGAGACAAATGAATTTAACATGAAAACACATTCAATCCATTTACTCCCAACCCAAGTTTACACAATAGGCTCATCATTGAACCATATTAGGGAGAAGGTGAATTTTTTGAGATAGGAGAAGTTGATCACAACACCATAATATATGCCCTTTCGAGGTTATACTCATAAGAACTTTCATTCTTTCATTTCTCAATTTCTACAACATATGGTTTCTACTTACGAGTAGGGGCCCATAACACCCTACTCTCTCCCTCTCCTTGTCATGAGGAGAGACTGCACTATCAGAGTCCAATTAAAGGCATCCTCTCATACATGGCCATGTTGGTGGCTCATTTGACATGAAGCCAATAGCAAGAATCCGTTGTGTGATATTCTCTCTTGAAAAGCTAACCCTTCTGGGGGATCAACTCTAAGGTTTCATATTTGTCTTGCAATGCACCAGAATCTTCTCAGTTGAAGATAAATGTGATTGTTCACAAGTAGGCCTTGCTAGTACTAGAACAAAAATGAAATAAACCTATTCACTGTCTTTAGAATCACACACCAAAGAGCAATATTTTTGTATTTTTTCTATTTTTTGAATGAATGCAAACTATCAATTCAACTAAAATGTGTTCCTATTCTAACAAGGCGGTTAGTAAAGAAAACAATGAAACTAAAAGAAAATAATTGAAATTGAAATAACTTGAAATTGAAAATCCTAATTCGACATAAGCTACCAAACACAACACGATGCGAGTTAAGCTTTTGAATAAATTGGTGGAAAACCAATGAAGATAGGAGTAGTGCTTCCTAGAATCCACTAATGCAATCCTCAGTGAGAAATTCAATGAACATATGATGTTTCACCTTCCATCGAATCATAAGGCCACAAAAAGTCTGCTCATGTGAGATGGAAAGCTATGCAGACACAATCTTGTTGATCTCTTCTCAAGCTCATTATGTCAGTAGAATTCGTATACCTATAGCAAACACTAGAACTATAGAATCTCACAACCAGAAATCATGCAACAAGCTTTTGGCTCAATCACAATTTCATGAATAAAATCCACAAAACAATGACACATTCAGAAAAGAATCACTACACTCCAAATGCGAGCACCAAAAGTATAATTTCATTGCATAATAATGGCAGCCCTTTTTACATTTTACAATAGGGTATTTATAAGAAATTTCATCTCCTCAAATTTTGTTTAGAGTGAGAGATATCTTACATGTAATAAAATGCTTTTAATAATAAAAACAAACTAAATATATACAAACTACCAACTAATATGGTGCTTAGAGGGACTCCATCCATATTTTACTCATTATTTGGATGCATGAGACCTTTACATGTCAAAAAAAAAGAAGAAATAAGAGAGAACGTAGGAGGAAGCCATCAGGCGAAGTGGAAGTGCATGGAGGCATCAAAAATGGAAATTGGCCCTTCACATGATGTGTATCAGAGTTAACTTGCCATCAAAATGTGCTACTGATGCTTGGAAAGTGCTATTTTTGGAGCTGGTAGTTAACTGTTAGTGCACCTCTAAATTGTGGAGCTACAAAGCTGCAGAGTTGCGGACCTGTGAACCTACAGAGTTGCGGACCTCGACTGGGCCAAAAACTCAAAATTTTACTAAGTGTCAAAATTAAAATTCTAGCATTTGGGTTTTTTTCATTTTCATCCCAAAGCTATGTTTGGATGTTTGCCCTTGAATTTCTCAATCATCTTAGTAATCTTAGTCACATCAAGAAGATCTAAAGCTTCATACTTGTCTTTTACCTTCTGTCTGGACTTGTCCACATCAATCTGAGTTTCTGCAAAGTTTCCAAGTTTGGTGTCCAACTCTAATTATGCTTCTTCTATTCTAAAGGCCTGTCTAATGTCTTCATCACTAGATGCTTCCTCTAAATTCTTCCTAAAATTATCTACTACTACCTCAGTTGGAAATAGCTTCTCTCATTCTTCATCTTCAAAAATTTTCAAGCATGCATCATTGTACAACTTTTTTTCCTCCAAAATTTTCTCTAGGGCTTGGTCCTTGAGCCTATGGATCTCATCCTATAATGTTTCCATCACTTTATTTCTATTTCCTATCTTCTTTATCCAATCATCTATCATGTCTAACTCTTCTTTGGTATATACACCAATAAGGATGCAATACCTTTGACCCTTTATGGCTTGCAGAGTTTGAAAATCTTTGCTCCATGCTCATACCCCATCCATGATACTGAAGTCCTACCTAAAAATTGCCACGACCTTGTTCCCATTCTCCTACATAGCATGCAGCAACTTCAAGCTTCCTGTGATTATGGTGACACCTTTTTCCTCAAGGTTGTCTCTCCATTCCTGGAAAGCTTTCAAAAATGGATTGAGCCATGCACCTTCCCCTTCTCCAAGAATGGTATTCAAAGTCTCCTCAGGGCATTTAGGATCAAGAGGACCAACAACTTAAGCTAGATATCTCTTTAGGATCTCTACTTGCCTTCAAAGTGTTCTGATTTCAATCTCATCCTGTCCCATGTGTTTGAGAACCTCTTTGAACCCCATAGTCATCATTTTTTGGGTTGTATCCCATGTAGGCTTTCCCAACATAATATCCTTCACTTCATAGTCCTCAAGACTAATAGCCTCTACATCTATATCTTTAGGAGGGTGAGCCGCTTTTGTAAATAAGTCTTGGTTCCGTATGGTAGTGACAAACACAAATGGCATTACATAATGTAATGGAGACTCAAGCTTATTCAAGATTTCTGTAATATCACAAATGTCATCCTCTAAAGAATGAAAATAATGTTTGGCACTTCTCATTATCTCTTTCCAAAACCACCTTAGGGTGTGTTTCTCTACAACCTTGGCTCTTCTTGATGAAGGGGTGTGTTTATCTACCTCCTTCACTTTGTCACTCTTACTCGAAGTCTCCTACTGTGAGGACTCTTCTTCTATAGTCTCATTTTTTTAAGATCTTGTAGCTTGATTCTCAACATCATGAGAAGGTTGTTACACATATTCTGCTATCCATGCCTCTTTTGATGTTTCACCAGTAGCCCTGGGCTTTGGTTGTTCCCATTATGATGGCTCCTTTTGAACATGTTCCTCTTTTGAACTTAGAGGTGGAGCAGTGACTGAACCTTTATATACTATTGTAATCAATGGTGGAGATTGGGGAGCTAGATCAGATCCCTGTGTCTCTAGTGACATCTGCATCCACTCTTCCTATTGGAGTTTACCTATAGTGGTGTCCATGATCTTACCTCCAACCAACTCTGTAGCTACTCACATGAAATTTGCTATGGAGAAAACATCCTCACCTTGCTCCCTTTGCTCCCTCACCCACTGTTGCACTTCATCCTTCAAATAAGAGAGCTCTAATGGTTCTACTTGGGTGGGTGGTAGGGTAATAGTGGCACTCTTTTTTCTTTCCATTTCTGCAGCCTTGGCTAGACGAGTTCTTCTCTGTAGGGGTACTTCCTCCTCCTCTTTTGATTCAACTTCTTGCTTGTCTATCTCTTCCTCTAAAATGGTTTTAGGAATAGATGGATTAGACACTAATATTTTACGGACTCTTTGCCCCCTATTCATTCTAATCTTGATCCTCTTTTACCTCTATGGAATAGCAAGAGAAGCAACCTCTTCATGCATAGGAGGAATAGAAGTCTCTAGAATCTCCCCCTCTTCTAGTTGGCTTGACACAATAGGAGGCAACTATATTTCAACCTAGATTTGAGTAGCTCCACCATCCTGGGACTCTTGCAGACTTGGTTCTTGTTTCTAGGAAGAGACCTACTCTACAACATGCTCTATCTAAACCTTCTAAGGAGAAGCTCTTTTCTTCTTTCCCTTTCTTTCTAGAGGGTGGTAATATCCCACTAGGTGATCAAGTTGATAGACTATTTTTGGTCAGATAGGAGACCTAAGTGCAAAGGTAGGAATAGTGACTTTCCTCCCTTTACCCCTTTTTGGGTGAGCGTGTGCATGGAAGATCACTTTATCTGGAACTCGATCAAGTGGAAAAGGCTTCTTAATCCAATTCTTTGTCATTCTAATGACATGTCACACTTGATGATTAATGTCATCACCTTCCTCTCTATCAACTTCTCCATTTAGAATGGGCCTCTTACTGACTTTGTCTACATAGAATAAGGGATCGAGTAACTTGTTGGAGTCTTGTAGCCTTATCTCATTAGGCATGGTCAAATGGAGAGTCTTTTCTGCTAGATACAAAGTCATCCTATAATAGTCTCTGATGCGGACATCATAGTCATTTTTGGCATTCATCCAATGATCCTTGATGACATCTTCATGATAGAAGTCCTTCCTTACTAGGTTTAACACTTTACCAACATTGTCAAAGTATGACTGATGAGAGTTATACTCTTCAAGAGGGTAGTTCTCCCATTCCCACTCAAAAGTCAAGATATCTTGTTTCCTCTTCACCTGATATGATCCTACGATCAATGGTCAATCCCAAAAAGGTCTCTATTGTCTTTTGATCCTCTCATAAGTTGACTCAATCTATCAAGAAATTACAATTATGACCAACTTGTCACTCAAGTACCTAGGGAGCTTCTTCAAATTGATGGTTGCACCACCTACCCATATGTATGTGAATGTCCTGAATTGCATGAAATATGCTCCAAGAGCTATGATTTGTGCCTTGGCTTCCTCATAAAATCTCTTTCCATAGGCCCCCTCGATGAATCAAATGATGGCAAAGATGAAGGCATTGTTTACAATTATGTACTCCTTGCTCTGCAGTGAGAGCTTCTTCTTCACCAACTGAGGATAAACTATATAAGGCCATGCATTAGGGTTGTTCATACTGCCTTTCTTGTACAACCTGAGATAGTTGGTTGCTCTTTCCACAAGTAGGTACACCACATAAGAAGTCATATAGAGATTCTTCTTGTCTTTTACCATCCTCAGCTAATCACACAGACTTTCACTTAGCATTGTGGCCCAATCTAGTGGTATCTTTGCATGCCTAATGGTCTCAATGAAGTTGACAATAAATGGAGCGAGATGACCTACTATAGGTAAGCCCATGACTCTACTCAAGAGAATAATGGATTATTTGATGTCATCTTCCATGTATCCCTAAGTAATATCCACTTTGCTGATTGTCTTTCCCTAAGGTAGCTTCTCAATGAAGTACAAGGAATGCATGATGTCGATGGCCTACTGGTGATGATCTTTATACCATCTCTCAGCTGGTTCATAGGAGAGTTAGATGAACTAATCAGCTCTAGGCAAATAGAAACCTCTCTCAATGTTATCAAGTTGCAAATCTAAGACCACTTCTCTAGTGATGCTCTTAACCACCCTTTCATCTAGAATAAAATGTCGGGATAAGGTCATGATCAACTCGGCTAACTATATAGTCTTAGGATGTGATGTTGCATTCACTAATCTAGAATAGATTAATGGAAACCTTAGGGTTGACCTTTCTATCAAATTATTGCAAACTCTCAAGAATTCTCCCAAGTTTGTGTGTCCGAGTTTAGTGTCTTTGATTTTTGTGTACTCATCGAGTAACCTTGATTTTGGGGTTACACCTTGGAACTTGTAAACAACTAGTTTCACTACTGATCTGGATGTGGAGTCCATTATGTTACTTGTGCACCACAAGAAAGAAAACATGATCAGTCATTGGATAGAAAGAAAAAACATAGACGAGGAAAAAAAAGGTCCCCCTTTGGGACTTATTCATTTTTATTTGAAATTTCTTTTTTTTCTTTTTGTTTAAATTATTATTATTATTAATTATTATTTTTTTGTTTAAACTTATTAAAAAATAAAAATGCAATAACAATAAAAGTAAATAGGTGAAAGTACAGCCCATGCTGGTATGCACATCGAGGCACATGTAGGGGATGCAAACCCGCATGCACAAGTGACATGTAGCATGAGCTACAACAATGCTTGGCATGGATTGTAGTGGTGCCTAACATGGGCCACAATGCTCACATGAGCAACACCTAACAAGAGCATGGGCCACAGTGCTTGTGTGCATGGTGCGAGTGGTGGTGCCCAGCACCAAGGCACAGGCGGCACCTAGCACCAAGGCATGGGCTATAGCACCCATGCATGCAGAACGAGAAACGACGCCCAATGCCAAGGTGTGGGCCACAACACCTATGTGCATAGTGTGAGTGGTGCCCAGCACCAAGGCACGAGCGTCACCCAGTGCCACAGTGTCACACATGGCGTGAGTGACGCCTATGGGGCATGAAAGAAAGACAAAAAAGTGGGGGGAGGGTGTAGTAGAAACTCACCTCTCCCTCCTTTGACCTTCCTTGCAAAAATGAAAATAAACAAAGGGGGGGGAGGGGGGGGACGGTTTTATAGCCCTCTCCCCTCATGCACAAACATAAAGTGCGCCGCACCTCAATGCGTGCATGCACAGGTGAGGGGACGGATTTTTTTTTTCATTTTCATTTTTTTAATATTTTTGGGGTGTTTTTAACTATTTCCATTTTTTTGTAATTTTCTCATTTTTAATTTTTTCGTATTTTTTGGAACTTTGATGCAACTTTAACCAAATTTTCTCTTTTTCGACTCCTAAACTATGAGTCTGGTAGTCAAAAAAAGTAGGGGGTCCCCATTCTTTAAATGTTTTCAAATGTAAAACATAAAGGAAAACATTTTTAAAAAACCCATTACAATCCCATCCCAAACATGTTCATCAAACACACAAATACAAATATGCCACAACCTACTTAAGAAATGAAACACAACATGAGACATGAGCTTCAAGGATTTCTACCTTCACAATAAGGTTATGGCAACTAAAATTTGAGAAGAGCTTTCCTTCCCTCTCTTTCAATCTTGACTTTTCTCTCTAAAACTAGAGGTTGAGTGAACAATCTTCTACACTCAAATCTGCCACTAAATAGGATCTCAATTGAACCACCTACAAATTGCAATAACTCCCCCACTTGACTAAAGGATTCTAGACTCTTTTAACTCAATCTTGTCATTAAAGAAAAGCTCATGGTGGAGTTTAACTTATCAAACTCATGGTGAGACTTTAATTTTTGCAATAAAGAAAAATGGGATATTTGGGTGATCAAAAAAGTCAACAAAAGGGGCTAGAGTGGTGGAGAATGCCCCCAACCCATACATATACCCCCTAGGTACATAATTTTTATAATTTTTGGCCTCCAAGACTATTCAAGGACTTATTAAATTGTTTGAAATAAAATAGACTTTCTAAAAACCCTCAGAATGCAAATTTATCACTAAACCCTCATTAGGGTAATTAATCTCAATTAATTAACTAATTAGTATTAGGTCACCAACTTAGTCCAAGTTATATTTTTAGGTTACTGGGTTAACCCTAACTATCATGATGAAATGTGAATATGAATCATGAGTGTCAAGTGACACTATAAGATTACCATTAGAAAACATTAACACTTAATGATTATAGAATGATACACATTCAACTTTACAATACAAAAGAAATACAAACTAATGGGGTCTACATCTTTCATTAGAATCATTCCTAATTTTTACAAATAGTACATATGGTCCAATTCTAATTCTCTATTAGATTTCTTGGCTAATAAATCCTACATCTCATTTCACACATCAGTAGCTTGAGAAAATCACACAAACATGCACACAACTCATCAAGATAATCACATAAATTAAGACATCAATATTTCATATAAATAACTATTTATCTCATTTAAGCTCATATATTTAACCATTAATAGTTTCATAATTAAGGTGTTAATCATATTCCTAATTCTACATTCACTTACTGTACTACATCGTCAATATACATGTTCATAAAACAATAAATACATAATCAAACATCTCAAAGTAAAACATCACATGACATAAAATAATATAATAATGTCTAGTATGTCTGACAATGTCTCGACATATTGAGTCATGAAGTATCAAAACAATAATGTATCAACTATATTATGATGGGTCGGAGTGAGGCCTCACAATAACCCTAAAAAATTTAAACCAATTATATTTAAGAGAAATAATTTGATAGTTTATTAAATAAAAAGAATAACATTTTAACATTTTTTAAATGAACTTTATGAAAAATAATGAATTCTAATTGGTTGAAAATTGATTCACTAATGAATTCAAAAATATAAATTGACTACTAATAATATTTTAAGTAAAGATGATTAAATAACTAGCTATTATAGTGACACATGTCTTGTTTTCAGGATACATTTACAAAAATGGTTAAGCTTTCCTCCAACTAGCCCAAAATTCATCACATGTCATTGATCTAAGTTGGTGATGGTGGACACATGGATGTTTAAGAAATGTTTTCAGAATTTCAATTTTGGATTTTGCCTTCGATCTGAAATACAACTAACATTGTGGATCTATCGTGATCTATGGGTTGTCGAGCCTCGCTAATATTACCATAAATTTAGTTAAAATGTCAATTCAATGATTCATTAGTTAAATTAAATGTAATTACATATTAAAATGTAAACCTCAACCTTTTAATTTTAATTCAATTTTAAATGTTATATTCCATTCCTTACAAATTCACAACAAAATTTTGAAAGACCAAAATATTGAAGAAGTCAATAGAACAATAAAAGATAATTTTAAATGGAATTGTAAAATTTTCATTGATATTTTTTAAAAATTATAATTTATAGCTGGATGTGTGCAAAAAAATTTTAATGTTATATTTAACAAAATAGAATTAAAAATTTATGTCAATATGGATAATAAGCTATTGGAGAACCCTAATGATTTCTCATTGCATATGTGTAGAAAGATCTAGACATAACTAAATAAGTGAATTCTAGAAGCCATTGGTTTTCCTCCTCCACTTCATCTAGAGAAAAATATTTGAAAGAAAATCCCTTTCAATTTGTGCTAATTTCTTATTGCAATTCAACTATCCAACTTTCAGACCCAATAATAATGATTGTATCACTATGTTCTAGCAAGGTTGTATAAGCTTGTGGAGTTTACTTGGCCAAGATATTGCCAAACCAAATCTTGATTAAATAGAAACCTCAATTTCATTTCCCAAGAAGTCTTCTCTAAATGAATTCCTTAGGATCATCATGATGTCAAATCCTTTCTCCTTCGAGGTTAAGGAAAGAGGCCAAAAAAAGAGGGATATAATGTCTTTGTTTACATAGTATTTTTTAACATTTTCCATAAACTCATAGCCTATCACTATTTTCATAGCATGAAATATGAAAGGCCATCTTTCATTGTAAATTGAGTTGAGGTTTTCATTAGGGCAAGAGCCTAAAAAACCTTCTGGGTCTCTACCAATTTGCATGTCAAGTGAATTGGAGTGTCCATCTTGATTCTCAATTTATGTAAGGAAGAAATAATTAACTATTGATAAGTAAACTAAATTAGACCAATTGGGTAAAAAATTAAATTACTTACACAATAATAACTAATAGACTAATTAAGTTAACTAGGCCATAATTTACTAACCAATACCAAGTTACCAGACTAGTGACTAGAAAAGATAATATGAACAATGATAAAGAAAGAAGGTTGATTTCCTATTAATAAGTTTAGGTGCATGGGAATTTTTATTAGAGTAATTAGATATTTCCTAGTTAACTCTAGTCTAATTATTAAGATAAACTTTAGGAATCTAATAATTAATTCTTTTATTAATTATTATGATGCAACCAAGGTTAGATTCTTTTAGGGTTTCAATATCCTTTATAAGGATGATCTCTCTTTGTAATTAACCGATTCACTTTTGATGATAATAATTTCTCTTTTTTCTCATTAAGAATGTGTCATCTATGGATCTAGAAATTTTTGCCTCCATATCTTTTGCTTCTTTTTGTATGACAGGTGTTTTCATGCAGGTGATTCTTGGGAGTTGTGGGGTTGATCTTTCATTGACTTCAACATGGTATTAGAGATTCATATCTTCATGCCCCTATTCTATTCATGAGAGATTTGGCATCAATTTTTAGTGGTTTTTGATTGGATATGGGTGGTCACTATTTTTTCTTTTAGTCCAAATGGACATCACTCTTGAGATTAGAGTGCTTGAAAACCCCCTTTTCCATATAAAATTCATCTACTTTGGATGTTATTAAAATTTGGGGCCATTTTTTTTGTACCTAGGCTATATTGATCTAAGAATGCATCTTGAGATGAAATTTTTTTTTTTGTTTTGTTTATTTTCAACAAAAATGTTGAGATTTTTTGGAAGCAGGGTCTTTATTATATTAGACTTCTCTATTCACCTTGGGCCTCACACATATATACCTACGATTTTATCTATGTGGCCCATCTGTTAGCCTTGGTCTTCATCACACTGGTGAAGGCAAAAAACAAAATTGTTGGGCTCAGCCCGAATGTTTTTTTGTACCACACACTACCCACATAGACTATGCATACCTTTTTCCCTTGGGTCACACATCATTTTTAGAGGTTTTTTTGGCCCATGATTTCTCTATTCTAGCACATCAATTTTGGCTTAGTCAACATTGGGTCCAATGAATTTGAAATGACTTTGAGTTTCAATGGCATTTTAGCATTTTTTTATGCAACTAGACTTTTTCTTTTCATGCTTGTGCTAGTCCTTTTCAGCCAAATCAGCATGAAGGGTGAGTAGGTGGTTTTTGGTCACATTCACTTTTGAGATCTTTTTTGGAGAGTATTACATGTGAATGGGTGTTTTTGGACCACGTGCTTCAATTGGTAGGCTCTTTTATCACCGGTGCTTAGTCATCTTGATCATGTGACCTACGGTAGATTGGAATTTTTATTGGCCAACCTCCACCCTCTCCTTATTCATAGGCTAGTCCCATCTTTAGAAAATTGAAAATTATTATGGCACTTTCTTGTTGTTGACAGTCTCACATGTTCTTGATGGGGATTTTGGACTCACACATTATTTGTAGATCATGCCTTATTTTTGGGCTGCTCTTTCCCAGAATCTATGTGTTTTTCCAAGCTCTTATATTTCATTTGTGATCCATTTCACCACTGACCATTGGTTTGGGCACCTTCAATTTGAATTCAGCACATAGTTAGTGCATGGTAGCTATGTGTTTACTCATGTGTAGGTCATTTTTTGGATTGACATGAAGTTTTTGACATGCACGGTTGTTTAGGAGTTAGGAGAAGTGCCCAATGAATACCAAAGAAAGATAGTCTTTTGATCTTGGACCCACCATGTTGGTACACATCATCCCATTTTTGAGGCCATGTGATTTGTGTGGTGGGAAATCAGGCCTTGACAGGACTTGCCAATTTTTATGTGGCAAGCAGTCAATGTAGGACATGAGTTGTAGTTTGGTTTTTTAAAATCTTATTTGCAATTTCCAATATTTTCTCCATTGACTCAACCATTCATGTTCCAATAAACACAATTATTTGGTGGAGAAAACCTTTTCTGGTACACTTTTTTAGAGGTCTTGATTATTTGGTAGGGACCTAATTTGTGGGTCTACTTCCCTATGCATGCCCCTTTTTGGAAACTAGATCTTTTTTCTTTGGCACTAGCTCTTTTATTGGTGACATTATGACATCTCTATCTTGTTTTTTGGTGGCTGGATTTTTTCTAGAAGGGGTCACTTTTAAGGCATTTTTTTGCCTCGAAGATCATTTAACTATCAAATATAGGCTTGTCATTGCTGATTTCAACACCATGTCAACACTACATCAATGATCCTATCACCTCTTCAGGCTCTATTTGCACCTATCTTCATAGTTTTTCTCATATCTCGAGCATACAGACTCCATTTTCAAAAAAATGATATTGTTAGAAAGCTAGTTCTGAGCCCATCATAGTGGTATGGATGATTTTCAGTTTTGATGCATTTTTAATAGCTTTTTTCTACTATCAATTCAAGGCTATAGTTTTTTACTTCAGGAGACATATCTTGAGCATTCAATCTCTAATTTAGGAATTCTTTATGTCATTGGAAAGGTCTTTTCGAGCTCCTTCCATTGATGTGGTTATTTTTCTAGATTCTTGTCTAGGCACATTCTATTTAGGTTTTTGCACTTTTGCATTCTAATGGATATCTTGGTTGTTTTAGGTTTGAGGTTCAATTTTGTTTCTTTAAATGATTTGTCATGTCTTGTAATATTTATTGTATTAGTCTTATGTCTCTTTTGGTCTATTTATATATCATTTGTATGCATTCTTACAAATTCTCTTCTACTCTGAGTAGTGTTGTCTAAGGACATTCATGTAGATTATTATATTCTTGGGATTCATAATATCTTGTGCCTTATTGTACATGCATTGCTCATGATTAAAGTGTCATGGGGGTTGATGTTTTTCCTTTTTCCTCTTCCTTTGTCTAGTGAGCTTCCCTTCTATAACATTAGCCTCATGTCATGTTTGAGATTGATTACCTCAGTATAGACATATGTACTCTTTTGTGCATCTTGACCATGGTTCCTTGACATGCAATTCTATTGGCTTACCTTTTCTAGTTTCCTATCACCTCACCCTTGTTTTTATTAGGGGGATTCTTCTATTATTTCTAGTGCTTCCTTGGTTTGATGGAGTGAGCTATGTATTTATGTTTTGTTCCTATGTACTAGGCAAATGTAGTGGCTAGATACCTATGCATTTTAGTGAGATAGAGAATTTACCATATAGACACTCTTCTTTTCATTCCTACTTTGGTTGCATCCTTCCATGTTTGATTGATCAATTCTTTAGGTTTTGGTGTTTCATGTCATTTGTATCTTTGAGTTCAATTGTAATGTTGCACCTAGAGATCCTTGGAACAAGGATAGATAAAATCCAAGACACACACACACGCGCACACACTTTTTTTTTTACAAGTATGAATGAAAATGACAACATCATATGTGGATCACAAAAATTACAATAGAAGACATAGACAAACATCCAAACACAAATAGATCTTCGAACACTACTACCAAACTCACATGCTCACATGGACAACAAAATCCAAAGACAACAATAGAACCTAAAATCTTAGATTTGTTAAAGCATGGAAAATTAAGCAATACTAAAAGTACTTGGAATACCACATTGTGTTTTTTGGAAAATAATGGAGATTCTCCCTATTTCCCATATGAGGAAATATAATAGATAGTTTCGTGTGAGGAATTACAACATGCCACATGAGAAACTATGATTTTGTGCAAAGAACTACTTGGCCCACTAGCCAAAAGCAATTGCATTGATGTCAATGTTCATTGGATGAAGTACCAAAAGACACATGAAGAAATGCAACAAGCCACTTGAGGAAATTCCAAGTCTCACATAGGAGAGTATACAATCTCATGCAGAAGAGATTACAATCTCGAACAGGAGAGAGTGAAATCTTGTGCAAGGATTGGCAACAACAAGAAAGAAAAGAACAAGAGGAGAAGATAGGAAAAATAAATTCCTCCACACTAGGGGGTACCAGATTCACAAATCTAGGCTTAGACATTTGAAGATAGTGATTGAAAGATGAAAACTGCATTTAACCATATAAAACATAGCATTAGATGAAATGCACTAAAAGAAACATTGTAATTTACAAAAACAACACAACTCATGCAAAGTTCCTCCCAACCATAATACCATCGTTAAAGCACAATGACCCTATCCATCCCTCACATGTAACATCCAAAATTGTTAGCTAGATAGTTAGAGCTATCTTATCAAGATGCCACTACTAAAACATAATAACATCATAAGAGAAGGAATCTAACATGCTAAACCAAATAAGCAATAGACACTCCAACTAAGAAAATCACATCATCTAATCATATGATAAACATCATAGTAAGGGAATCCATAAAATAACTAACATAATCTAAACATGATATCCAAGCATTCCAATGAAAGCATAAATCACAAGGCAGCATACTCAAGAACATCAAATATACTAAGTGAAACATCAAGCACCAGTCACAGTGGAATAATAGACCATCTCTACACACTAGTCCCCAATAGTGGTATATGTATCTATGCCTCCCAATCACATGAAACATGTAGGTCCACTCCCACCATACTAATGGAGATAATGATCCAACCACAAATACTCTTAAAGAAAACATCCATGGCTAACACTCACACTAGACAGTAAAGAGGATTGCAACGAAGATCATGAAACAATACAAGTGGATCAGGTCCTAGTCAGACACAATATGGGTCACTATATAGGGGCTCACTAGAGGGTAAGTAACTTGGCATCAAGTAGCACAAGCTAGTGGTGGTAGCTCTACTTCCCTATGAAGGAGCACAATCTTGTGTCCTTCAACTTAACCAGGTGCTCACATAACAAGTGTCCTCAAAGTGAATAGGGTGGTCACTTAGTATTTTATTATCTTTCATTTATTACCCAATTAATTTAATTTAAAAAATTCTTCATGCCAACCCTTTGGTACAATAATCACCAAGCTATGAGAGAGAAGCCCCCTCCATGCTACCCTACATACCCATGCTCATCACATGATAAGTGCTCATAGACATGTATATTCCCAACCCAATCCTAAATCAACATACTCTTTTTAATACAACTAGGAGTTTGGGCCTCACAAGAAAATCAACAAATGCATGCATGCGTTATCGTCTATGCCATACCACCATCACAAAGATCATAACTCAAGGGCTAGATAAGAACATAAGAATAAAATAACATTCAACCAAATACAAGCTCAGGAGGATAGATGTGACATGCACCCCAATGCAACATAAAAGTGTAATAATGATCTAATAATGATCTAACTAACATCCTATGGATGATCCAGGTCCACAGCCAACATCATCCCAAGAAAACTTTAGAAAACTAGGTGGCACACAAATTGAGGTAAAAACCCAAAAACTCAAAAAGACTTCAGAAATAAAAACCATTTGGTCTTTGGGCACAAAAGCCATGAAAATCCAATAAAATTTTGGTTCAGACACTGTATGCAAAACAAACCAGCATAAGTGCAAAACCCCAAACCCTCATACCAAAGATAGGGAAAATGATCATACCCATACAACTGGGCAAAACTAGCAATCAGAAATGGAGGGGAACACTAGTTTTCAACCTCCTAACATACATCTACCAGAAATAAATGTGGAAGTGGAGCTGAAATAGAAAAGGTGGAGAGCCCTACCTAATAGCCAAAAGGGCTAAAATGGAAATCAGCCAAATAAAATAAATATCCCATGAAAGCTACCCAAAGTCACGATAAAGAAACATCTCTCTAAGCTGGATCCAACAAGATTGATCTCGCAAAGATCCCATGCCTGTAGCTCTCACAATGAGTAGAAATACAATCCTCTAGAAGAGGATTTTGAAAAAGCTCTCAAATTCTTAATTTCCAAAAGTGAAAAGTGAGGAATTAATTACTTCCTTAGATACTTATAATTCACTTTTTAAGTGAATAATCGATTAGGGAAAATAACCAGAAATACTAGTTAAATCTCAAATCAACCAAAATGAAAATAGAAAATTATAAGTAATTGGAATTCATCTATGGCAAAGCTGCCAGAAATTAAAATCAATTAAAATGAAGCCCAAAAACCCAAAAATACAAAAATTTACTGAACAAATTTTGCAATAATGTGAACCTCTAAATGCACAAACACATTCACAAGTCTAATCACATAATGAAAATGAGTTTGGATTTATTAAAATTGCTGAAAGGTTTAATTCAAACATTTAGAAAAGATGCGTCAACCTTATAAGGATGAAATTACTAAAATATTAACAATTCAATTAGTAACTCCATGTGCCACTGCCAGGGATATCAATCATGCACACTAAAATACAAGATCAAGTGTAATTGCATATAATAACATAATCAAAGCAATAAATGCATTAAATATCTAATTTAACCATTTATTAAAATATATTGAAATAATCCATTTGCATAAAGCATAACAAAGCAAGAATGAAGTGAATAACCATAGTATTAAATCCACATCTAACATAATCAGAGATATTTCCAAATACAGAATAATTAGATATCATCATAAACATACTATCATATCAAAATGACATCATCATGCAAATAGGATCAACTAAACAACATAGTATTCTAACATCTATGATACTGAAGTCAAAGTATAACATTTGACCCTCAGGTCATCTCGAATGTAACATAACATGAGTAACAAGTATCTCTCAGATCAAAATATAACAAGGCGTTCACTGCAAACATGAGAGGTTCTACATCAATTATTTTCCTTTGTGTGCCTCCTGATTTGATGTAAATTATAGTCTTCTCTACTTAGTCAAGCTCTATTTCATTGGAGGTTTTTAAGATCAATAGTTACTTTTGACAGAGCTTTGCAACTTCTACATGCTTCAATGGTGTTCTTCATGATAATCTTTTCTTCCTATCTTCTAAAGCATTCCCTATTTTGGAGGCTTCTTCATTCCTTCACTAGTTTCTTTCAATATGTTTTCCATCTATTTTTGGAGTATGGTTTTTCCCATGTGGTTTTCTCTATTTCTCCTCTTTTTTAGAGATTTGGTTGTGCTTGGGCACCTCATCAAGCCTTGTTGTTAAGACCCAATTCTACTTTTAGTAATAGCTTCTAAGTTTTTAACTAATCTCTAAGATTATCTTAAGGTGGGGTGTTAGATTATGTATATAATTCCTAATTAATTCTAGTCTACTTAAGATACAATTTAGGCATCCAATAATTAATTCTTTTATTAATTATTAAGATGTAACCTGGGTTAGATCTTTTTAGGGCTTTGATCTCCTTTATAAGACCATCTCTATTTTTAATTAACTGTTTCACTTTTGATTATAGAAATTTCTCTTTTTTCTCATCAAGAATGTCTCATGTATGGATCTAATTATTTCAGCCTTCAAAGCTTTTTCTTTTCTCTTCCTATGATAGGTATTTGCATGGAAGTGCTTCTTGGGATCTATGGGGTTGATCTTTCATCAACTTCAACAATTTCTTAACCCTAACCCTTTTTTTTTCTAGTTCAATTGCATTAAATAATTAAATTTTGGAAATATTCCCCATTTTAATGCATGTTTGTACTAAAAACCAAGTGATGTGTGCAAAGTTGGTACAAGAGAGAGTTGGACATTGACTATGATAAGAGATCTATTTAATGATGATTGTAAGTGGAACATGGTGGAAGGAGATGTGTCACTCTTTTGGAGACTTGAAAAAGGTTAAAGTTTCATTCAAGGCATTTAGCCCAAAATACACTTTCAACCACTGATATAAAATCATCAAAAAATAGAGGAATACTAGATGCATGTTGGAGACATAACACATAATATGTATTAATTTTTTAGACCCAGTACTAATACCAACAAGTTTTAAACATTTTCCAAAAAACTACCACTTCAAATACATAATTTTATTATTGTAAAAGAATTATGACCAAAAATAAACTATCATGCCACATAAATATCAAAAAGAGGTCTCCTTTTCATTATAATCTCTATATTTTCTCTACATTTTATCTTCGCAGGCGCACATGTGAGTGTGCATGCATGTGCATGTGCACACACACACACACACACACACACACACACACACACCAACCAAAAATGGTTGTGGTTTCTCTCAAAAAGGGAAGGAACAAGCTTCAACCATTATATTTTTTAAAAAAATTGACAAACATGTTTTACAAAATAACCCCAAAACTAGTGAATCTTTGTGTAATAATTGTTTTATCCTTCAAAACATCCCAAAACAATTGAATTTCTATTTTTCCACTACATTTCAATCTGTTCTTCAAAATTAGAAATGTTGATACAAAATTTAACCTACATAGCACAAAGCTCTACATAGCTTAGTAATTATATCATTTTTCTCCTCATCCTTGTCCCAAGTGAACCTTTGATTAACAAAAGGGCTTGGATATTCATTTTGACAACCACTCTTGCACAAGAAGTCCCATTTTTGGTAATTGGACATATTTTTAAATACTGATAATGTCAAATAGGACGTCTTCATTTTAAATATTTTTTTGACTAATGTTAATTATGTCATAAATGCAACAAACTATTCTACATAAGGTAATTGTCCTCAAGAATGAATACAATCAATCTACCACCATTATGAGTCATCATTTTGAAGCCTCATTTTCTTGTTAATACTTAATATTACTTGGTTTAATAATGGTACTTTGACAACCAATTTGATTACCATACAATCAATTTCTAGTTGTTGATTCATTTAGTACTTGCATGTCATTTTCGTATGACATGCCCTTATTTTTTGTCTTATAGTACACATTCACCAACACATTATATATATTTTTCATTGAAAGGGAAAAATTGCCTCATACAATATATAATTTTTCTATTGAAAGGGAAAACTCACCTCATACAATATTGTTACAAAATACTGTCATGCCTGACCACTAATTCAATTTTTTCTGCATATTAGGACTTTGTTGTTATAAGTTCCTTTCAATTGTTATATTTTTATTTCTATAGAACTTGGTTATATTATTGTCCTTTGGAACACAAGACTTATGCTGAATGTATTTTCTTTTTAGAACTATTTTATTAGCATTAAAGGTGATTTAGGATTTTATGATTTGAAACTGGCATATAAATAATTGCATGTTGATTGGGTATCAATTATGTTTATTATGTTTCAAACTCATTTGTAAACTGCATTCTATGTTTGTATGTATTGGAAAGAAAGTTATAAATTGTATGTTAACTTGGCATTGCAAATACATTTGTATGTTAATTTGTTGTATGTATTTGGAACTTGTCATTGTATGTTCATATGCGTGATTGAGAAGGGATGGAATTATTGCATTAGATTTGTTTTTCGTATAGCATATAGGCATATGATGTAAATGGTTTAGATACTTTTTATTGCTTTTATATATATATATATATATATATATATATATATATATATATATATATATATATACACTTGTTATTAAAAGGGTCTAAATACCTTAAGTTGAGATTGGCATAAACATTTTCTATTTTAAAAAGGGTTTAATTACCTCTTTAGTATCATGTAACCCTAAATGGGTATCGAATGCCATGAAAGAGGGAACATATTCATTATTTTTGAAAGCCAAATTCATGGCGGCGGTTTTGGCACTGTCGAATACATGGCTCTGTGATACATGATCTATATTGAATGCTTGTTTATGAGGAATTATGGAACTTAAGGTTTGGTTGGCCATTTCTTGTTGTGAGTTGAGTTTCTTGCAAAATTTGGGTCAGAAACTTGGCTGCATTACTCTGTTTTGCTTAACATCTGTGACCTTGTTGCTGAGATATCAGCATAATGAAGGGTTTTGTTGGAAGGGGAAACTTGCATATGTGGCTAAGCACGATAGAGTTACTCATCAAAAATTGTCTGTTGTTATTGTTGGGTTCTTCTGCTTCACTCCATTGTGAAGTCATTTGTGAGTTATGTGTGTAAGCATTGTGGAGATTGTTTACCAATTTTGACTTGCCTTTTGGGGCTTTGGCATCGAGCTTCATTGCAAAGCATTGTATTGAGCATTTTCCATCTTCTGTATTACACGTAGGGGCAATCTCTTACCCTACTCTTTCTCTGTTTACAATTGCATTGTTATTTTGATAAGCATGTTGTAAATGGTTATCAGTTTTACATAATGTGTATTGACACTCAAGGATGGATATATGTAGAGCATGGCACTGTGTGCAATGCTTAGCCCTGTATATATCCACATTTGAATGTGAAGTTATGGAGATATCATTTTGGGTATTTATATATGTATATATATTTGGGCTTTACCCTAAACATATATTTCTTTCTTCAAGTTGAACCCGGTTGGAGCCTCATGCATGCGACAGTAAGTATGCAAGTGATTGTGTTATACTTATGGGTATTCGGCTTTGTTAGGGCCAAGCTCTGAGAGAACCCATATCTTAGAGTTCATAGATATGTGTGGTTCGGCCACAGTCACGAGCTTGCATTAGGTTGCAGACTCATGACTGATCAAGGGCACAATCACTTTGTTTTAAGAAATAAATAACTTAAACTGAGGGTTAAGTCATTATAATAAATAGTGTGCTTGAATTCTATAGCTCGGTCATTATATATTAAAAATAGTAATATAGAAAACAGTATATGACAACTGATGGTAATGACATTCTATCAAATAGTTAAAAGAAAGTTCAAATCAAGTAGAAATTTCTCTACGACAGCATAATTTAGCCATTATTATATGATGGAAATTGAGTCGTAATCAACTGTTATTTTGTGAAATTGTTTGCAACTGAGTAAGGCATTATTTTATAAACAAAGACATAGATAGATGCTGTTATTTCAAATATCAACATGGTCATTATGTGAACAGCTACTGTGCATCTTATAGCTTAGGGATTTTACATCCTAATCACTTTTGGTCATTGGCATGAAGTAAGTTACTTTGCATATTTGTGAATCACATTTTGAATTGATTTCAGATATTGTATTTTTATATGTTGTTGTAGTTATAACTAGGTGGTGGCTTATTGTCAAACAATGGTATAACTTTAATAGACACTTGAATATTCAATAACATTGTATATGATCATTTGTTAAAGCATTGGTTGCACTTGGATTCAATTATGTTTAATTTTTCTATGAAGTATCTTAATAGCATTTATGGATTGTTTTGAGATAAGATATTTGAAACATAATCCTTTTATTTATACAGATGTATTTCAGTTCATAATTGAAATGGAAAGTTGTTTCAAGTAATGAGGCAGATTTATGATATATGTTTGATGATATGTCATTTAAAGCAAGAATATCATATGTACATTGTTTTATTATCTTAGGTCATTTCGAAAGATAAGTTTAGTTTATTATAATAGTAGGAATAAATAGTATAGTACTACGACTGGTAAATATCATTAAACTGATGTAACAATTTAGTTATATTTATGAGATCGTAATATTGTAGTATTTATTTCTGCTGTTAAAATAATCTAAGTTTACTTTCGAATTTGGCAGTAGAAGATGAGATTTTCAAAAGATGAAGAATGTAATATCATGTGAAAACTGACTTGTTATTCATTGCATGTGCATTCTTAGAATATCTGTTTGATGTGTATTTTAAGGATAGCTATAATGATCGTATATCGAGGTGGCTGAATATCGATTTATCCTATTCTGTTAATTAATTCAGTGATAGTTTTAAGATGAATTGGGTGGGTTAATTACATGCAAAAGATAATTGGCCTTACCTATGACTTAAACTAGTAAGGTTAAGTGCGGAGAACAAGGAAAGTCTCTATTACGTCATTTCATGAGTACCATAGAGAATTCCACTATGTGGTGTCTATGAGCTTACCATAGATGGATGTAGTATCATAGCACCATAGTGATGACACCTCAGTATATATATGATTCATTTACTAGTTATTCGTAGTGTGAGTTTAATTTTGCATTGTTAAGAAGATGTTTACTTCTTGCATATTAATTTTAGAATTGCACTATGTTATGTGGTTCAGATATCTGCATTATAGTTTTGTATATGTTTATTCTGACATGTATGCAGGTGGATTATGCTTTTCAACTCAATGTGTACTGAGCCCTCTTTGTGTTGTGTTGCATTTTTGTGTGTGTTTTAGGTGTTTCAAGTTGATTAACAAGTAGCTAAGGATGACTATTGAAGTTACTTCTTGAAACAAAATTTGTTACTTGTAGGGTCCATATGTTGGACACAGGCATTTAAGAATGATATCGTACTTCATTATTGTACTGAACTTTTTATGTATTAACATCAAAATGGAAATTTATTTGGATGATGTCTTCTTCTATTGTGAGGTTTTTGAATTGAGAGTGACTCAATCATTGTTCTTATTCTTGTAAAAGTTGATTAAATAAATAAAAAAATCTTTCGTTCACTATGTTTGTTCTTTGTTTCCAATTTACTATTTTTGTTTTAGTGTACCATTACAAATACAATCAGAATAATTGAAGTATGTTGTCAAACCTACAAGTAATACATTGTTAAACTTACTAGAGAGACATTTACTAATAGTGTAGAGTAAGATATCATTTTATTGATGAAGAAGATTTCAAAAGAAGAGATAGCAAGGTAAGCTAGTAAAGTTGTTGAGAAGAGAGAAGTTATGTATCATGGAATTACAATAGGCACTTGATAAGTTAGTCACTAACATATGTGTTGTCTAATCACTACATTAAGTAAAAAAGACAATTGAAATGGCGTCTAAGAGAGATGATGAGAAGTTGAGTTAAACTCTAAGCTTGACTAAGTATTAGTGTTAGTTGGTCAATGAAGGAGCTAGAATAAAAGATTAAGGTGTTACCTTGAATGTTGATGCTATGGGGGAGTATTATAGAACATTTTTATGATGTATTTGTAATTGTGTTTTTCATTGATGACAACATAGTAATGATTTTACAAGAGACTGACAGAGCAGCAGACTTTGATTTTTGTATTAAGAACAATATATCACTTATTTTCTTATGCGCAGTTACAAACACATACTATAGTGTGTATCTATTACTTGGGTAAGTGCACAGAACCTAAATTGACAATGTACATAAGATATGGGTGATATATAGAGAACCACATGAAAACAAAGCATTAGGAAAGAATTTCCTATTTTGTGATTGCTACAACTCATTGCATTTGTAATAAAGGGTTTCCTAGTTAATGTTAGGATAAACCACAGACATAAATAAAAACTACATGCAAATATAACCAATAACAAAAAATAATAGATCACATAGAAATGAAAACAAGGCACCAAGATTTAACATGGTTCACCCAATCCCTGGGCTACATCCACCAAACAACAAGTCTGACCTTATTACAATCCAGTAATTAAAACCTGATTACAATCTATAATCCCTTACAGCTCAATACCGCCGCAAGAAGCAATTTCGCATCACAACATAATGAAAATACCCAACCCTAAACCCTTTTATACCAGTATTAAACCACTTTAGGGTTATAACATGTCAGCCATAAATTAGCCATAACGTTAGTGGTAAATCTATGAATGGCGAATCTACAAATAGTACAAAAAAAAAAATTTGGGGTGATTCCCCAAACCCCACTAATAATGAAGTATGTACAATACTTTCATGATTAGTCACCATAATCTAACAATCTCCCACTTGGGGACTAATTAGGCTGTGTTGGTCTGACTTTTTGTGTAATAGAAGTTTTCTGTTAAATCATAGAAAAGTCAAATGTTCTATTCCTAAGTGAAGCATAAGGTTTTGGATAATTCATCCATAAGAAATAATCATCATGTAAACCCTATATCATCTCTATTCATAAATTGTCGGGCGTGAAATTTTGAATTTTTAAAAGAGACGAATATGCTGTCATATTCCTTTTCCTTTTTGCCCGGGTTACCTTTTCTTCCTTTTTGTCCCAACTGTTAGATCCGACTAGATCTACCATTGTCGTTACCTCGCTATGACAAGTTGCATGCTTGTTAAGCCATGCGAGGTAACGAGTGTTGAGTATTTTAAGAGGCAGAACCGTAAAGTGAAGATACGGTGATCGGAGATTTTCTTATTAAATGATTTATTATGCAGGTACACTTTGCAAGTTACCGTCCAAAAAGGATAGGGACCCACTAGAATATCTGACATCAGAGCTGGAATGATGGTTTTACCGGACGTTCCGCCACCTCGCTATCAGAAAAATCAGGCACTTCGCCATTAGCAAAGTAGCGAGGCCACGTGAAAATCTGAAGATGATGACATTGCATCTTGCTTGTATCATAATTACACCAGGTGGCATGACCAGTCATAAATACCGTTGTCAGCATCAGTTTTAATTAAAAGAAGTGATTACTGGGTAACCCTTGCATTTTTCGACATGAAATCCTTTTGAGTGCCGGAGCTCGCTACCTCGCTATCAAAAAATTTAGGTGCTTCAGCGTTAGCGAGTTAGCGAGGCCCCGTAAAATGGTAAAAGATCGGCAAGATCTTTGGTGACGTGGAATGATAAATGACTATGGTAAATTTTGACATGTGCCAACTATGCAGAGATCCGATTCTCATTAATACCTATCTGACTGAATGTACAATAAAATCCTGAACGTCAGCTTGAAGTGGATCAACGGAGCTCGCTGCCTCGCTATGACAAGTTGCATGCTTGTTAAGCCATGCAACATAGCAAATATAAATTAGGAGATCCTGTGCTTTTTCCTCACCTTTGATTTGGTAAGTGATCAACGACTGTCGTCTCCTCACTATGAAGAGTTGCGAGGGAGATAATTATAGCGACATAGCGAGTTGCACCCGCCGCCTTCCTTCTTAAGAAGCCCTGTAGCATATATTTCGATCATTTTTGGATCAGATCAACGATTGTCACCGCTTCGCTATGGCAAGGTGCTCGTTCCTTATGCATAACGAAGTAGCGACATGCTGACACATGTTCTCAGTCGTCAGTGGGTCCAAATATAAGCGCCATCAAAGAAAGAATTTTGTACATGGCAAGTTCTCATTGGGTAAAATAACTGACATGGCAAATATAACTCCTAGTTGTTCTCTCTGTACCACATGATCGTAGGATCTTTGAAGATCGACGACGCAGTTTTAAATGAAAAATGTAGTGCCACTCTCTGTATTAATTAGATAAGAAAGCTTCGTCCGTGAGGAAAAATAGAGTATAATACAGAGAGATTTCATCACTTTCATTTCACGTGAGAAAAGATTTGGAGCCATTCTTGTGCAGAAGCCATTACTGAAAGAAAAGCGTGCCAAGGTTTGATAAAAATTGTCAAGTTGTCTGTTCGAGGAAAATTTGCAGGAATACAGAGGAAAACAGAGATAGAATTCAAGTAAGTAATACTACCTTAATCTTCGTGAGCTTTTAAGTTCTAAAAAGATAGCCCAAGATGCCTCCGAAGAAGGGATTTACAAGTGCAATAAACTACTTGGATAGAAATGTGCATGATGATTTGCTTGAGTTGCTTCCCGAGTCTACTGTAGAAATGGTGCAAGTTAAGAGGTTAACCTCACTGAATCCTAGGCTAAGGATAGCTGATGGATTGTATGATAAGGGTAATTGGGTTCAGGATGCTCAAACTTCTCAAACTGGTTTGAGTTTATTCAAAAAAATGGTTTGCGAAAAGGAAGTTATATGCCCCTCATGCCAATATATGGAATTTTGATCTTGGAAAGCTTGTTGTCCCCAGTGTGTTTATGGATTTTGACCTGCTTGAAGCTATAGCGAAAAATTATGACCAAGCCACTAAGGTAGTGAGAAGAATGGATGGTGAGGCTTTAGTTACCATCAGTCCTGAGGAGATTAGGAAGGTTTCCAGTCTAGGACCTCTCACTATGTATCATGTGCCCATTAATTTGATAAAGTTAGAAAAAGAATATATATCCAAAAGGGATGTAGTTAGACAAGGTGCACTGAAAGCCCACATAGGCCAGATTGGAGGCCTCCCAACCATAACATCATCTTCTAAAGAACCATTCAAGAAATCATGCTTTAATGCCAGGGCAGTAGAGATATATAGGACCCTGTGTAGAGTCTTCGAAGAGGGTGAAGAAGATTTTATTCCAGTGAGCTTCATGTATATGATCACCCAAATCTCCTCTTTTGGTGTGGAAATAATTTTTGATTTTGCATCTTACTTGGCTAATGAGATTCACCAGGGATTGGTGGGGATTGCAAAGGGCAAGGTGGAAAAGGTTTGGGGTCAGTACTCCCTATTGATGCATATGTTTCTTTTTAAAGGGGCCACTTATTTTGGTAAAGAAATGGTTTTAAATAGGGAACAAGAGGGGGAGGCACTGCCAGTCCAATTATGGAGTGCAAACATGACTTGGGAAGCAGAAAATGCTAGCTTTGTTAGATTTAATAGGCACTTTGCCTCCAAACTAAGATGCCTCATATTGAGTGATAATCCCAGAATTCCTAAGGCACTAATGCATCTTTTTAGGCCTATGGACAAACCCCATAATCTAAAAGTTTCACATAATTGGGGAGATATTATCCCATATTCAGTCTCAACTGTCATTAGGGTCTATGGATTCAAAGGAACACCCCATGTACTACCCTATAAGGTACCTTTAAAGGTAGGGATAGCTGAATTTTTGTGGCAGTTGGGAGGAGTGGAGGAGGCCTTTTTGCACAAAAGGGGGACAGGATCAATTTTTCCTACTTGCACTATAGCCCACCAGTTTGTGATAACTAAAGAAGGGTGGATCTTTCTCCACAAAATTTTGGATCAATATAAGATGGCAGTGTCTCATGCTCATTTTTTTGATACAGAAGGTTTCTTTAACTCTACTCTTAGACTTAGAATCAAGCTTCGTCCAGTTCAGCATGAATTCTATTTTCTTGAAGATATAATAAGAAATGAATATTCTCTCCATGAGCAAGAAATAAAGAAAGAAAAATGGAGAGTCTATTCAAAAGTTTTGGAATTCATTAATTGTTTTGACAAAGATTGCAGTCCTCTTAGTAATGCTGCAACCAATGCAGATAAGATAAATAAGCTCATGAGTACTTTCTCTGAGATAATGGAAGTAATGAATGAGAAGAAATAGCATTTTATTGATTCTTTTTCAGATAAAGCCAGAGAGGTTATGAGAAAATTGGGTTTCACCCCCAACATTGGAATGGGTCCACTGGTGGTACGAAAGAAGACAGGATATATTATTGTTCGGCAGTAGATGCCCATTGTACACAAAGAAAAATAGGTAGTTGAATCTACCAGTACTGTCCTGGAAGAAAGACCCCCTGAACCTTCTCCCAAGAGAAGAAAAATAATAAGGGAAGAAGAATCCCCTGATGAAGGTTACTCACCTTCTCAAACTCCAATGAGAATTGAGGAAGAGCAGCTCACCAATGAGAAATTTGAACAAATGGGGTCACAAGGAGAAATTTTTGTTACACAAGCAGAAATTGATGAAGGGAACCCCCAGGAACCTCCTGTGCCAAGTTTTGAATTAACTGTAGCAGATTTTAGAGGAAGGGAATTGGACCCTATTTTGGAACAAGCCAGTCAGCAATTTTTGTTTGATAACAGTTTTGTAAGATCTAGGGCTTTCCATCAGTTTGCATGGAGGGTAAACATACACATTTTTGAGCAAAGGTGTAAGAATATGAAAACAGAGCATCCAAAAATGGATGAGGCCTCCATTCAAAATCAAATAAAGGAACAAATGATGCAAGAGTTCCAAAATATAACCCCTGATGAGGGTAGACAGATGGTAAAAAGTGCAAATATTTTATTATTGCCCAATTGGGATATTGCTGATGCATTAATTTTTAATTTTGTATCAAATAATTTAGGACTACATGACCCAAATAAAGAGGAATTCTTGGGTACAACATTTAGTAATGATCAAGCTGCCCTTGTTATGTGGTCCCTGAGAAGAGGATCCAGGACTACTACATCACAGCCTGATGATTCAGGACTAACAGGGAGTATCATTGTAAGGAGAGTTGCTGATACTTCAAATGTACAGGCAGCCCACATGAATGTGGATTATTCTAAATTTGCCTTGGCCACTACAGAAAGAGAAGAGAAGGAAATGATTGATTTGCACAGTAAATATGAAATAGTGGTGGATGCTTACAATCAAGAGGTAAAAAAGAGAATTGAGCTGGAAAACAAGGTATCTCAATTGGAGAAGATACTTGGAAAAAGGAAAGTGGGAGAATCCAGTACACTGAGAATTGCATATCCTCCACAGTCATCTGTTGGATTAACCCCTATCATTGAAATACCAGACACCCCTGAAAGACCCCAATTCTATACTACAGAGGAATTTGAAGTAGAAAAAACCAAATTACATGAGTGGCAAATAGAATTTAGAAATCAGCAGGAAGAAAAATGGAAGCAGGGTGTGACATATTTGAGGGATAAAATACAATGGTTGACTTTTTATGATCAGTTGACAAGGATTGTAACCCTCATGGATGAGTTGAATAAAGAAAAGGATGGACTAGATTCTCTTGCACAGAAATGGAGACAGAGAAATAATGATGTTACAATTATATGTATATCTGCAGTCCAAATGCCTTATCATCAAGTTGAAAAGATTTTTGATTTATTGAATAAGTTAGAAAATTTTGAAAATGAAAGAGATTCTTTATAGAGAAGATTGATACTCTATTTTTCAAAATATCTTACTGAAAAATTCACCCTATTTCCTTGTACTTTAGAATCTTTTGATACAGTAAAGAAAAAAGAAAAATGGAAAAAGGAAATGGATGAATTATTCGATAACAGAATAATAAACATCATCAGTGAGACTGGCCATTGGTTTTGGGTAAAGACAAACGAGGAGCTGGTAAAAGTACAATTGTATTATACTGCTATGATAAAAGAATTTGATGATTTAGAGGAAAATGCAAATTCTTTAATAAAGATACAAAGAAAAACCCTAAGTTTTGATTGGCCAGATGATGATACTTTTAATAAGTGGAAAAATTAGTTTAATGAACAGATGCCAGGAGACAATGAGGAAGAAGATGCAAAAGTAATAGTTACCCTTTTAATCAGCAATGACGACATGGAAAATCCCCAAGTTAAAGTGAGTTTGTAGGTAACAAAAGATGATACATCACTTACAGATCTCATGGGTATGTACTCCGAAAGTGAAGAATGACTGCAAGGTCAGATCGTGCCCTTGTCTCAACAATTCAGAAGCATAACAGAAAGGGACCGGCCAAGAAATGTTGTTAATCTTTCTATTATTTTGTTTTTTGTCTTTCTTTTGAAAGGACACCTGTCACCTTTTTTAGCCTGAAGCTTGTTGCATCTCACACTATTTAAGTGAGATCCCAAGGCTAAAGAATGGTCTGAATTCTATTTTTACTAAGTATTGAGCTTAGTCCTGTTTTTGGTCCAAATTTTTGGAAAGCAAGTTTGTAGCATACTTTTTTGTCAAAATTTCTGAGAATACATGAATGTAGAAAGAACTGTGCTTCTTTTCTGAAGGTCTTTCTGGGTCTATTGTAAAGGATATACCATTTTCAAAGGAAATGAATACAAATTATGAACTGTCCTCATATCAGTTCTTTCTAAATTTTGTCTCCTTTTAAATACTTAGCTACCTTGATGTTGTGTGAGTAAAAGCTTATGCAATTGATTGCAATCTAGTAGGGTTGTACATCCATTTGTTATTGTTGTTAATTCAATGGATTAAATAAAGGCTGTGATGAATGTGATGAGATTGCTTAGTTATTGAAAAGGATTTTTGAATGATAAATTCTGATAAGAATTGCTGATAAGAATTTGTTGCAAAGCAACAAATTAGATCTAAGAATTTACTATAGACTCTGAACCCCAATGGATTAGGCACTAATCGAAAGTTATTTCAGCCAAAAGAGAAGTATATTATGACTGGTTTTTTCAAAATACATCATAAAATCAAATTTTACTTTTATTTCCTGTAAGATATTCAAAGTTGGCCAGCACTTGCCTGCATGGAATGTTTTAGCCTCATTTAGCCATTGCTGTTGAAAACATATGCAGATCTATAGAAGATTTCTTGGCAATATCTATTCAAGGGATGTGTTTACCAATTTGGTAAGAGTTATGTACATGTTTGAGGATTTAGAAATGAGAATCAAAATGAAACTAAGAATAATTCTCATATAATTGTTCCATTTTTTAACCATCCCCGGGTACACCCGCCCTGGTCTTTATAGAGCCAAAAGAGTAGAAAACCGTCTGAGGTTTTGTTGAAGTTGGGTCCTAGTACTTTGCATAGGCAAGTGATAATGAGAAATCGCTATTCTTTAGGTTGTGTATGTACTGATATCTAGGTATTAAGCCTTTTGTCGCTTAGTAGTTTTAGCACTGTTTTAACATTTTCAAACACCAACAGGCTGCACACTAAACAATAATCTCCCACTTGGAGACTGATCCTATAGGAATACTACTACCACATGGGGCTCCCACTGGATCAAACCAACCTAGACTCTGTTGTTCTTTTATTCATGTTCATTCTAAAAAACCAATCGAAGCTGAAGAGGAGTTTAGCTTCTCCCTTGTTACAACCTTTGTCAACATATTTGTTGGATTTTCATTGGTATGTATCTTCTCCAGCTTTAACTATTAATCCTCCAAAACTGATCGAATGAAATGGTATCGCAACTGTATGTGTTTGGTCTTAAAATGCACAGCTGAATTCTTTGCAAGATGAATGGCACTCTGACTATCTATGAACAAATAATTATCCTTCTGAGGATGTCCCAATTCTTCCAAGAAGAACTGAATCCATATCATCTCCTTGGCTGCCTCTGTAGTAGCAACATACTCTGCCTTTGTAGTGGATAGAGCATTAATCTTTTGTAACCTAGAAACCCAGCTCACGGCTACCCCACCAACAGTAAAGACATAACTTGTAGTACTCCACCTAGTATCGATATCCCTTACTAAATATGGGCCAACATAGCCCTGTAAATCAGTAGTAGAGCCCCTAAAGTGTAAACACTTATTGGATGTTCCTCTCAAATATCTGAGAATCCACTTGATAGCATTCCAATGCTCAAATCTTGGATGACTCATATACCTGCTAAAAACTCCCACTGCATGTGCACTATCGGGCCTAGTACATACCATAGCATACATTAAGCTTCCTACAGCTGAAGCATAGGGTACCTTGGACATCTTATCCTCCTCTTCTTGTGTCTTAGGACACATCTCCTTAGTCAATTTCAAATGACCAGGTAAAGGTGTGCTGACAGCTCTAGCATTCTCCATAGAGAAACATTGCAACACCTTCTCAACATAATTAGCCTCAGATAGTATCAATGTTCTGTGCTTCCTATCTCTACAAATTTTCATACCAAGGATTTCTTTTTCTGCCCCCAAATCCTTCATAGCAAATGCATGTGCTAACTAGCATTTCAACCCCTTAATATGATCCATGTTAGACCCAACTACAAGCGTATCATCAACATATAAACATAAAATAATGTAGTTATCATCATCCAACCTCTTAAAATATACATAATAATCTGAATGACACCTATTATAGCCATGCTCATGCATAAACCTATCAAATTTCAGATACCATTGCCGAGGTGCTTGCTTCAAGCCATATAAACTTTTCTTTAATTTGCACACTAAGTTCTCCTTACCTTTGATCTCAAAACCCTGTGGTTGAGCCATATATATTTCTTCATCCAAATCACCATGAAGAAAGGTTGTTTTAAGATCCAACTACTCTAAATGCAAATCTTCAGTAGCCACAATACTTAAAATAGTATGAATAGAAGTCATTTTAACAATAGGAGAAAATATCTCATCAAAATTGATTCCCTTTTTCTGTGCAAATCCTTTTACAACTAACCTAGCCTTAAATCTTTTCTGGCTTCCTTCCTCTTCTTTTAACTCGTAAACCCACTTATTCTGTAAAGCCTTTTTATCTATAGGCAACTTACATAGATCCTATGTCTTATTCTTTAGCAAAGAGTCCATTTCATCTTTCATTGCAGACTCCCACTGAATCTTAGTATCCACCTACACAGCTTCATCATAACTTTCAGGTTCACCAGCATCAGTAAGTAAAATAGAATACAAAGTGGGAGAAAATCTTTGTGGAGGTCTAATTTTCCTCATTAACCATCTAACATTCACTGTTGTGTGTGGTATTTGTTGTTACAATTGTTGCACATCATGAGGAATGGTTGGAACATCAACTTCTAGGGTATCATCCAACACTACATAATCATCTTCTTTCTTCTCATGTTGTTGCAACAGAACTTCGTACAACACTTTCTCATTGAATATGACATCTCAGCTTCTTACAATTTTATGATTTTCAAAATCCCAGAGCCTATAGCCAAATTCATTAATACCATATCCAACAAAGACACATTTCTTTGATTTAGCTTCTAGCTTGGTTCTATTTATAGAGTCTATATGAGCAAAAGCTTCACAACCGAAGGTCTTGAGAAAAGAATAACTCATCTTCTTACCAATCCATGCCTCCTCTAGAATACCATAGCCTAAAGGAGTAGAGGGACCTCTATTAATCAAATATACTATAGTATTGATAGCCTCTACCCACATGTGTAAGGGCAACCCAACAAGCAACCTAATGCTCCTTGCACTCTCCATTATAGTCCTATTCATGCGTTTAGCCACTCCATTTTCCTGTGGAGTCCTTGGAACAATTTTCTGTCTATGAATACCATTAGTGGAGCAATAATCTTCAAATTCATGACTGCAATACTCACCACCATTATCAAATCTAAAACATTTTAATTTCTTACCAGTCTCATTTTCATTCAAGCATTTCCATTTCTTAAAAGTTTGAAATACATCATATTTTTGTCTAAGGAAATAAACCCATACTTTTCTAGTTGTGTTATCAATAAACATAACATAATAATGAGAGCCACCAAGGGAAGATACCTGAGCTAGTCCCCATACATTTGTATGTACAAGCTCTAATTTCTCCTTTTTGTTTTCCTTCCCAGTCTTTACAAAACTCACTCTCTTTTGTTTTCCATACAAACAACTTTCACAGAAATCCATATTAACACATTTCAGACCTGGTAAAACTTTCTTTGAATGAATTACTTTCATACCTTTCTCACTCATGTGCCCAAGTCTATTGTGCCACAGTGTTGTATCAGAATCTACAGTAGCTATTTGTTCTCCCCGCTCAACTGCAGCAATTGTTCCAGGACATTCATTTTTCTCTAAAAACAATCAAAGTAGAAGGAACAATATAACCTATACAAAGATATAAGGTACCTACTTTCACAAATTTTTCTACTACAAGGGAACCTTTTGAAACCTTACAATTTTTATCATTAAAAGTAACTACACAACCCTCATCATCGAGTTGCCTTGCTCAAATTAAATTCCTACTCAGCCTTGGAACATGTCTTACCTCATGTAGTAGCCAATGATTCCCATTCTGCAACTTTATTTTAATTTTTCCCTTTCCAACAATCTGACAGGGTTCATTATCCCCCAAATAAACATGCCTAAAATCCCCTTGGACATAATCAATGAAATAACCTCTATGAGGTGTAGCATGAAATGAAGCACCAAAATCTAAAACCCATGAATCATCAACACTTTCTAAAGATAAAAGCAAAGCATCCTCTTTGGATTTGTTACTTACCACATTTGCCTCCTTGTCTCCATCTAATTTATCTCCTTCATTTTTCTTTCGATTCCAGCAATTTTTCTTTTTGTGCCCTAGTTTCCCACAGTACCAGCAATCATTTGGTCCTCTCGATTGAGACCTCTTCCCCTTTGACTTTCTTCTTGATTTTCCACAATTTCTAGATTTACTTCCTCTCTCAGTTGTTCTACGCCTACTTTGTGCATTCAAAGCACTTCCTGATGTAGATCCACTTGAGGATTTCCTATGAGTTTCCTCACTCAAAACAACACCGATCACATCATCATATTTTAGGGTACTAGATCCAGGGAAATAATTACTCACCACCATTATCAAGCCATTCCAGCTTTTAGGCAAAGAACACAAAATCAAGAGAGCCCTAATTTCTTCATCAAAATTTATACCCACAGAAGATAACTGACTAGTAATAGTATTAAACTCATTTAAATGATCTCTAATAGATCCACCTTCTGCCATTTTCATATTAATTAAATGCTTCATGAGAAATACCTTGTTTGAAGTGGAGGACTTTTCATATAGTGTCGCTAGGGTTTTCATCAAATCTTCTGTCATCTTTATTTTTGTAATATTAAATGCCACCTATTGGGATGAAAAATTGCATGCTTCATTTTTAGTCCCATTTCAAAAATTTGATAAATCAAGCCCCATAAATGCTTTTAATTGGGATTGTACCTGGTTGTACCTTTGCGGCCCAGTGGTGTTTAATGTTTCTAACACCCTTAATTTAGTCCGTTCACATATTCTGTAATGATAAAATGTCATTCTAAGCTATTTAGTGAAGTCTTGTTTTGAGCCAATGTCTAAATCTGCATTTTACCCCAAATGTCAGAAAGCGACAAGAGGTTGTGTTTGCCATTGAATATCTCGCACCCAAAAAGGTTTTGTGACTTTCCAATTTAAGATTATCTAATCTCCATATCAAAGAACCTACGTTCCAAGTTTCAAGTCATTTTGAATCCGTTTGACTAGGTTTTGAACCCCTTAAATTTGGTCATTTACTGTTTTGTGCATTTATGTAGTTCACAATTTTGGGAAGCCTTGTTTGACATGTTGTAACTTTTGACTAGTTGACCCAAATGTTGAAATTACTTTTGCATTTCATTTTAGACCTTAGAGACTTGTCATGTTTCAAGTTTCAACTCTTGACGAATCCATTTGATCAATTTTCAAATGTGATTCCAAATGGAATTTCTAAAGTTCTACTGGTGTCAGTATTTGCTGATTGATTGGAACCCCTGTTCATGAAATCATATCTCCTGATCTATGATAGGTGAGATTGAATGGTTGGTTTCCCTATGTTATATACTGAAAATACTCCAAGTGTTCCAATTTTCAAGTCTTGACAAATCTGTCTTCACACTTTCCCAGGGTCATTCCATTCATAAAAAATGACATTTTATTGATGTCCTCTGTCCTGCAAATCCAAGTAGCCAACTTTAGACGCTTTCCAAATTCCTCCCATGATTCTTCATGAGCCTAAATCATATATTCATATTCACCTCATGACATAGAACCAGTGTCCCAAGTTTCATTTTCCCAAGTGTCCGTTTGCCGAGTTTTCAAGGCCAAATCCAAACCCAGTTTGTTGTTTTCTCACATGTTTTCTTGCAGGTAAATCTGAGGAGGCAACTTTGACGGTCAATATCTTTTGACTATGAATTTTTCATGAGACGAGATATGGCAGGGTGCAAGAATGCAGAACCAAGATTCAGTGTGCCAATTTTCAAGACTTGGTCAGAGGTTCGGGTCAATTTTTGAGGCCAGTCAACGAACCTCCTGGCACAAAAGTGACAAGTTGTTAAAAAAGATGAGTTTTTTAATGATAGATTATTGATCAAAATTGTTTATAATAAGTATGAGGTGGTTAATGGATCAATTTGTCAGTTCAGTCATTCGAAAATGAAATTTTTTTTTAGCCAGACCCACTTTGGGGCCTGACTAACTGCATCAGACTGATTAGATATGGGAAAGAAAGATTTTATTTTTTAAAGGATGTAATCATTCTTTCAATGTTGATGTTTTTGTCTGTGAACATAATTATGAAGATTTTTCAAGCAAGAATTAGTCATAGTTTTAAGATGCTTGGAATAGTTGCCATCAGTATATTCACCAATTAGTGATCTTCCTTCGATTTTCAGAACAACAAATAATATGAAGATACATCAAGACTGCGTTGGCGGTGTGGATTCAATCTTCTTTTCTTATTCTATGTATAAGAGTGGTCATTAGTGTCAAGAAACCTAATGAAGAAGGCATATATGTCTATGTAACTAGGTTCGAATATATGAGGGTATCAGCAGGTCAAACTTGCACAAAAGGAAAGATTAAGCCGCCAGCTAAAACACATACATTCCCATGCATAGCAGATGCAAAAGAAAATAGGGGAGCTAAGAGGAAGCAGTATTGAAGATGGCTTCATGCATTTAGAGATCCGTAGGCATGTTGAGAGTTCAAAGCCGCTTGTTGAAAGAAGCTCACGGCTCAACTTTGAACGTTGAAAACTGTAGCCAAAAGAAGCACCCTGCGTAGTAAAAAGAAAGAAGGATCAAACCCCATGTATGGGAATGGAGCAAGAAAATGTCTCAGAAAAAGTCACACATACAATGAAATTCCAAGTTTTTGGAAAATTGAAAGTGCAAAAGAAAATCATTCAGAGCATATTGGTAAGAGTGGTCGTGCTTCTTTTGTCTCTGTTCTATCGCAGGGAGGAGGCAAAAAGTTTCAAGAGTTTAAATATCTGCCCATATATGATAGGAAGAGCTCACGCTTAAGTATTTGGATGAACCCACAACTTGGGCAAGAGGAAGCCACCTATGAAAGAGAAAGATTATGCATTGAAAAAAGTTGTCATCCACTGCAAAGAAAGAGCCTACAAATTTTTAGAATTCACGCCATAAAAAGACAGTGTGAGGCATTAACGAATACAAGATCCATGGCTAGTAGAACAAAGACACCTCACGCATTGAAAGGGAGGACACTTGCATTTAAAGGAACCCTATACAAGAAGTTTTCACTCCAAGAGGATGGCATAATCAAAAAAAGCATCAGTAAGAAGCTGCTAGTCAATGAAAAGGAGCTTCATGCCAGTTAGAAGCAGATAAAATCATGCCTATAGCAAGGAAATGACCAACGCATAGCACCGTCAAATGCTAGGGTTAGGAAGAAGGATATCCATGGCTATTAAAAAGGCCACCCATGCATAATCAAACAGTCCCACGTGCATTTTGGAAGGGGAGCCTGCTCAAACCACTATCCACAGTAGCACCATAAAAAAAAATGTAGTCAAATAGGGGAAAAGCCAAAGGCCATTATCCCACATTGCCTGTGGGAAGGTCTTTTCATGTTTTTAAATACAAAAGCAAACACCTTTAGAGATTTCTACAAAGACAAAGGATTTTGAAGCCTTAGCCGCTGGTGGGTCCTATGCGTGAGTTGTCAACATGCAGGTTGGATGATAGCTATGGAGGTGACGTCAGTGTAGGCAAAGCAAAATTTAAATCAAATGCACGCATATGCTAATGTGGTGAAGATGCCCAGATGTGAGGAGATGAAGACACGTGGCAGATCAAACCTTGCTCACTTCCTCACATTAATAAGATGAACATGAGATAAATAATGCAGGAAAGTGGGCAAGGTGACATGGGTCCCAGCTGTCGATGAGGTGGCACAAACAAGTAGTTGCAGATGGAGGCACAGGATGCTGCCACATAGAAGATCCTATGGTGCCTACATTCCCGCAAAAAGAAGATGCAAGGAAGATAAATAATCTAGGAAAGTGGGCAAGCAACATGTGGCATGGGTCCTAGTGGTGTTGATGTGGTAGATGATATAGAAGGTTAAGCCAGTAAAAGATTGACACGTGGCAAAAAGTTGATCAAATAAGGGTTGACCCGAATGGAAAGCATATGGAAAAAGAAAAATGATTTTAAATGTCATTTTAAAATTATTTTTCAAAATTGAAGTCACGTTCAAGATATTTTAAGTTCAAAAGAATTTATATTTCTAAAGTTTGTACTTTAGAAAAATTTTTAATGTTTGAAAATTAGGATGCAGACTTGAGTGTTCTAGCAGAGGGAGTCATTTTTCAAATTGAGATTCTGGGCATTTCCAAAAGGCTAGATATGCACTCCAATATACTGTCAAAATTGGGAAGATCTAAATTTTCCAAATATGAGGTCAATTTTTGCACAAGTAGCATTTTGTTTGAGCTACAGGAGGATTTGTCTTAGGTACCTGAATTGCAATTGTATTCAGACCAAGAAGTTTAGATTTTATTTTATAACACGAAAATGACCTGAATGTGGTTAAAAGATAGTTGAAATGTAGTTTGGGTCAAATTATGATAGTATTCACTCAGTAAAATCTCAAATTTTACCAGTATTTTCATAAGGTAAATCAGATATTCTAATGACTCAACAAGGGATTTCATCATTTGAACAGAGATATTTTCCAATCAGTTACAATGTAGGGATGAAAGAAGAAAGAGGTTACTCAGTTGCATAGGATTGAATTTCAATTGGACACTTGTCATCTTCATAATAGATAAGAGAATTCTTTCTTGTCTATATCTTTCTTTCTTTCTGTCATTTGAGGGGTTCCAATCTTGAGTTCTCTCAGATCTGTGATACCATTCTTTAGCAAATTTCTCATGTAATGAACAACAAGAAATAAGAATACAGATAGTTCTAATCTGTTAGGTAGCTTTGCATTTAAATTTCATGCATTTTATTGTTATTTGTTTCAAGGAAATGAATGATAAGGTAGCAGCAAGTCAATCTTCATTTTGATATCTTGTCTCCCATTCATGCTATTTGCGATCTTTTGTGTTTTGTAAACAAAGAATATGAAACTCAGTTGCAACCTATTGGTTGTATATGTTGATTTATTTTGCTTATGACTCAAAGAGTTATGTAAATGCTTGATTCTTCATCAGGGTAAAAGCACAAACCTGTGTCACCTTTTATAAAGAAATGTGATATCAGAATGTGACAATTCAACATTAATGACAAAAAAAATGGTATTTGTGTTTAAAATATGAAGATGATGTAAACTAATGAAATGTGTAGAATTGTATGAATTTTATGCCTATAATTTTTATAATTTTTTTGACTAAGAATTTATTCATTTTATTTTATTTTGAAGTCCCTTTTTTAACTATAAAAAATATAGGATGTAGTTCCCGTCAAACAAGTATGTGCAAATCATCTTTTTTTGTTCTGATTTGAAAATATTTTATCGATGACATGTATAGCTAGTGAACAAAAAAAGAAATAATTATTTTTGATGTATATTTCCTTTGTTATAAGTACTCAAGTTCGACCTTCTTAGAATCCAACAATTTTTTCCTCCCATCAAAACTTCCCTATCAAATCTATACCTTCTTGAAAAAAATTACATATTTGTGAAGAGGATTCTCTCCTCTAATGATAAATATAATTTTTTTTTTTTTTGATATGATTTACTTTTTTTTTCATTTTTTGAGAGAGCATCTTCTGAAATGTTGAAATATCGACTTATTATATTTTGAGATTATAACATATTATAACTAATCAAAACACTCAAAAATTTATATAATTATGATATTGTACCTGAGATGTATAAAAGGGTATTTTTAGTTTTTGAAAAAAAAAGAGTTTTGATAGAGAAATTACATTTGACCAAAATAGGTTTTTGTATCACAAATGGTGACATAGATCTCTACTTTTACCCATCATAGGATTGCAAATTTCATGAAGGGATAAGTTGAGTATGAGGTTCAGAAGGATGCAGATGTATAATTCACAAAGTGGATAGATAGACCAGGAAGTCCTGATGTATGGCATATGTTAGTGACTTTCAGTGATGTGTGTTAGGGTTTTGTGTGAATTGCCCAATAGATAAGGCACGGATCATTTTGAAGGATCATATGGTTGTGTTGTTCATATCATGTTTTTCTAAGATCAACATCAATAATCAAACATTTTTCCCCTTTTATGTTGAAGAGCTACAATACAATGCCCTCACTCAGCGTATGAAGTTCCTAGATCTGCATTTAGCTACTATAGATTGATGTTATTTCATGAGTTATTAGGAGAAATAAGGGTTTTACCTACTTCATATTAGATTTAGTGTATGCTTTGATAACTGGTACCATATAAAGAAAATATAGGTCCACCCACCTAGATTTTACAAAGCCTGAAGAAGAAGAAGGGTCTAGCCTTATAGTTGGCCTGGTGTCTGAATGGGCATGTTGAAAATGGGAGTTAGCTATCCCTAGATGTGTTTTGTTCTCATCAGGGTAATTGAAAACCCTCCAGCATTTTCAAACACCAACAAGATGGTGACTCTGCTAGGGAGTCTGTGAAGTAATTCACTATTAAAAGGACGAAATCTCTGGTGTAAGTTGAATATTTCAGTCCTACTCTAAGTTGGGTTTGGCCCATTTGAGTTAGCCAACAAAATGGTGACTTTGCTGGGGATGTATTGAATCTGATTGGTAGACAAACCTTGAGAATTTGAATAAGATTCAATATAATAGGAAGGATATGCTATAGCAGCAGGGTTATGTGAGGTGTTTACCATTTCTTTGTTGATATTTTGTGATCCCCAGTTAAGCTCTATTCATGCACAGTAGTATATTGTGAAATTGGATGAAAATTGTGTGCTATGACTATTATAGGTCTATCTTCAATCAGTTCAATTTGCAATTATTGTTGAGAAAGTTCAGAGTCAAGAATTCATTTATAAAGAGTAAATTCTTCTCAAGATAATAATGATCTGCAAGTTTTTCCTACATTGAAAGTCTGGTTCAAATTTGTCAAGTGACAAATTATGTTTTATTTCTCACAAAGTCTGACTGGCGACTCTCAAATCTCTCTACCAGTTGTTCCTAGTTGATTTCATTGCAAATTTTTGAATGACTTTCAGTTGTACGGGCATATCTAAAGTTTTGGTAGTTTCTTGAAAAGGAGTTTTAAATTCTTGATAAGTTTTATAGTGCTGTTTGCAATCTACTATTATAAGGAATTGAAATGTTAAAAATGAATCATAGCAGTGATTATTATTTTCCTCTTGCAAAGAGGTGGTGACTCTACAAATTTTGATCAGTAGTGTAAAGGATTTTCACTCTTGCACTTGTGCCAAATCAGCAGATTGAGGTTTAGCATCAACACTTGAGGTATTTTGATTTTCATGTTTCCTTTCATGGAAGTCAAGTGTTTAAAAATGTTGCCTCTATTAAGTGATTTTTAGTACTAGAAAGAAGAGGTAGAAATTTTGTTCTATGATGGAGTCATATCTCAGATCTAAGATTAGTTTGCCAAATTTTGAGAGTTTAGAAACTATGAATAATAACATCACTATGTTGAATAGACTGGTCTACAAAAGGATTGTCAATCTTATAAGAATTGAGGTAGGAAATACTCAAGGTTTAAGTGTCAAACAATGTTATTTAAGGCTTAAGTTAGTAATTAGTAAGATGCCTTTTCATTGTAGACCTGAGGAATCTTCCCTGCCAAATGTTTTCCTCGATGTTCTAGTGCTTGATTTAGTCAATTGGCCAGCACCTATAGTTTTACAAACATTTTTACAAATTGAAAGATTCATTGAGGAGATGGAAAATGATGATTATAGATTTCATGTTATATCTTCTGATGAGAATGAGTGTGTTGAAAGCCAAGGTAGTAATGAATACAATGAGTCCGTAGAGAAAGATAATCTGTCTTCTGAATGTGAAGAGATGGATTCAAATGTTAATGAATCAGGTAATAGCAATCAGCATGAAAAAGATGGATATAAAAGAGAAGATAAATTCTGTTATAGTAAATATGAAGTTGAAGAAAGTCATAACAACAGTAAGGGTAGTGATTTCCATGATAAGAAAGAATGTTGTAATAATTCTGATTTTACAGATTGTTACACTAATGATCTTCTTGTTGTAAGTTCTTCATGTTATCCAGATGACAATCACAGCCAAGAGAAGATTTGTGAGGCAATCTTCTTGATTTTTGATGAAATCTCTGTTTTGTTGGCTCATGATTTTGAAAAGCAAGTAAGAGTTTCTAAGGATCTTCATACTTTCTGTCATAATGTTTCTTCATTCAATCAAGTTACTTCCCCAAATTTTGATGTAGAAAGAGATGTAGAATCCAAACAATCCTTATCAGACTTTGGAGGTGTCGGTGATAGTTCCTCAAATGTCTCTGCACATGACGATTTGCTAGATGTAGAGAATGTTAATGAAGGGAGGGTTAATGCTATTTCAGATTCTTTTTATGTTGATCTTGCTAAACATTGTTTTGATATTTCATATGATGAAGAGGAAACCAATGAATATTGTCAATCAGATTATAGATTTTCTTCATGTGCTAATAACTCTTGTAAAGATAATTTCTAGGTTTATTTTGACATTCAGTTAGAGGAAGAAAATGATAATGATCAGCATAGCTTGGATCAGCACTTTCAAAATGAATTTTCATGTATGGTGACTAATCAATGTTTTGAGTGTGAAGAGGTTTTAGTAAAGGATGAATCTAATTTAGTGAATGATACAATTGCAAGTAGGGAACAATCGGATTCCAAATACTCTTTGCATCTGGAGACACGAGGTGAGTTGCAAGTTTTTGGTGTTTGCAACTTGGTCAATGATATAGATTATGAAGTTTTTGTGTTTCCAATCAACGTGCATGAATCATTGTTGGATTTTGATTCTCAGTTCAGTTTGTGTAATTATGAGCATGTTGAGTCATTTTCTCATAATAAGCATGAGGTAGAAGCTAATGCTGATCTATGTATGTATTATGAGAATGAAGTTGTTTCATTTTGCCAAGTAATTTGTTTCAATATGCTGATCTAATTGGTGAAACAAAGGAGAATCATAATCATAGTTTACCTCATGAAGACGTGAATGAAAATCAAGTATATGACAGAGGTAAAAATTTTTGCTAAGTTTGGGGGTACTATTTGTACATAGTTAGTGTAGTTATTTCCCTGCTTTCAATAAAGTTGTTCGAGAAGAGTTTTTGTTGTCAGGTGTATGGTCTACTTCTCCTAGAGATCTAAGATCTTGTCATGCCCATAGGGGGCATGCATCCCCAGACAGAGCCACTATTGGGATGAAAAATTGCATGCTTCATTTTTAGTCCCATTTCAAAAATTTGATAAATCAAGCCGCATAAATGCTTTTAATTGGGATTGTATCTAGCTGTACCTTTGAGACCCAGTGGTGTTTAATGTTTCTTACACCCTTTATTTAGTACATTCACATATTTTTTAATGATAAATTGTCATTTCGAGCTATTTGGTGAAGTCTTGTTTTGAGCCAATGTCTAAATTTGCATTTTACCCCAAATGTCAAACGGTGACAGGAGGTTGTGTTTGCCATTGAATATCTCGCACCTAGAAAGGTTCTGTAACTTTTTGCTTTGAGAGTATCTAGTTTCCATATCAAAGAACCTACGTTCCAAGTTTCAAGTCATTTCAAATCCGTTTGACTAGGTTTTGAACCCCTTAAAGTTGGTCATTTACTGTTTTGTGCATTTGTGTAGTTGTTCACAATTCTGGGAAGCCCTGTTTGACGTGTTGTAACTCTTGACTAGTTGACCAAAATATTGAAATTCCTTTTGTGTTGCATTTTAGATGTCGAAGACTTTTCATGTTTCAAGCTTCAGCTCTTGACGAATCCATTTGATCAGTTTTCAAACGTGATTCCAAATGTAATTTCTAAAGTTTTACTGGTGTCAGTATTTGCTGATTGATTAGAACCCCTGTTCATGATGTCATATCTCCTAATCTGTGATAGGTGAGATCAAATTCTTGGTTTCCCTATGTTCTATACTAAAAATACTCCAAGTGTGCCAGTTTTTAAGTCTTGACAAATCCGTCTTCACACCTTTCCAGGGTCATTCCATTTGTAAAAAATGATATTTTACTGATGTCCTCTATCCTATAAATCCAGGTAGCCAACTTTAGATGCTTTCCAAACTCCTCCCATGATTCGTCATGAGCATAAATCGTAGATTCATATTCACCTCGTGACATAAAACTAGTGTCCCAAGTTTCATTTTTCCAAGTGTCTGTTTGCCCATTTTTCAAGGCCAAATCCAAACCCAGTTTGTTGTTTTTTGACATGTTTTCTTGCAAGTAAATCTGAGGAGGCAACTTTGACAGTCAATATCTTTTGACTAGGAATTCATCATGAGATGAGATCTGGCAGGGTGCAAGAATGTAGAATCGAGATTCAGTTTGCCAGTTTTCAAGACTTGGTCAGAGGTTCGGGTCAGTTTTTGAGGCTAGTCAACAGACCTCCTGGCGCAAAAGTGACAAGTTGCAAAAAAGGATAAGATGAGTTTTTTGATGACAGATTATTGATCAAACTTGTTTCTAATTAGTATGAGGTTGTTAATGGATCAATTTGTCAGTTCAGTCATTCGAAAATGAATTTTTTTTTTAGCCAAACCCACTTTGGGGCATGACTAACTACATCAGACTGATTAGATATGGGAAAGGAAGATTTCTTTTTTTAAAAGGATGTAATCATTCTTTCAATCTTGATGTTTCTGTCTGTGAACATAATTATGAAGATTTTTCAAGCAAGAATCAGAGTCATAATTTTAAGATGCTTGGAATAGTTGTCATCACTATATTCACCAATTAGTGATCTTCCTTCAATTTTCAGAACAAAAAATAAAATGAAGATACATCAAGACTACGTTGGTGGTGTGGATTCAATCTTCTTTTTTGATTCTATGTATAAGAGTGGTCATTAGTGTCAAGAAACCTAATGAAGAAGGCATATATGTCTATGTAACTAGGTTCGAATATATGAGGGTATCAGCAGGTCAAACTTGCACAAAAGGAAAGATTAAGCCGCCAGCTAAAACACATACATTCCCATGCATAATAGGTGCCAAAGAAAATAGGGGAGCCAAGAAGCAGCGGTATTGAAGATGGCTTTATGCATTTAGAGATCTGCAGACATGTTGAGAGTTTGAAGCTACTTGTTGAAAGAAGCTCACGGCTCAACTTTGAAGGTTGAAAATTGCAGCTAAAAGAAGCACCCTATAGTAGTAAAAATCAAGAAGGATCAAACCCCATGTATGGGAACAGAGAAAGAAAATTTCTTAGAAAAAGTCACGCATACAATGAAATTCCAAGTTTTTGGAAAATTGAAAGTGCAGAAGCAAATCATTCAAGGTATATTGGTAAGAGTAGTCATGCTTCTTTTTTCTTTGTTATCTCATAGGGAGGAGGCAAAAAGTTTCAAGAGTTTAAATATTTGCCCATATATGATAGGAAGAGCTCACACTTAAGTATTTGGATGAACCCGTGACTTGGGCAAGAGGAAGCCACCTATGAAAGAGAAAGATTTTGCATTGAAGAAAGCTGTCATCCACTGCAAAGAAAGAGCCCACAAATTTTTAGAATTTAGGCAATAAAAAAATAGTGTGAGGCATTAACGAATACAAGATCCATGGCTAGTAGAACAAAGACACCTGACGCATCAAAAGGGAGGACACCCGCATTTAAAGGAACCCTGTACAAGAAGTTTTCACTCCAAGAGGATGGCATAATCAAACAAAGCATCAGTAAGAAGTTGCCAGTCAATGAAAAGGAGCTTCACATTAATTAGAAGCAGATAAACTCATGCCTGTAGCAAGGAAATGACCAATGCATAGCATCGGCAGAGGCTAGGGTTAGGAAGAAGGATATCCACGGCTATTAAAAAGGCCACCCATGCATAATCAAATAGTCCCACACGCATTTTGGAAGGGGAGCCTACTCAAACCATTATCCACAGCAACACCATAAAAAAGAATGTAGTCAAATAGGGGAAAAACCAAAGGCCATTATCCCACATTGCCCGTGGGAAGGTCTTTTCATGTTTTTAAATACAAAAGCAAACACCTTTAGAGATGTCTATAAAGAAAAAGGCTTTTGAATCCTTAGTTGCAGGTGGGTCCCATGAGTGAGTTGTCAACATGCAGTTGGATGATAGCTATGGAGGTGACGTCAGTGTAGGCAAAGAAAAATTTTAATAAGACACATGGCAGATCGAACGGTGCCCGCTTCCTCGCATTAATAAGATGTGCACGAGATAAATAATGTGAGAAAGTGAGCAAGGTGACATGGGTCCCAGCTGTTGATGAGGTGGCACAAACGAGCAGTTGCAGATGGAGGCACAAGATGCTGCCACGTGGTAGCTCCTGTGGTGCTCGTATTCCTGCAAAAAGAAGATGCAAGGAAGATAAATAATGCAGGAAAGTGGGAAAGTGACATGTGGCATGGGTCCTAGTGGTGCTGATGTGGCAAATGATGTAGAAGGTTCAGCCAATCAAATATCGATACGTGGCAAAAAGCTGGTCAAAGAAGGGTTGACCCGAATGGAAAGCATATGGAAAAAGAAAAATGATTTTAAATATCATTTTAAAATTATTTTTGAAAAGTGAAGTCACGTTCAAGATATTTTAAGTTCAAAAGGATTTATATTTCTAAAGTTTGTACTTTAGAAAATTTTTTAATTTTTGAAAATTAAGATGCAGACTTGAGTGTTCTAGCAGAGGGAGTCATTTTTCAAATTGAGATTCTGGGCATTTTTGAAAGGCTAGATATGCACTCCAATATACTGCCGAAACTGAGAAGATCTAAATTTTCCAAATATGAGGTTGATTTTTGTACAGGTAGTAGTCTATTTGAGCTACAAGAGGATTTGTCTCAGGTACCTAAATTACAATTTTATTCAAACGAGGAAGTTTAGATTTGATTTTATAACATAAAAATAACCTATATATGGTTAAAAGATAGTTGAAATGTAGTTTGGGTCAAATTTTGATAGTGTTCACTTAGTAAAATCTCAAAATTTTCTAGTATTTTTATAAGGTAAATAAGATATTCTAATGACTCAACAAGGGATTTCATCATTTGAAAAGAGATATTTTCCAATCAGTTACAATGTAGGGATGAAAGAAGAAAGAGGTTACTAAGTTGCACAGGATTGAATTTCAAGTGGACACTTGTCGTCTTCATAACAAATCCGAGAATTCTTTCTTGTCTATATCTTTCTTTCTTTCTATCATTTGAGGGGTTCCAATCTTGAGTTCTCTCAAATCTGTGATACCATTCTTTAGCAAATTTCTCATGTAATGAGCAACAAGAAATAAGAATACACATAGTTCTAATATGTTAGGTAGCTTTGCATTTAAATTTCATGCATCTTGTTGTAATTTGTTTCAAGGAAATGAATGATAAGGTAGCAACAAGTCAATCTTCATTCTGATATCTTGTCTCCCATTCATGTTGTTTGTGATCTTTTGTGTTTTGTAAACAAACAATATGAAACTAAGTTGCAACCTATTAGTTGTATATGTTGATTTATTTTTCTTGTGACTCAAAGAGTTATGTAAATGCTTGATTCTTCATCATAGGATTGCAAATTTAATGAAGGGATAAGTCAAGTATGAGGTTCAAAAGGATGCAGATGTCTAATCAGAAAGTGGATAGATAGATCAGGAAGTCCTTATGTATGGCATATGTTAGTGACTTTCAGGGATGTGTGTTAGGGTTTTGTGTGAATTTCCCAATAGATAAGGCACTGATCATTTTGAAGGATCATAAGGTTGTGTTGTTCATATCATGTTTTTCTAAGATCAAGATCAATAATCAAATTCTTTTCCGCTTTCATGTTGAAGAGCTATAATAGAATGCCCTCACTCAGCTTATGAAGTTCCTAGATCTGCATTTAGCTACTGTAGATTGATGTTATTTCATGAGTTATTAGGAGAAATAAGGGTTTTATTTGCTTCATATTAGATTCAGTGTATTCTTTGATAACTGGTACCATATAAAGAATCTATAGGTCCACCTGCCTAGGTTTTGCAGAGCCTGAAGGAGAAGAAGTGTCTAGCCTTATAGTTGGCCTGGTGTCTAAATGGGCATGTTGAAAATGGGAGTTAGCTACCCCTATATGTGTTTTGTTCTCATCAGGGTAATTGAAAACCCTCCAGCATTTTCAAACACCAACACCACTAATGGTGCCAAGCATAATCAAATGCTTACGAGTGCCTTTCTATCCAAAATATCCCATTCAAAATCTGACATAGTTCCCTGATTCTTGGCTTTGCCTTCCAATGACTTCCATAAATCCTTCTGATAAAGATAATCTTCCATTTGCATCTTCCATAACTGGAAGTTCTGCCCATTAAACCTGTCAACCCTTAGCTTACCCTCATCTACCATTGCTCCCACTCAACCATGAGACTCCCACTTAATTGTGAGACTTTCCTACAAAGGATAACTTAAACACAACCTCGCTCTAATACCACTTTTTAGGATAAACCATAGATAGAAATAAAACTACATGCAAATATAACCAATAACAGAAAATAATAGATCACACAGAAATGAACACAAGGCACCAAGATTTAATGTGGTTCACCCAATCCCTGGGCTACATCCACCAAACAACAAGTTTGATCTTATTACAATCTAGTAATTACAAGCTAATTACAATCTGTAATCCCTTACAGCTCAATACCACCGCAAGAAGCAATTTTGCATCACAAAATAACGAAAATACCCAACCCTAAACCCTTTTATACAAGTATTAAACCACTTTAGGGTTATAACATGTCGGCCATAAATTAGCCATAACTTTAGTGGAAAATCTATGAATGGTACCAAAAAAATACTATTATGAAGTATGTACAGTACTTTCCTGATTAGTCACCACAATCTAATAGTTAACTGGAGATAGTATATTGACCGCTAATGATGTCAGTGAGTGAGCATGTACAAAAGTTGCACACATGAAAGTTTGAGTATAACTATGAGCTGATAACATTAATTAAATGTATATTTCATTAAATTAACTTATGATAATAAAGTGTGAAGTTGACTCAACGATTTAATATTGAGTGTGGTATAAAGGAAAGATGTTTTTCATATAATAGAAATGATGATGGATTTCAAAATAGAATAGACTTGTGAATTACGAAGTAGTGAAGCAAAGTAAATTACTAATGTGTGTTAGTCACTTTAAGGGTTATTGTTGCTAGATACAAAGTTCCAGATTTGATTGCATGATCTAAAGGTCAAGGAGTTTGACATACTAGATAGAGGAAGAAGTAAAATGTTGATCTATATCTATTATTCTAAAAGGAATAGTACTGAGATCAATTGGAAAATGGGTTCATTGATCTGATCCTAAAGTTGTTTGGATAGTGGGTTCAACTACATTCTATAACTCCTAACAGGGTTGGCATAGCTCCTAACAGGGTTGGAATATCCTAACATGGATTTAGAGTCTCCTAATAGGGACTCTTTATACTAAGTGTTGTAATAAGAATCTTAATAGGGTCCATCCTCTAAAAAGGATATTCATATTAGTACATCATTTTGTGGGCATCATTCTCACTAGGGTTTTCCCTCTGATCAAGGGTTTCCCTAGTCAACATATATGGTGTAACTATGTATTTACATCTCTTTATGGTTTTTTTTTACTTTGGATGAATGGTTGAGATTGTTTAAAAGGATAATTGTTATATAACTAATTTACCCCCCCACCCCCTCTTAGTTATATTAGAGGAATTTTATTTCTAACAATTGGCATTAGAGCATTACGTTGTTAAAGGAAAGTTTAACAACTTTGGGAAATCCATGGTGAATTTTTTTACAAAGGAAAGTCTAAAATTTGATGGCACAAATTATGATAGCTAGAAGTAAAAAATGAAGACTCATCTTTTGTACATGGGTCCAGGATATTGGCTTGTAACCAAGGTATCTAAAAATATTGTGAAACAAGACAATCTTGAAACTTGTATCGAGGAATAGAGAGAAGTATTTATGTGTAACATAAGGGCAAGAGAAGTAATATTGTCAAGTCTACCTAAACGTGAGTATAGTCAGGTAAAACAACTCAAAACATCTCATGAAATTTGCAAAACTTTAGAAGCTAATTATGAGGGTATACACATGCAAAAAGGGTTAGATACAAAATTTGTATTGCATATTCAAAGATGCTAGAATGATGGAAGATGAATCTATAAGAAGCTATATTGGTGGAATATCTAAGATTATTGTAGGAATTACATCTCTTGATGGAGTCAAATCTGATGATGAAGTGATATGGAAGATCTTGAGAAGTATGACACCACCTTTCAAGACAGTAGAAAAGATGATTCAACTAATGCTACCTTGTACTACTAATTTCACCAAAGAAACATTGCTTCATAGACTAGAAGCTATATAATTTGATCTAAAACAATCTAGAGAATTAACAAAATTTGGGACAGCATCTAGTGCACTAAATATTAAACTTGGTTTAGCAAGGAAGACTAAAAAACATGAAGACATTGCTAGCAATAGCAAGTCTATTGAGGTAAAGATCCAGGAAGGAGTGGATCTTCTTGTGGGAAGAGACAAAGATGGTAAGAATATCTTTAAATGTTGGACATGTAATGAATATGGTAACTATAAGGGAAGATTCAAATCTAGAAGACCTAGAAATTGTTTATATGCTAATGAAGAAGAAGAGGAAGAATAATCTAATCAAAACAAAAGTGAAGATGAATTAGGATTTGTAGCTATAAAGGAGGAGGATCTTTATAGAGAAATCAAAGAAGAAAGTGTGATGATCTCAAGTTGAAGAGAAAGATTGGATCATTGATAGTGGTTGTTCACATCACATGACTAGTGATATGAGAAAATTTGTCAAATTCAAAAGCCATAATGGAGGAGTTGTAAGAGTAGGGAACAATGCAACCTATCACATTATTGAAATTTGATCTATCACACTAGATGATAAAACAAATACTGATGACATTTATTTTGTTGATGGACTGAAACATAACTTGTTAAATGTTATACATCTTATGGACAAATGTTACCAATTATAGTTTGGTAATGATACGTGCATCATCCAGGGCAAGGAAGGAAAACTACTTGGTACTAGCACAAGAACTAGAGGTAATGTATTTCAGTTAAACTCCAGTAGAATAACATGTTTAGTAGATAAAGTTGACAATAGTTGGTTATGACACAAAACATTTTTTCACATAAATTTTGATAACATTGTGAAATCTAGTGATACACTTGTTGTGAGAGATTTATCTAAGATCATTAAGCCCACTGATATTATTTGTAAGGAATGTATCCTAGCTAAGAAGAAGAAAGTTTCATTTTCTAGCAAGTAGTTTGGTACTACACAAAAATTGGAATTGGTTTATATAGATTTGAGTGGTCTAGAAAGAATAAGAAGATTCTATGGAGAAAGGTATTTTATGATTTTTGTTGATGATTTTACCAGAATGATGTGGGTATCTTTTCTTAAAGAAAAATTAGAGGAATTTGAGAAATTCAAGATTTTCAAGAACAAATTTGAGAATGAATCTGGAGTTAAAAATCAAGAGCTTAAGATCTGATAGAGGAGGAGAATTCACTTCTAAAGAATTCAATATCTACTACAAAGAACATGGAATTGGGAGACACTTATCTTCACCTTATTCACCTAAGCAGAATGAGATTGTTGAAAGAAGAAATAGATTAATTGTTGAGGCAACAAGAGCTATGTTATTTGAGAATGATGTACCAAAGATTTTTGAAGAGAAGTAGCCAATACAACAGTATACACACTAAACAAAGTACAGACTAGAAAAGGTATGGACAAAACACCCTATGAGTTATGGTTTGGTTACTCACCATTAGTCAAATATTTCACAATATTTTAAAACAAATGCTACATCAAAAGAGATGATGATATTAGTAAGTTTGATCCAAGCAATAATGAAGGTATGTTTCCTGGCTATTCATTAAAAATTAAAGCCTAAAAATATTTCAACTATAGAAAAAACTATGGTAGAGTGTGCAAATGTTAGAATAGATGAAAAGTTTGGCACTAAAGAGAAGATGATGGATTACAACTCTGATGAAGACAATTATTTGGGGATAACCAATAGATGTAATGAATTATTTTTCAAGACTAACAATGACTTCTAGAATAGTGTACAAACTAAAGAAGTAAGAGAAAAAAAAAGTGTAGTGGCCTAAATAAGAGTTGAAGTGAAAACTCCCAGCCCGAATAAGAATATGATAAGAAATCATCCTGCTCATCATATAATAAGAAGAAAAGAGAAATGAGTAATGAAAAGAAGCAAAATCAATGAAGAACTATCCCTAATATCTCAAGTAGAACCAAAGAGCATAGATGAAGCAACCAAGGATGATCATTGGATAAAATCAATAGAGGAATAACTTCAACAAATAATAAACAATGACACATGGGAATTAGTTCCTAGACCCAAGGACAAAAAAGTGATTGGCACAAAGTGGGTATTCAAAAACAAAATGAATTTACAAGGAGAAGTAATAAGAAACAAAGCAACATTAGTATGAAAAGGCTACTCTCAACAAGAAGGAATTGACTATGAGGAAACATATGCACCTATGGAAAATAAGAATTTTAAGGTATATCAGATGGATGTTAAGTCAACATTCTTGAATGAAGAACTTGAAGAAGAAGTTTATATTAAGCAACCAGAATATTTTCCTTTGATAGAAGAGATGGATTTGGTTTGCATATTAAAGAAAGCCTTATATGGATTAAAGAAAGCACCTAGAATGTGTTATGCATGATTTGATAGATACTTAGCAAAACTTGGATTTTCTAAAGGAACAACAAATAGAAACTTGTACTTGGAAGAAATAGAAAATGGTTTGTTGATAATCATTGTATTTTTTGATGATATGATTTTTGGAGGAAATAATGAACCTAGTAACAAATTCTCAGAAGAATGAAGAATGAATTTGGGCTGATCATGATAGGAGAAATGAAATTTTTCTTAGGATTGAAAATTGTTCAAAACAAAGAAAGTATCTTTATTTTTTAGACCAAGTATTTGAAGGATTTTCTAGAAAGATTTGGACTAGAAAATTGTAAACTTGTTGCAACTCCTATGGTAGCTAGTCACAAGTTATCAAGCAAGGATGAGACACCTACTATTGAACAAAAGAAGTACAAATCTATGATTGAAGGATTGCAGTATCTGACTCATAGTGGACCAAATATAGCTAATGCAGTTGGAATTATAGCAAGATTTTAAGCTGATCCCAAGGAATATCATTACACAACTATAAAAAGGATATTCAAATATCTAAAAGGGACATCTGATTATGGCATTTGGTATGATAGAAGTAATGATTTTACTCTTTGCACTTATATTAATTATTCTAATTGGGTTGGAGATATGGATGACAAAAAAAACACTAGTGGAGGAGCATTTCTTCTTGGAGGAAGGCTAGTTTGTTGGCTCAATAAGAAGAAATATTGTACCTCACAAAGTACTGTAAAGGTAGAATATGTTGCAGAAACAAACAACTATAATCAAGTCATATAGATGAAGTAGATGATGAAGGATATTGGAATTACATTTGAAGAACCTATTATCATTTACTATGATAACACAAGTACAGTTAACATGTCTAATAATGTTGTTTTGCATTCTAAGACTAAGAAAATTGTTATAAAGTATCATGTGTTGAGAGAGAAAATTTCAGAGAAAGAAATCATACTAGAATATATTAACATGAAGGAATAGATTGCAGACATTTTCACAAAGGCCCTACCAAAGTACACATTTGAGTACCTAACAGGTATGCTTGGGGTTATTCCCCTACCTAATCAGAATAGAAGATGTAGAAGTGCATTAGTCTAGGTTACATAGAACCATTTTTAGACTGGAATGAATGTTGTTGCTTCCTTAATGAGGGAGTATCTATGATGAACAGAGTCAGTAAAGGACTCTTGGTTATTGGTAACTAGTATGCAACATTGTCTTTACACACTTGAGTTGTCTATGGAGTTATGTATTGTAAAGCAATAGATTGACTTGTGGTCATGTTGATAGATTATTGTATGTTCAAGAAATTGAACCATTTGTGTATTATCTTTGACATTGATGTCAATGGTGGAGAGAGTAACATGAAAAAAATGAATTGGGAAGAAAGCAGAACATGATTTGGTATTCTTCGAACTTAGATGTTTTTCATCTATGTTGCCATAAATGCCAAAGGTGGAGATTATTAGCATGAATGTTGATGCTATGGAGAGCATTAAAAAACATTTTTATGATGTATATATAACTATATTTTTCATTGATGACAACATAGTAATAAGTTTGCAAAATACTGACACCCCAATAGACTATGATTTTTGTATTAAGGATAATATATCACTTATCTACTTATGTGCAATTACCAAAACATATTACAGTTTGTATCTATTACTTGGGAAAGTGTGCAAAACTTGAATCGACATCGTACAAAAGAAATGGTTGATATACAAAGAGCTACATGAAACAAAGAATTAGGAAAGCAATTCCTATTGTGTGATTGCTACAACTCATTACATTTGTAATAAAGGGTTACACAATTAACTGGAGATAGTATATTGACTACTAATGATGTTAGTGAGTTTGCATGTATGAAAGTTACACATGTGAATGTTTGAGTATAACTGTGAGCCAAAAACATTAATTAAATATGTATTTCATTTAATTAATGTATGATAATGAAGTGTGAAGTTGACTCAAGGATTTAATATTGAGTGTGGTTTAAAGGAAAGATGTTTTCCATGTTTTAGACATGATGAAGGATTATCTGAAAGAGAAGAGACTTGTGAATTACTAAGTAGTGAAGAAGAGTGAATTACTAATGTGTGTTAGTGACCTTAAGGGTTATTGTTGCTAAATAAAGAGTTCCAAATTTTAAGGTGAAGGATTCCAATGTATTGGATAGAGGAAGAAGTAAAAACTTGATCTATATCTATTATTCTAAAAGGAATAGTACCGAGATCAATTAGATAGTGGGTTCATTGATTTGACCTTGAAGTTGTTTGGATAGTGGGTTCAACTACCTTCTACAACTCTTAATAGGGTTCACACAACTCCTAATAGGGTTGGAATCTCCTAATAGGAATTCAAAGTCTCCTAACAGGGACTCTTTGTACTAAGTGTTGTAATAAGACTCTTAATAGGGTTCATCCTCTAACAAGAATATTCATATTAGTATATCATTTTAGAAACATCATTCCCAATGGGGTTTACCCTTTGATCAAGAGTTTCCCTAGTCAACATATTTGATGTAATTGTATATCTGCATCTCTTTATGGTTGTTTTTTACTTTGGCTAACTGGTTGAGATTGTTTTAAAGGATAATCGTTATATAACTGATTCATCCACAACCCCCCTCTTAGTTATAATGGTGGACTATTTCTAACATAAGGAACTTAAAAAAGAGGTGAAAAAATAGTATAAGGCTAACGATAGTTATGTCCAAGAAAATTGTAGTACTGACCCAATGTAGTAATGGTTGAGAAAGCTAGTAGATGTTGAAAAAAATAAATATTGTAAGCCAAGATACACATTGACAACTTAGTAGAAGAATTTAGTGATTGTCGAGTGACAACAAAAGTCATAGTTTGTAAAAGAATTGAGTTTGAGGCTAACCCAATTGAATTTTTTATTAGTCACAACATGTGGATGATAAGGATTGGTGAGACTATGTATTTGATCCATCAAGATAGTTTCTTATGCTATCAAAGGAAAGGATTTGATCATAAGTTTCAAGAAGTATCAAGAAAATAGAAGGAGAACACAATGATGGAAGAATTCATTGAATCTAACCTAACCCTAAGATCTATGGTGATGTTTAAGAAAAAAAATAATGAAACTACCTATTTAAGGAGGCATACAGTATTTTTTCTAACGTTGGTTCTTTATTGATTGGAATTATTAAGGAGAACTTGTGAGGAATAGAGTAGCTAAGGACAACTATGAAGATATTAGTGAAGTGTGATTGCTTGAAGAGATGCCAAGTAGATTGGAGATGATAATGAAGGCTAGTCAATGAACCAATCAATGAGTGAATGGAGATATGAATTTACAAAGTGAGTTGTAGTTTATAGATCAAACCTATTGTTACATTCTAATCATTGTGACAATTAAATGATTTTAATCAAGGTTGAGCTAGTAATCATTTTGTAAATCCTTTAATCAAGGTGACATTCTAATAGAATGAACCAAAATCCTCTAATAAAGTCACTCCTAATAGGGTAATTAAATCATTTAATAGGGTCACATTTAACAATGTGTTTTGTAACATTTAATGTGTTTGGCTCTTAATCAAGCTGAGAGCTCACTTCAAAAGAGTGAAATAGCATGATTACTTGGTGATTTTTCCCTAATTGGGTTTCCACATTAAATTCTAGTTTCAAAGTGTTATTTACTTGTGTGAATGTTAATTTATGCATGTTATTTATAGAGTTGTTTATTCTACTATTAGTTAGAACACATATACATAATAGAGAGATGAAGAATTACTATTAGTTAGGGCACATATATAGAATAGAGAGCTAAAGAATGCTAAATTACTAATATGTTTCTATATGGATTGAGCTATTTAGTGAGATTGTTGGAAGTTGTTAAAAGGTGAATTGGTACATCTAGACTCAAGGATAACTAATTCATCCCCCTCTTAGTTATTCTAATCATTCTAATAGTTGGTATTAGAGCTCTGGTGCTTGTAAGGGAAGTTCTAAGGGACTTATAGCTAAAGATAAAGATGCACAAGAGAGAGATACCCAAGTTGAATAAGGAAAATTTTTGAACATGGAAACACTTGATGAAATTACACTTATTTGGTATTGGAGATTCTACATCATACTACCTGGATAATGAATACATTGATGTACCAAGACCTATGATAGTTGAACAAATGAAAGAGAAGAAGGAGCACAACCAAATGATGAATGAACTTGAAACAACCCTAATTTATGCTAAATTTGATGATTTAAAGGAATGTACTACTACAAAATAAATGTGGGACAAGTTAGCACAAATACATGGAGAAGACAAAAATGCATTAAAAGCTAAGGAATAAATCTTGAGAGGGAAATTTGATGATATGAGAATAAAAGAAGATGAGACCATTGCACAATATTGTTTCCAAATAAAAGAAGTGGTTAATGCTATTAGAGAAGCTTGAGGCATCATATTTGACAAGATTGTGATAAGTAAGGTATTGAGAACTTTACTTCTTATCTATGCAATTAGAGTGTCTACAATTCAAGAACTAAGGTGTACACATGGTAATGATATGACCTTGGATAGTCTAATTGTTTGAGTTACTACATTTGACCTTTCAAATTTTGATAGTTATTCCTTTGCTAGTCTTGGATATTATTTTAAGGCTCAATTGAGCCTTGATAGATCTAAGAGAAAGAAGAATAGTAACTATGTATAAAGTGATAGTGAATCTCATGATGACCTTGATGAACTTGAAGCATTATTTTCTAGAAGAATACCTAGAGGAATAGACAAATAAAAAGGTAAACTTCCTATAATCTATTTTACATGTAACAAAGTTGGTAATATTTCTACAAAGTCTCCTGAAAAAGATGAGAAGGATGAAAGGAAAGAGTTCAAGTACATAGGAAGGATAGGTAATAGAGGTAACCAAGGTAACAAAGACTACAAAGATAAATCTAAGAAATCTTGCTACTTAGCTGAAGAAGATGGTTCTAATAAAAATTTTGATGAAGAAGTTGTTTGTGTTGTAATGAAAGATTATTCTAATGAAGAAGTTTTTGTTGTAATGAAATATGATTCTAATGAAGATGAAAAAAATTCATTCATTTCACATGAGTAAGAATGATAAATGGATAATTAATTTAGTGGTTTCTCACATCATATGATAGGTTATACAAGTAAGTTTGAGAAGTTATAACATTATAATGGAAGTAGTGACATGTTTAGAAATGATGCACCATGTTATAGGAAAGGTTAATGATCAATTATATTGAATGGTAAGATCAAACATGACAATAAATATTGGGTTGATGGACTAAAGTATAATCTATCGAGTGTGGCACAATTGATCAATTCATGCTTTAGAGTTGAATTCAAAAATAAGAAGGAAAATACATATGATTATACTCATGAACTAATTGTATGTAGAGAGAAAATAAGAGGTAACTTGTTCTATCTAGACCTATTTGAAGATACATATTTATTTGAACAAGTTGAGGATGTTTGGTTATGACATAAGAGGCTAGGCTGTGTGAAATTTGTTAATTTGGTAATTATTAGCAAGATGGAAAAGGGTTAGAAGATTTTCAAGATAAAGAAGACATGATAAGGTGATGTGCAAACAATGTAAAATGGGTAAAATGACAAAGTCTAGTTTTCAAGAGAAAGATCTATTATTATAATGATGATTTGGAATTGTCTCATACTAATTTATGTGGTCCTATTGGAGTGAAAATCTATTATGGTGAAAAATATTTCATTATATTTTTTGATAAATTTTCTAAAATGATGGTTGTAATGTTTCTCAAAGAAAATTCTGATGCGTTTCAGATGTTTAGGTGGAATTTGCCTAGAGTCGAAAAGGAAACATGAAAGAGACTAGAAATATAGAGATCAAATACAATAGGTGAATTAATATCAAATGAGTTCAACATATTTGTAATGAAAAAATAATCAACAGAAAAATGAGTGCACCTATGAATCCATCAAAAAATGGTATAATTGAGAGAAGGAATAAATCAATTATGGACTATGCAAGCAAATTGATGATGGAGGAGAATGTTTCACAAAAGTACACAAGAGAAGTTTTAGGTACTGCAATCTATTCTCTAGACCGAGTTCAAGTAAAGAAAGGTACATGAAAAAAACCTTATGAAATTTTCTATGGCTATGCACCTAATGTGAATTATTCCAAAAATTGTGGAGATAAGTTATTATGTATTAAAAGATGCAAGAAAAGGAAGACTTTATGCAAAAAGTGATGAAGGTATATTTCTAGGATATTCCACTAAATGCAAACCTAAAAATATTTGAATTCTAACACCAATAAATTTGTTAAAATTGAAAATGTTAGAGTTGATGAATTTTCAAAAAAGAATGAATAAGAATGCAAGTTAGAACTTGAAGAAAACAAGAATTTTTAATATGTTTAGGAAGGTGAACCTAGCACCTTACTTGAATAAGATAAGGTGGTTAATGAGAATTAGAAACCATGGATTGTCAAGGTTTACCAGAAGAGCTCTATCACATACATCAATAGACCATTGAGCATTAGGCTATATGAGCTAAGTTATAGAAAGAGACTATTGACCATTAGTTAGAAGAAGACAAGTTGCCATGAGAAATACCTAAAGAAGGAGAGCAAGAATAATCTAGTGAACCACAAGAAGAAGAAGGGTGATTACATGAAGAGATGCCAAGTAGATCAATAATGGAGATGATAATGGAGGCTAGTCAACGAAAAATAGACGAGTGAATGGAGATCTAAATTTGCAATATGATTTGTGTTTTATAGATCAAACATACTACTATATTCTAAACATTGTGATGATTAAAACATTTTATCAAGGTGATAATCTAATGGAATGATCCAAAGTCCTCTAACAATGCCACTCCTAATAGGGTGATTAAATCCTTAAAAAAGGTCAAATCTAATAGTGTTTTTTGTAACCTTTAACAATGTTGGCTCTTAAACAAGTTGACTTCATAAGAGTGAAAAAGTGGTAGCACGATACTTGGTGGTTTTTTTTTCTAAATTGGTTTTCCAAGTTAAATCCTAGTGTCAAAGTGTTATTTACTTGTGTGAATGTTACTTTATGCATGCTATTTTATAGTTGTTTATTTTACTCTTCCTTGGTACACATATATAAGAGAAAGGGTTAAAACAATTTAAATTGTTAATATATTGCTATGTGGACCAAGTTGTTTAGTGAGATTGTTTGAACCTATTAAAAGTTGAATTGGTACATCTAGACTTGAGGATAACCAATTCACCCCCATTTTAGTTATTCTAATCATTATAAAAAAATTCCATTTTCGCATTAGATAGGAAAAAACACCTCATGCAATATAATTTTTTTTTTCCATTAAACAAGAAAAATCACCTCATACATTATATTTTTTTCCTTAGAAGAGAAGAAAACACATCAATTCTATGAAATTTCACAATGTTCAGCATAAAATTGCCCCTAAAATTAAAGTTTCCCCTGTATTGGGAAAATCAAATTTCACCAATAATAGAAATTATTCTTTTCCCCAAAAATAATGTTAGATTTTCCATGACTTTATAAATTTTCTAGGGAGGGGGTTTCTTAAATTTGTCCATATATATATATATATATATATATATATATATATATATATATATATATATATATATATATATATATATATATATATATGATTAAACTAAAAAGAAATAATAAGTATATCATAGAGAAACTCATAATACCATATTTTCTTAACTCAAGAAACCCTAGCCAAGGGAAAAGCCTAGTGTGTATGGTACTCACAAAATGACCCACTAATCACAAATACTTAGTAAAACATATTCACCATGATAGGATTCTATTACATTCATATAGTGTATATGTCCTTGATAGAGGACTAGATTTTGTTAAAGGTCATAACCCTATTAGGAGTTGGACTACAAAATGGTGAGCTCACTACACTTACAATAATAAACAACTTTACTAGTAGTGTAGAGAAATACCAAACCTAACTATTTTTTATATCCCAATATCTATATAGCCATGTATTTTTCTTTGCATCAAATCATGCATGTAATTCTCATCTTTTAACCATCAAAATAATATCTAACCATTATAGTAGAAGTGCATATACACTAAACATAACATTACATTATATGTGGTAGCTTCACTAAACCAAAATCCCTTCCTTTATATTGATTTCATTACTCTATTGACCTTACACTTAACCACACACTACCAAAATTAATTATTACATTCTAATAGCTAAGTTTTAACATCTAAGATGTTGTCCCTACCTTGTCTAGTTCTATATTTGACAATTCAAATTAATTCTTGAACCAATTCAACCATACTCTTCCAAATACTCTAATTATGTGATATAAAAACTATTCTTAGCCTTTATTTTCAAAATTGATAACAAACATGAATTTTTTTTTAGCTCCCTTAGATGCATAATATATGTTTTCTATACTAACATCCCCAAAGTTATATCCTTGTACCTACTTTTGGTGAAGCTTTCTAAAATAGTCTTCCTATGTAGTTATCCTAACTAGCACTTAGACATTTTGCTTTATTAATCAATACAAAAATTATTAGATGCCTTTAACAGCCATACCATGTATTAATATTTCGATGAGATGTATCAGGTTTCCACGAGATACATTTGATGTTATCATTATGTGGATTTTATATTATGTGTATCATATTATTTAATTGCTTAAATAAATAATGTTGTTATAGCTTAAATAATTTTGAATCATTATATATATTTGATTAAGTTTAATTTGGTCTATAAATTTGATTATTTTGGGGATTACTAAATCATCCCACACCCAACAATCATTCCTATACCTACCAAGCTAGTAGAGTAATCAAGCTATAGTAATCACACCATTCATTAGAGAAGATGCACATACAATGGTAGACAACCAACTAAATAATTAGATCTGATAGAAAAGGAGTACCACAACTAGATCATTGATAGAGTTATTTCCTAAAAGTTACAATAGGTAAATCCCTAAATTGGATGAACTCTAACATGCATTAGATGTAAATCCACTAATACAGTTGATTATCAAAATACCTTTTTAAATATTTTAGAAAGGTAGATTTGTTTGTACTTCTATTTAATTTACAAAGGTCTTTTGATAGTCAACTCTATTAGTAGATCTATAACTAGGACGTGTTAGGGTTTACCTGATTTAGGGATTTACCTATTGTAACTATTAGGAAACAACTCAATCACTTATTTGGTTGTGGTACTCCTTTCTTATTAGATCTAATTAGTTCTCTAATATTCTACCATTGCACATGTATCTTATTTTCTCAATATTGTGATTGTTATTTCTTGATCACTCTTCTTCTCTACTATCTTCATAGGTATAGAATTGATTACTAAGAAGGGGATGGGGTTGAATCAATAATCACAAAACTAGTCATAATTATCGGCTTGATTAAATATAATTAAACATATTCATGAATTAGGAATTCTTTAAGATATAAGAAAATTACCAGTTTAAGAAATTAAATAATATGCAACACATGAAATAAAATCCACACAATGATAACACCAAATACATTTTGTCAATACCTAATACCTTTAGTGACCTTACCCTATCATAATATTAAAACTACTCATTTTTTCTAATTAAGTAAAGTGGTATTGGGACCAAAAGATGAACAACCAAAAGAACTAGCAAGACCATAGAAGGAATATCAATCCTATAAGGTAGGTAGAAAGAAATTCACAAGAGCTAAATTCAAAATTCTTTTCAATGAAGCTACAAGTAGTAGGACCTAGGGTTCAACAACTAAGGGATTAAATTTTGAAGAACATAGGGGTTTAGGAGAGACCCTTGAACCATACACTAAATAAAACCCCTTCCTCCCAAGAAAGGAGGGGCAATGATGATCAACAAAGAGGGAAAATAACACAATAAAATAAATAATAGCTACACCAAAAGACAATAAAAACCTCCAAAGCTAATTGGAAAAGAAAATATTATCAAGAAGAAATGTTGTAGAACCTAATGACCATAAAGAGAGGGAATGCACTAGACACAAGAATGAGAGTAAAAATAAAGACAATGGAAGTTAACCAACTAGAAACAAACCTACAACCCAAAATTTGTGTTAGGAAGAGCACCCCCAACCATAGAATGCTTCTTACTTAGAATAATCAACCTTACCACCTTAATAGGAAATCTAAAAGAATAAATCAATGAAGAGAAAATAATAGCAACCACCAAAAAACCATTTGAGATCTCACCTCTAAAGAGAAAGGCTCTCCCTTAATAAAATCCTTACAATGAGAGAACCATGTAGGTCATACCATTGGAAAGATAAAAAAAGATAAGGGGAAAGAGAAATCCCCTCAATTGAATCCATCCTCTAAAAAACAAAGGCACCAAGGAGAAAAGAGTAGAATAAAGCCTCATCAAACACACCAAATTGAGTAAGCAAGATAGGGACTGGAAAAAAATCAAAGGAGAAATACATCCAACAACACAATAAAATCCTTTCTTGGAGGAAAACTCCACACAAGGCCTCCATAGTCTTCAACAGGAAAATAGAGAAGTATTTAGTGGCCAAACAACATCTAAAAATAAAGGCTAACCTGTCATAGAAATGAGAGGACCTCTAGGAAGAAAAAAACTAGATCTAAACCAAATATTCTTCAATGATAGGGGGTTCAATGAAAAGGAGAAGGCCTACATACCTGAAAAGGTGCAAGGCAATAGAGAACTAAAAAACCCATTGCACCCATGAGCAATCCAAAGCACCCAAAAAAGAGAACAATGCACACCCAAAAAGGGCAGCCACAAAGAAAAGGGGAAGAGAATAGAAGCTCCCAACCAATAACCATAGGGATCATTTGTGCTACAAACTAGAACACAATTGTGCCACCATAGCCAAGAAACAAGCCCACACAACAAACACAAAACAAAGGCACAAACTTGCACATGCCATTTGGGTCTCCATCACCATCCTTAGAACCCACAAACTCTTCATCAATGCTATAAACCATAACACACCCACTCATAGTCATCATGGTCATTTTTTATGATAATACAAACTAATCCTATTTTGATTGCATATTTTCCAATTGTTTATTGATATAAATTTTGAATAATGGATTTTAATTCAATATTACACAATTGCCATTATTTTAGTAGATCAACTTCAAAATTTATTGTGAAATTTGTTGTGAATAATTATTAAATCACCTTAGAAATTTTCCTCTAATCATAAGGCAATGATAAGAATTTAAATGTGAAGAATATTCCTTACAATCTTATATAATAGTAAATGAAAACCTAACATTTATATTTATTATCTAGTAATGCATTCATAAATAAACTTTTTTTTAATTATAAACATATTGTTGATACACCAAATAATTTCCACATTTATCCACCTAAGGTTTAAAGAAGAAAAATAAGATATTATAATAAAACCAAAACTTTAATTAGCTAGAATGCAAACTATGTGCCATCAACCTCCAACCAATAAATCATAGTCAAAAGCATGAAAATATATTAATACCCATCAGTAATAATAATCAATAAAATCATATTGCATTATACTAAATTCACAACATAGCAAATATATATGCACATGAGATTATGTAAGTTGCAAAATATGTATAAAAGCATAACATATTTACATTATCCATCATCAAAATTAGGAGGTCGACATAATTCACCAAATCAAAAACATATTCATATTTTTTTGATAATATAACATTGTTATCTTGTAATAAATATCCAATCATGCACTATTCAACATCCAACTCACTTCGGGGTCAGCCCCCTATTATTTTTCCTACTATATAATACTTCAAAAACATACAACTCAAGATGAATTAGTAACAATAATATCATTAGGAATCATAGTAGGCATTCATTGAAGAAAACAATAGTTACATAGTAGATCAAAATATCAACTGAACAAGGTATAAATCAAAAGAAAAAGTGAAGGCCAATGAAAATTAGCACATAGTCAAGTACACTTTGCCTACAGTTTTTGTCAAACAACATATGAAAAAAGTCTTGACTATTTAAACCAATTCCCATAAGATTCTTGTTGAGTTCCACCAACCAAATCAACAAGGTCAACAATGTCAATGATATCCTACAAAATAGGAGTTGCACAAGGTGGATTGTCATTAAAGGTTTAATTCATCCTTTTAGAAGTGGAAAGAAGTTTTGAAGTAGTCACATTTGCATTGATTTTCTCTAAATTTGTAACCTTTGTGTGTTCAACACTATAAATTTGGTTAAAGGACTAGTAAATTTCCTTTATTCTTTATTTATTTTTTTCTCTAACATGAAAATTTTAACTGTTTATTATCTAACCAAGCCAAATACATTATGTGGTTCCAATTTTTTTTTTTCAAAAGTTTAAGATGTGGACTTGGATCGAGGGATACAATATTGGGACTACTATAATGGTTCTGGGGCTAAGCCTACTAAATCTTAAAATGTTGTTCAAGGCAAGGAGAAAAGAGAAAGCAAATAGAAGATTCTCTTACAAATGTTCAAGTAAAAGACTCTATCATCCACCATATAAGGGAGATCCCTACTTCTCATTGTACTTGGAAAACCTTGAAAGTTTGTATGAGATTAAAAATACTAAATAAATTTTATTTTCAAAGATTAAATTAATTTCAATAAAAATGGAATAAAATGAAAGGATTAGTGAGTATTTATCGAGAATCAAGGATTTAAGGGATAAGTTAGCTAACATTGGTGAATCAATTTTAAGTAGTGATTTTGTTACTATTACTTTGAATAGAATTTAGAATGATTATCAAGTGTTCATTACTTATTTGGATACAAGAGAAAGTGAGCCTTCTTTTGAGAAATTGACAAGTATCCTCTACAACAAGAATAAAGGAAAAAGTATGTGGACAATATATTTCAAAGTGTGAATACAACTTTGATGGTAAAATAAAAGAAAGTAATTCAAAGGAAAATAATTGTAAAAGAATAAAGGAGGAAGCCCATATGAAAATCAAATATTTAAAGATGAAATTGTATATTAAGAAGGGGTATTATCTAAACCAAATATAAAGGAAAATGGTAAGAATAATTGTTGTGGAAAATTTGGACATTGATTATGAATGTAGGAAAAAAAAGAATAACAAGTCCAATGTAAGAAATATCAAGGTAACTTTTTGAATAGTGAAGATGAGAAAAGTGATAAATTTCATGATTTAAAGTTGTTTATTTTTTATGTCACTTTATAACCTGAAATAGAAGACTTCCATAACTCCTCCATAGATTTAGGGACATCAATCCATATGTCATGTCATATAAATTAGTTTTAAAAGTCTGAGGAGAAAAATGATTGCAGTAAGAGCTATTAGTTGATATGATGATATAAGTGTTCAATTGTGTAATGGAAATATAAATAAAAGTGAAAATGTATTGTATGTACTAGGGATTAAAAATAATCTAATATAACTTTCTACCATTAGTGATCTAGGTGTAAATATTGAATTCTTGAAAACAAGTCGTCAAGTAATGGATATGAAAGATGATTATAATGTACTAAACCAACCAAGTATCTAGAAAAGAGAGCTCCTTATGAAATTTTAATAGGTACTAAAACTATTGTTATTCATTTGATAATTTTTAGAAGTAAGGCATTTTTTCATGTTCCAAAGGAGAATGTGAGAGAAATTGAACTAAGTCAATCAATAGGATATTTAGTGGTTGTTGTAAGTATCATAATGCCCAAAAAATGAATAATCCTACTACCCATAGAATTTTTTTAGTAGAGATGTAATATTTCATGAGTTTGCAAATAAAATTCAAGAGGAAGGCTAGGATGATAATTACATGTCATCAAAAATAATTGAAGAAGATGATGAGAAAGTTTAGATATTGTAGACTAGAAATCTGATGATCAAAGTAGGCATAAAAAAAGGGAGGGTGAAATTATGGTCCATTTATAAGTGAGACATTACAAAGGCCAACAAGAGAAATCAAAGCACTATTTAGGTCTAATAACTATTCTCTTATGTTTCAAGTAGACAATATAGACGAACCATACAATTATGAAGAAAATAAGGATCATAATGAATGGATGAATGGAATGCAATAAGAGTATAATTTAGTTATAGATAATAGTAAATGATAATTAACTAAATTGACTGTAAATTAAATTATAATAGGCTATAGATTGTTGTTCAAAACCAAGTTTAAAGTTGGTGGCACTATTGATAAATTCATTTATCTATATTCTAGTTAGAATATATTATGAATATATTTTCACACCTATTGCTAAAATGAATACTATTAGTCATGATTTCACTTGCTACTAAGTTCAATTATGTTAAGATGGGAATTTCAAATGGTTATTTAAAAGAAGAAATCTATCTTGTTCAACCAAAATGTTTTGTTAAATTTTGAAAACAACATTCATTATGTAGGTTAAAGAAAGAATTGTATGGTCTCAAATAGACACCAAGGTCATGGTATGAAAATATTGATAAATTCTTCTTTCAAAAGGGTATATTAATAGTATGAATGATCCAAATTTGTACACAAAGAAAGATGATTTTGGAAAAGTTGTTTGATTTGATTCTATGTCAATGATTTAATCTAAATAGAAAGTGCTATATAATTGATTTGTCAAATCAAAAATAGAGAAAACTCAAGCATTCAAAATGAAGAACCTTGGTAAAATACATTAGTGTTTTGCAATTGAAGTATGAATGCATGATGGAAAGACTTCGATTAATCAAAACAAGTTGGCAAAGACAATGCATCAAAGGTCTAATATGTAAGATTGTAAGCTAGAGTCAACTTGATTACAACAAAATATTGATATTTCTAGTAATAGTAATGTTATAGAATTCAATTGGACTTTTTATAGATCGATGATGGTAATGTTGATCTACTTGACCACTACACATCCATATATTGCATATTTAGTTAGTATATGTCTGTTGGAATTATGATATATTTGTCATTAGGGCAAACATTTATTCAATTCTAAATGCTTATCTAGATCATCCCTTAGTCTATAGTGTATACCAAGCATTCAATGGTTACCTTATAAGTTCAGCAGGTAAGAGGATATCAAGTGAATGAGAAGTTCAGCAGTGTTTACTGAGTGTAAAAGGTAAACAAAGGACTCAGTGTTTACTAAGTGAAAAAGGTAAACAAAGAACTCAGTGTTCACCAAGCAAAGCAAGGTAAATGAAGAACTCAGTGTTCACCAAGAAAAGCAAGGTAAATGAAGAACTCAGTGTTTACTGAGAAAAGCAAGGTAAATAAAGAAGTTAGTTTCTATCCAGTGACACTATATCTACTGAGTCACCAATGGGTACCGAGTTCCAAGCAATGTTGTGTGGCTAGTATGAACTGAGCCTCTACTTCTACCAAGTGCATGACGATGCTGAGTACTGTAGTGGATGCTGAGTATCAGAAGGTCACCGAGTCAGCTTGAGGAACTCGATTTTTCTTCTATCTAGCTGACCCAGTAATGTTTTGTTCAGTTGTGTTTTGGCCGACCTTGCAATTGTAAATATTGAAATGGTATATATATAATGTATGATATCATTTGTAGTATGATGTGTGTGAAAAAGATATAAAAAGGAATGATGTTTGCATGTAAAGAGGATATTGAAAATCAGCAGCAAAGTAAAAGGGATATAGCAAGGTCAACATAGGAGCAGAAAAGTTATATCCATCACATCAGGTGATCAATGCAAAAAGGATCTTATCAGCAAATAGTTGTAAGTAGATCCACTGCTTCATCCTAATAGGTGAATCAGTTTATAAATCCTTTAACAGGGTAGACTTAATAGTCTTTTTGTAAATCTCCTAACAGAGTGCATACTTCACTGTATGTTTGTAAATCCTCTAACAAGGTGGATCTAGCAGTCCTACTTGCTCTTAACAGGACAAATCACCAAAAGTGATCATTGTAAGCCTTAATAGGCCAACTTTATAGTGCAGTATTGAAGTTTTGTGGGTATCATCCCCACCCCAATTTTACTTTCTATTTGGAAGGCTTCTAGGTCACCAAATCTCTATGTACATGTGCAATGAATGTTTGTTCTTTTAGTTATGTAGTAGATTAGATGAATGAATGGTGAATGGTTAAAATGTTGAATTGTTTAAAAGTTTTATATGCTACTAATTCACCCCTCCCCTCTTAGTAACCTATCTAATCCTAAATATTTCCAAGAATTGATATCAGAGCCTTGTGGTTCTCAAGATAAAGTTTGACAACTTGAGCAAAGATCAAGGACATGGAGATATTCAAACTTGACAAATATATTGAAAATGAAAAGCTAGATCTAGAAATGGCCATGGCTCAACTCAAAGAAGCAAAGGAGAATCTTTCTCAATCTCTAAAAAGAAGGAAGGAACTTGCAAGATAAATGAATGATCACCAGTATGTTGAAGAAAAGATTGAAGACCTTTTACCATCAAGCAGTTCAAATGAAGCTAATGAAGCAATAAAGGAACTCCTAGCAAAGAATGGTTCTCTGTAGGAAGAAGTAAGAAAGCTTAAAAGAGAATAAGAAATCTAATCCATCAGGCTATGTGAAGTTTTGGAATAGAGAAACAAGGCAAATGAAGACTTAGAGGCAAGAAATATTCAATCCCTTCAACATGAAGATCTTGTAGGTCAACTATCTAATGCAAATGAATAAATTTTGAATCTAAGATCTGAGAATGACAGTTTGAGAAATGATTTAATCACTGAAAGACAAATCAATGCAAGCTTAAAAAGTGATCTGAGATTTGAAAGACAAATCAATGAAAGTTTGGAAAATGACTTGATCACTGAAAGGAAAGTCAATGAAAGAATGATGAAATCTCAAACAAACATGAACCAATTAAATCAGCAAAGTGAGCAAAACTTTCATAGACAAAAAGGTAAAACTGGTCTTGGTTACAAGGAAGAAGGTGAAACCTCCAAAAAAGGTGCCCAAAGGAATCAAAGACCCACTTGCAATTACTGTGGCAAGATAGGTCATACATCAAATAAATGTTGGAGTAATGGAAAAGGAAAATTCAATGGCAAATGCTACAATTGCAATCAGCATGGTCACAAAGCTAATGAATACAAGGATAAGCCAAAATTTGAAGAAAATTATCACAAATGCAAGAAGCATGGTCATGAGGCATTCCAATGCAGATCCAAATCATTCAATCTAGCTGAACAACTTGTTAAAGAAATCTTTGGATGGGACTACAATACTTGGTGTAGATGTCACTATCATGGAGAATATGGACACATTGGGATAAACTATGCAAGACATCACCTAAGAAAGAAGGATACAACCATAAGATGTTACACATGTACTGAACTTGGCTATATTGCCAAGAATTTTATGAATAATAGAAAAATTGAAGATGAAAGGAAAGCTAAAGCTGATAACATTTGGAAGTAGATGAGACAACAGTGGATTCCTAAATCTACTGAGCAAGACAGTTCAAGTGATGGCAATGTCACTCAAGAAATGGGTGAATCCACCATTTCCAATTAAATTTAAGAACAATCTAGAACTACATCTTCTAGCCATATCTTAAGCAATTCCAGAGTGAAAGAGTGCAAATGATCAAATTAGTATTTTAGATACAGGGACAAAAAAAAAGTTATTATTCGCCGTGTTGCATCTACCAAGCAAGGTTGATCAAAGACCTTACCGAGCTAGGTCGAGAGTATCAAAGATTTTGTTTGACCACTGAGGTGCAAGGTTTTACCAAGTAAATCAATGATAGACTAGCAAGCACTATGTCATCTCATCTACCTTCATACCAAGCATTAATGATAGTATTTCCATCAAAAGGGAAAAATTCAATTTCATTTTTCATCGCGTCTTAAGAATACTCAAAGCTAAAAGATTTCCAGTTGCACACCAGTGATTCCAAGTGATTTGAAGAAAATTTCCTACAAAGAATTTTTTTGAAGAATTTAACATCCACCGAGCATCAATGGCATCTACAAGCACCAGCAGCAACATGGAAAAGAGGGTTACTGAAATGCTCATGAAAGGAGTCAAAGGGAAAGCCCCAAAATTCAAACTAGTTGACCCACATGGAGCTCAATCGCAGATTCCACCTATGGTACTTCTTATTAACGATATTTGAGCTCATTTCAAATGCACTATTCAAGAAAGTGGTACATCAGATATGGACAATGCCCTAGGTCAATTATGTGTTGATGGAGCCCTAAAACCTGAGCATAAGCACTTAGAAGAAAAAGGCTTGACCCACATTACGCACCTTCCAAGGATCTTCCAAGTTAAATGGGTGAGATATGTTCTAAGCCATGTACATAATGGTCAGTTGTGGTTGGAGCAATCTGTATTGATAACCAAGAAGATGATTCATAAGATCATAGGTTTGCCTATTCTTAGCAAAGCCAAAACCACTAAAACCCTAGGTCAAGATGAGTTGCAGAAGAAAACCCTAGCAAAATGGGATAGAAGAGGACTGAAGCTTAACAATATATCTAACATGGAACTCAGATTTGGAATTTATGTTATTGCATATAAACTATATAGTTCCAGTAGATTGAATAGTGTATCATGTGAGGCTGTGGATTTAGCATTTAAGGTAGTAAAGAAAAATCTAGAATATGACTTGGTAGACTTCCTGTTGAAAAAGTTAAACAAGAATATGGAAAGTATTAGGACTTCAAAGAGTAAACCTTGTAAATTTGGCTCTTTGTTAATTTTTTTATTCTTCTATGTGAAAAAATTCTTTCCATAAAAAGGAACAGTAGTATGGAGAAAAGACATTCCTATTCTATATCAGATTAATGAGTTTATAGTAGAAATGGGTAAAATTTTTGACAAAGTCATGGATAACTATTTTGAATACTTCAAGGAGAGGATGAATAACAGGTTTAGGATTCCTCCTAAGCTTGTTGAGGATTATAAAGATGATGTATGCTTCATGGTTGACTGTGATAAAGTGTACATACAAGAAGTCATACCCCGAGTGGCATGGGTAAAACCATTGCCTTATGAATTAAATATTGATGAAGCAAGAGACATCATTGAGACACTAATGAATGAACTAGCTATTCCTAACATCCCTGCCTTTGGAACTTATGAGGAAGCTAAGGCCAGAATTGAGCTTGAAATAAAGCTACCACAGGCCATAAGCAAAGGAAAGAGGAAGATAGCCAAATTGAAAATTGCAACCAGTCCTCTCATGCTAACAGAAGGTAAAGGTGAGGACGAGGAAGATGATGAAGAAGAAGGAGAAGAAGAAGAAAAAGAAGAACAAAAATTTGAAGAAGAACCTCCAAAGAAGAAAGGAAAGGAAATAATTACCAAACCTAAGAAGAAGCCTACTATAGTATTCACAAGAAGAACTAGAAAAGGTAAGCAGGAACCTATACTGGTTAGGCCTAAACCCTTATTTGAGGAAAGGCTTAAACAATTGGAAGAAGGAGCAGGAATCACAAATTTCAAGGCATTGAAATTTGAAACTAGAACAGATGCTGAGAAAATGCAGATAGAGGAACTGGTACTTAGCAAGATGGGTAAATGGAAATACTCCCCAGACCAGCTTGCCTCCCAAATCTCAAAATAACTATTGGAGAGATTGCGACCGAGATGGGAGTCAGCCACCCAAGAGGTAAAAGACATCTATGAGCAATCCTAGAAGAATCTTCAACCAAGTCTCACTAGAGAAAAAATAAAGACTGCAATGAAAAACCATGAAGGTAAAATGATGATCAGATTCCACACCTATTTGATTTTGATCAAAGACATTGAGCATGTTGTAAATGATGCTACAAACATGTGGAAAAAAATCTATCATCCGCATAAGCCCATTGAAGACCTAGTGAAAATCAAGGATGATGACAACAGTGATAGTGATGATATTGATGCAACTCCATCCATCACAATCTCACTAGGAGAGCTACATGCACTAATGGAAGAAGACAAGGAGGAAGAAGGAATGAAGGAAGAAGCTAAAGAGGAATATAAGGAGGAAGATGATCTAGTAAAAATTACAGCAGTAGTTATTGCATTCCTTCCTCACTCTCCACCTAAAACTATCACATCATCTAGGTTGGAGTCAGCTTCAGCAGGTTTGATAGCTTCTACAAGTGAGATTGTGAGCACAATTTCCACATCAATTGCTCAATCTTCACTGGCCTCCTCCCAGCTCTAGGTATTTGAAATAGATGTGCCAAGCACTTCATCCACCGAGCTGACTACTACTTCTTCAGCTACCGAGCCAGCCTCCTCAGCTCCATCATCATCAGTCAGTGTAATAGTAAGTTCTACAATTTTGATTCTACCTTGTTCTACAATTTTGTTAGCATTATCTGCATCTACTTCAAATCCAGTTAGTTTAGATACTGCATTACCGAGTGTATCATCATTTTTGGGAAGTTTTCCAATTTTTGATTTGGTAAATACTCCTATTGGTACTCAATCCTCAAGTCATATCCCAGTATTTACTACTAGTCCTTCCATCTCCACTATTGTGTCTATTCCTAAGGTCAAACCAGTCATCACTAAAGTCAAACAAAAGCATCCATTAAGACTTCAGATCACTAGAAAGGAAATTCTAGAAGATATTGACTTAAACACAAAGATAGTGATTCCAAAGATTGACTATGAAAATGCTACCATTGAAGAGATGAGGTATGCTAGTCAACTAATAGAGATGAAGGCTACACAGAAGCAGTTAAGGTCTGAAAGGGATAAGGAATACAAAATAATTGAGAATGTTAGGAATATAATTACAGAAGCTATAGGTGTTGAAGTAGATTCTATTCAACACATTTTGATTTAGTTAGAAGAGGCTGTAAATAAATTCAATGAGGATACCTCTGGTTAAGAAAAATTGATTGAAAAAACTAAAAGAAAATTTGATAATAAGGTGCTTGAGCACATTGCTCAACACATTGCAATAAAATAGGTAGAATTTTCCACAATTTTGGTCAATCTTGAAAATTCTTTTAATAATGTAAGTTCACTTTTTGCCAAACTTTGTGATGTTACCGAGTATACCAAGGAGATCAAAGAAAAATTATATAAAATTGATGAGGATATGAAGGTCAGTGTCCAGATGTTGCAACTTGACCCCAATTCAAGTTCATCCCATCATCTTAGAATCAAATTTTTGTTAGAAAAGGAGGCAAAATTGTTGAGAGAGGAAGCAAGGATCAAATCTACCTTGATTGACATTCAAAATATGATCCTTCCTACCATGGACATAATGCAGAAACACATTGTATACTCCAAAGCATTGATCCATGACAATAATTTTTTAGTTGCAAATCACATGATTGAACTTTTAGCTAAAATTCAAATAGCACTCTCCACCTACAAAATTTTGCAAGAAAATTGGGATAAGACTTTGGCTCTTATTCTCAAGGTACATTCTAATTTTATCTCTCATTTTGGTGTTTCTATGTAAATACATATTGTTTATTTTGGCATTATTGTCAAAAAGGGGAGATAGAGTACCAAAGAAGAGATAGAGAGAAGAGATAGAAATATTTGTAAATATTCTATGCATATTGTATGGGGGAGATATATGTAAATCAGTACGTCAAATTTTGCACATAAGTTTTGGCTCATAAGTGTTTTTGTCACTAATGCCAAAGGGGGAGATTGTTAGAATTATGATATATTTGTCATTAGTGAAAACACTTATTCAATTTTGAATGCTTATCTAGCTCATCACTTAATCTATAGTGTATACCGAGCATTCAATGGTTACCTTATAAGTTTAGCAGGTAAACAGTTCTCACCGAGCATTCCAGAGGATATTGAGTGAATGAGAAGTTCAGTAGTGTTTACCAAGTGAAAAAGGTAAACAAAGGACTCAATGTTTACCGAGTGAAAAAGGTAAACAAAGAACTCAGTGTTCACCAAGAAAAGAAAGGTAAATGAAGAACTCAGTTTTCACCAAGAAAATCAAGGTAAATGAAGAACTCAGTGTTCACCAAGAAAAGCAAGGTAAACGAAGAAGTTAGTTTCTATCGAGTGACACTATATCTACCGAGTCACCAATGGTTACCAAGTTCCAAGAAGTGTTGTGTGGCTAATATGAACCAAGCCTCTACTTCTACCGAGTGCATGATGATGCTGAGTAATGTAGTGGATGCCGAGTATCAGAAGGTCACCGAGTCAGCTTGAGGAACCTAAATTTTCTACTATCTGGCCGACTCAGTAATGTTTTGTTCACTTGTGTTTTGGCCGACCTTGCAATTATAAATATTGAAATGGTATATATATAATGTATGATATCATTTGCACTATGATATGTATGAAAAAGATATAAAAAGGAAGAGATTGATGTTCGCATGTAAAGAGGATATTGAAAATCGGCAGCAAAGTAAAAGGGATGCATCAAGGTCAACATAGGAGCAGAAAAGTTATATCTATCACATCAGGTGATCAATGCAAAAAGGATCTTATTAGCAAACAGTTGTAAGTAGATCCACTACTTCATCATAATAGGTGAATTAGTTTATAAATCCTTGAATAGGGTAGACTTAACAGTCTTTTTGTAAATCTCCTAATAGAGTGCATACTTCACTGTATTTTTGTAAATCCTCTAACAAGATGGGTCTAGCAGTCCTACTTGCTCCTAATAGGGAAAATCACCAGAAGTGATCATTGTAAGCCTTAACAGGCCAACTTTATACTACAGTATTGAAGTTTTGTGGGTATCATCCCCACCCCAATTTTACTTTCTATTTGGAAGGTTTCTGGGTCACCAAATCTTTGTGTACATGTGCAATGAATGTTTGTTCTTTTAGTTATGCAGTAGATTAGATGAATGAGTGATGAATGGTTAAAATGCTGAATTGTTTAAAAGTTTTAGATGTTACTAATTCACCCCTCCCCTCTTAGTAACATATCATATCCTGAATATTTCCAACATATGTCATGATTTCATGGTTAAACTTCTTGAAGCCCATTAGAAAGTTGCAAGGAAGTTCTATGATACCTACAAGTTACCATAGATATTGGTATTGTATATACTAATTGTTTGAATGTTTACTTGACATGTTATTAATATTTTGATTAGGCATGTGATCTAGATGATTGGAAATAAATAACTAGTTACACATTCAACATTAGTTCTAATGTTGTTTCTTGGAGCAATAAGATGTAATATACTATTTCTTTATCATCTAGTGAAGCCAAGAACAAAGCATTGTGTTGTGCTACATGTGAAGCTATATGGATAAATAGGTTTCTTGAAGATGTGGGACTAATGGAATAAATACCTACTCTAATTAAGTGTGACAATAAAAGTATAATCAATATAGCCAACAATTTAGCTCATCATGCAAGATCAAAGAACATTGGAACACAACATCATTTTGTAAGAGATAAGGTTTAGTTTCATGAAATAGAGATGCAATATTGGAAAAAAATTAGAATATGGATGATGTATTCACTGATCCATTGGGAAAAACAATTTTTGTAATATGTAGAGATATACTAGGAGTGCATCATAATACCGATGTTGATGAAGGGTGCTCCCCTTAATACCATAGATCATAATAGAAACAAAGAAACAACAATAATTGCGAGAACAAAATATGGACTTCTTATTTGTGCCACAAATGCAAAATTATAGAATTCACAAGTACAATATGATAACCCACATGGGTGCCCTCCTTACAATAATTTGCAAGACAAGTTGCAAACTATCACCCAGAGTTGTCCTAGAAAATGTTCAAGCATTTCTTGAGTAGGCAACTTTATGCCACTCAGGAAGGTTCTAGACATTGAAATATAATACCTAGGGCTACTAGTCCCTAACAAAACATATAGAATTGGCCAAATACATCTTTGACAATTATTTTAGATATTTCAAGTAGCCCAACTTTAGAAGGCCATAACTCTTGAATTGTTGCTTCGATTGGCTATTATAACCACTTTTCATAAATGCTAGCTACTAATATATAGGCTTAGAATTGTGCAAGCAACCTTCCATCAAGTTTTTGGACCTTATTTTGGGCACTCTAAGGCCTCCAATAGTGATCCTAAAGATTTTTCTACAAATATTTTCATCAAAAATCCACAATAACTTCTCAGATACTTAAGATTTAGCAATGAGATTTTATGGTAGCCATATAATTCCAAAATGAATCTTCATGTAGAAAATGAGAACATTCTAAGCTCATATGAGAAACTTACTAAAAATAGAAAGTTCCCATAAATAGTAACCACCCTGTCTACTAGTCCTTATTAAAATAGAAAATACTAAAAATAAAATATTTTTGGGTAATGCAAGATTGCTCTTACAACTACGATGCTCTTGCATTAGACACCCAAGGTAATATGAGAAGTGACTGTATCACATCTCAGGTGTTTAGAGGAAAACCAAAATAATGAATCTCCTCCCTATCTAACCATGATGAATCCTCTACTAGCCTCCCTTTCCATTTAACCACATACTCCTCATAAGTTATATTCCTTGTACCTTTTCCAACATGACTATCCAGTATCTTCTCAATCTCCTTTGTAGCCAAACTAGCTGCTAAGATACTCCATTGTGCTTCTCCAACTTGATGTAGGAGCATCCTGGGTTGCCTTGTTATCCTACTCATTTTGTTCACCTAGTAGTTCCTTCATGTGCCTAGCAGTCCTTCATGTGCCTAGTAGTCCTCCATGTGCCTAGCAATTCCTTCATGTGCTTAGTAGTCCTTTCATGTGCCTAGTAGTTCCTTCATGTACCTAGTAGTTCCTACATGTGCCTAGCATTCCTTCATGTGCCTAGCAGTTTTTCATGTGCCTAACAATTCCTTCATGTGCCTAGCAATCCTGTTTTCTCCATGTGCCTAGTAACTCTATTTTCTTCATGTATCTAGTAACCTTGTTTTCTTCATGTGCCTAGTAACCCTATTCTTTTCATGTGCCTAGTAACCTTGTTTTCTTCACATGCCTAGTAACCTTGTTTTCTTCATGTGTTGAGTTACTATAGCAATTCCTTCATGTGTCAAGTTACTGTAGCATTCCTTCATGTGCTGAGTTACCTAGTGTATGTCAAGTGATTCTTCATGTGCCGAGTTACTTAGTGTATGCTGAGTGTTTCTTCATGTGCTGATCTACTCAGTGTATGTTGAGTGTTTCTTCATGTGCTGAGCTACCCAGTGTATGCTGAGTGTTTATTCATGTGTCAAGTTACTCAGTGCATGTCAAGTGTTTCTTCATGTGCCAAGTTACCTAGTGTATGTCAAGTGTCAATATTTGGACGTGATTTTGCAAGCCAACTTGTGAGATTTATTTTATTTGCAACATTTATGTTAAGATCTTTTCTTGGGATGAGTCCAGACCATTGTTGGGTTGGCCTTCCTCTTATGTAATGATTCTAGAATGATCTGTAAGCCATTTTGGCAATTATAAATAGAATTTTTAGGCTTAGAATTAGGTAAGTTTTTGGGAGAAGAAGTTTTTGGGAAGAAGATGAGAGAGCAAAACTGAAAGTATGAATTTGCAGTTAGATCTTTGAATGCAAATGTATTTGTAATTGACCGTAACCTAGAAGGCCTTACAGCTGGGCATGTATGAAGATATTTTGATAAATTAATAAAATTAATTCACTCTTCTTCCTCCTTTGGTTGTTTTTTTTTTGTGTCTTTTTTTGTTGTGTTAACTCTTGCAGGGTGATTTGGATAGCTAGGTGAGCATTTGGCCCTAGTTTTTTGTCCCCTTGCCTGCATCAGTTGGTATCAGAGCTTGAGGTTCATCCTTGTGGAGATTGGATCATGTAGAACCCTAATTTGGATTTGGTTGTAGGGTGATAGATCCTTAGATTTGACCTATAACTTGTAGAGGGTTACGATCTTGCAGGAACCTAATTTGTAAAGATGGTTCATGGTAGAGGAAATAATGTTGATAATGCTATATTGGACCAATTGAGACAAATTGCAACCAGATTAGATGTTGTGGAGATAGCCCATAGGAGAGGAGCACATCTTGATGATGTAAGTGATGATGAAGTAGCAGCACCAAACCCTAATCAAGAACCTAAAGAAGATCAAGATGAGGAAAGATTGTTGTGAGTATTGTCTAGAGCGAATTCAAAGCCTATTGTAGAAGTTGTTCCTTATGGTGGAAAATTGGACACCAATTTTGTGTTGGATTAGATCTCTAATATGGAGAAGTTCTTTGAGTATGAAAACACTCTTGATAATAGAAAGGTGAAGATTGCAGTCACTAGGTTGAAAGATCATGCATTTGTATGGTGGGAGCACTTGCAAATTGATAGACAAAGGAGAGGAAAGGAGAAGATTAGAACTTGGCCAAAGATGGTGAACAAGGTAAAGAACAAATTCCTTCCTACTAATTACCAAGTTATCTTGTTGAGAAAGATGCAAAATTTGAAACAAAAGGACATGACTGTAAAAAAATATACCGAGGAATTCTATAGATTAGACATCAACTCTGGACATGTGGATAATGATGTTGAAAAAATTAAGAAGGTACATTAATTGATTGAGATCTAGAATACAAGATGAAATAAGTTTTGTGAAGCTAGAAAGTGTAGAAGAAGCATATCAATATGCCTTCAAAGCTAAGGAGATCCTTACAAAGAAGCATGAACAAAGATAGAGAGGTAGAGGTGGTAGATTCCAGAGAGGCAGAGGTAGATCTTATGGAGAAAGTGGTAGATCTGCCAGTTCTATGCAGGATAAAGGAAAATTTGAATAGAAAAGTGGTAATTCTTACCAAAGAGGAACTAATTCTTACCGAGGAAGAGGTAATTCTTATTCTAGAGGTGGATTTCATGGTAATTGTTTTAGATGTGACAAAGAAGGGCATAGATCCTTTGAATGTAGATCTTCTGAAGGTGGGAAAAATAATAGAAATGCTATGATTCAAAAAGACATTGAGAGTTCACCATGTGGACCTGAGGTTGGAGAAAATTTGATGGTGAGAAGAACCTTATGTAATAAGGGAGGTGACGAGGAACCTATTTTAAGGAGAAGTCTTTTCAAGACAAGATGTAAGATGGTTGGAAAATGCTGTAAAGTAATCATTGATAGTGGAAGTTCTACAAATTTGGCATCAAAAGAGTTGGTTACAAAGTTGCAGTTGCAGAGGTTGAAACATCCCAAACCTTATCATGTTTCATGGATCAAAGATGAGCATAAGATATTGGTGAGTGAGAAATGCCTTGTGAAATTCAAAATTGGACATTACTTTGATGAAGTTTTCTGTGATATTATGCCCATGGATTGTTGTCATATTTTTTTGGGTAGACCTTGGCAATATGATAGATATGTTGTACATGATGGAAGATTGAATCAATATACTTTTTAGGTAAATGCGAAGAAACAAACATTGTTGCCTTTGATCAAAAATCCAAACGAGGTTAATTGTATTGCTGTAAAAATTTGCATGGTTAATGGGAAACAATTTGAAAAGGAAGTGAAGAAGAATCAGGTTTGTTTTTTTATAATTCCAAGAAAACTAAGTTTTGTCAATGGAGACCGAGTACCAAAAAACAATGTTAATTGAGTGCGAGTTAGTGGTGATCGAGTGATAGATGGTAGTATTGACCAAGTGCTAGGAGAATTTGCAAAAAGTTGCTAAATGAGTATAAAGGAATTATTGCTAAAGATATTTCTAATGGTTTACCTCCTATAAGAAGTATAAGTCATTGTATGGATCTGATTCTTGAAGCTATTTTTCTAAACAAAGCACCATATAGATTGACACCTGCAAAGAATGAAGAACTTAACAAACAAGTGCATGAGTTGTTGTAGAAAGGTTTGATCAGAGAAAGCTTGAGTCCATTTTTTGTACCTACTATATTAGCACCTAAAAAGAATGGAGAATGGAGAATGTGTACTAATTCCAGAGCCATTAACAAGATAATAGTGAAATATAAGTTTCTTATGCCAAGGATGGATGACATAATAGATTGTTTGAGTGGAGCAAAGTATTTTACCAAGATTGATTTGAAGAGTGGCTATCATCAGATTAGAATCATAGAAGGTGATGAATGGAAGATTGCTTTCAAGACAAAAGATGTTGATAGATTGAGGATGGATCTTGACAAGGTTAAAGCAATTTTGGAATGGCCTACACCTAAGAATGTGAGTGAGGTAAGATCATTTCATGGTTTGGCTAGTTTTTATAGAAAGTTTTTAAATAATTTCAGTGTTGTTTGTAATGCTATGACTGAAACAATGAGAGGAGATAAAAAGGAATTCAAGTGGACACATGGAGCTAATAAGAGTTTTGAGACTTTGAAACAAAAGGTTGCTGAATTACCTATATTGGCTTTACCTGATTTCAACAAAGTACTTCAAGTTGAATGTGATGCAAGTGGCAATGCAATAGGAGCTGTATTAAGTCAAGAAAGTAAGCCTATTGCTTTCTTTAGTGAAAAGTTGAATGATGCTAAAGGAAGTATTTTGTGTATGATCAAGAATTTTATGCCATTGTTCAAGCATTGAAGAAGTGGAGACATTATTTGATTCCTAAGGAATTTGTGTTATATACTAATCATAAAGCTTTACAATACTTGGGAAGTCAACATAAATTGAATCAAAGACATATGAAGTGGGTTGAGTATTTGCAGAATTTTACATTTGTGATCAAGCACAAGAGTGGAGTTACTAACAAAGTTGTTGATGCATTGAGTAGAAGATATTCTTTGTTGACTGAAATGAAGGTTGAAGTTCTTGGTTTTGATGAAATGAAAGAATTTTATGATGTTGATCCTAATTTTTCTAACGCATGGAGAGAGTGTAGAGCACCAAATCTGAAAAATCACATAATGGATAGATTTTTTAACATGGCTCATTTTATACCATGTAAGAAGACATCAGATACTGAGCATGTTGCTGAACTTTTCTTTAAAGAGAATGTGAGATTGCATAGATTACCAAGAAGAATTATTTCAGATAGAGATAGTAAGTTTGTTGGTTATTTTTGGAAGACTTTGTGGCAGAAGATGGGTACTGAATTGAAGTTTAGTTCTACATTCCATCCAAAAATAGATGGATAGACAGAGGTTGTGAATAGAAGCTTGGGTAATTTGCTGAGATGTTTAGTTAAGAATAAGTCGAGTAATTGGGAGATGGTATTGGCACAAGCTGAATTTTCATATAATAATTCTATGAATAGGAGTACAGGGAAGAAACCTTTTGAGATTGTTACTGGAATGCATCCTAGAGGTATATCAAATTTGAGAGATGTTGCTAGTGAAGAAAAGACAAGTGCTATAGAAGAAGAATTTGCTAATTTCATGGAATCTTTGCATAAGGATGTAAAGTTGAGGCTGGAACAAAGTAATGAAAAGTATAAGGAGAATGCTGATCAGTCTAGAAGACACCATGATTTTCAAGTTGGTGATGAGGTGATGGTTCATCTGATGAAAGGAAGATTCCCAATTGGAACATATAGCAAGCTGAAGATGAAGAAATTTGGACCTTGCAAGATCCTGAAGAATTTTGATACTGGTAATGCTTATGAAGTTGAGTTACCTGATGACATGGATAAATCTCCTATATTTAATATTGTTGATTTGTATAAGTATCAGGAGTCAGAGAATGAATTTGTTATACTAGATGATTATCATAAGAAATAGATTGAGGAAGTTGAACAAATATTGGATCAGAGAGTTGGCAAGAGTACAAGAGGAAAAGATTACTATGAATATTTGGTGAAGTAGAAGAATAGACCTATTGAAGATGCTTCATGGATTTTTCAATTTGAGTTAGATTCAGCTTAGGTTGGGACATCTCAATGATTCAGGAGAATCATTTCTTTCAACCCTGGTTGTCTGATGTAGGAGCATCCTAGGTTGTCTTGTTATCTTGCACATTTTGTTCACCTAGTAGTTCCATCATGTGCCTAGTAGTCCTTCATGTGCCTAGTAGTTCCTTCATGTGTCTAGCAGTCCTTCATGTGCCTAGTAGTTCCTTCATGTGCCTAACATTCCTTCATGTGCCTAGCAGTTCTTCATGTGCCTAGCAATTCCTTCATGTGCTTAGCAATCTTGTTTTCTCCATGTGCCTAGTAACCTTGTTTCTTTCATCTGCCTAGTAACCCTATTTTCTTCATGTGATGATTTATTGTAGCAATTCCTTCACATGCCAAGTTACTGTAGCATTCCTTCATGTGCCCAGTTACTCAGTGTATGTTGAGTGTTTCTTCATGTGCTGAGCTACTCAGTGTATGCCAAGTGTTTCTTCATGTGCCAAGTTACCCAGTGTATGTCGAGTGTTTCTTCATGTGCCAAGTTACTTAGTGCATCTTGAGTGTTTCTTCATGTGTTGAGTTACCCAGTGTATGCCAAGTGTTAGTATTTGGATGTGATTTTGTGAGCTGACTTGTGGGATTTATTTCATTTGCAACATTTATGTTAAGATCTTTTCTTGGGATGAGTCCAGACCATTGTTGGGTTGACCTTCCTCTAATGTAATGATTCTAGAATAATCTATAAGCTATTTTGGAAAGTATAAATAGAATGTTCAAGCTTAGAATTAGGTAAGTTTTTGGTAGAAGAATTTTTTGGGAAGAAGATGAGAGAGCATAATTCAAAGTGTGAATTTACAGTTGGATCTTTGAATGCGAATATATTTTTAATTGGCTGGAACCCAGAATGCTTTATAGTTGGGCATGTATGAAGATATTTTGATGAATCAATAAAATTAATTTACTCTTCTTCCTCCTTTAGTTACTATTCTTTGTGTCTGTTTCCATTGTGTTAACTCTTGCAGGGTGGTTTGGATATTGGGTGAGCCTTTAACCGTAGTTATTCATCCCCTTGCCTACATCACAACTTCATCTCCATCACCTCCTTCATAAAAATTTGTCAAATCTAAAATATTAAATAATGGTGAAATATTCAAATCAATAGGAAACTCCACTTCATAAGCATTTCTAGAATCATGCCCTTTCACTATCTTGCATGGTCCAAACTTCTTCATCTTTATCTTATTATATGTACCTACTGGAAAATACTCCTTTCTCAAATGAACCATGATTTCATCTCCAATATAAAATTCCTTATACCTACTTTTCACATCTGCCTTATCTTTATATTGTGTACTCATCTTTATGATATGTTTCCTCACCTCTTCATGGATGTTTTTCAAATGTTTAGCAAATTCTTCTGCTTAAACACTACTTATCTCTCCTTTACCCAACTACCTCTATTTAGAAGTATTTTTGGGACTACTCTCATATACAATCTAGAATGGTGGTTTACCAATATCTTTTTGACATAATTATTGTATGCAAATTCTTCCTGTGATAAAATTAGATCCCATTCTTTTGGCTTGTCTGCAATCAAACATCTCAACAAGTTTCCCAAATTCCTATTCAAAACTTCTATCTTTCCATTAGCCTATGGATGATGTGATGAATTGAACTTCAAATTTGTCTTCAACTTCTTCCACAATGTATGTCAAAAATACCCGACAAATTTGGTATCTCGATCTGAAACTATACTATTTGGCAGACCATGTAGTCTCGCCACTTCTCTAAAAAAAAATTCTTCTACATGAACAATATCACTAGTCTTCTTGCAAGGAATAAAATGTGTCATCTTTGAAAACTTGTCAACCACCACAAAAATAGAATCATTCCCTTGTTGAGTCCTCAGTAATTGAAGAACAAAATCCATGCTGGCATCATATTGGTGTTTTGAAATGTCACGATTTTAAATTATCCCAATGAGAACATAATACATCTAGGACAAGCTACTTTGCATCTACAACATATCCTTTCAAACACCAACCCAACTATAAGGCTAGATCCTTCTTCTACTTTAGGCCCTAAAAAACCTAGGTAGATGTACCTATAGATTCTTCATACGGTACCAGTATCCAAAGCATACACTGAATCTAAAATAAAGTAGATGGAACCCTTAGATCTTCTGTACTTATACAAATATCATAGACATGAAATAACTAATAACACGACCTAAGAAATTGATAAGCTAAGTGAGGACATCCTTTCAGCTTTTAAATAGAAAGAGAAATGGATGATTATAATTTTTTATTTCAAAAAATTCCAAAATATGCAACAGTAAGAACAAGTTAACCCTATAGCTTATTAGTTCCTTATTTATTGGGAAGTTCCATAAATCACACACATACATCTATGATACCAATGACATATTCCATACACCAAGATATCAAATCTATCCTATCACTTTGTGACTTAGACATCCATGTTCATAAAGACCCCATTCTCATGAAATATCCTTCTCAAATAACCATCAACCCTATCAAATACATTAAGCATTTACTTAGTTCTTTATTCTAACAACAAAACATACGAGACATACAACCTTAATGGGATGCAAACGGGTCTAAGTTCTTTTTGTATAAACCACAAAAAATTGTAGATTATAGAGATATGAGATGAAAATCAGAATGAAACTAAGAAGATTCTTTCTCATTGCATTCATTTCTTTGAATCTATACATTTAAGATATATGTAAATAACTCCTAGAACCACTAAATAGATTAGAACTATCTATAAGAGAATTATTCATGTTGTTCATAAATGAGAAATATGCTGAAGAAATGGTGGAAACATAATTATAGATCCAACCTTGTGGCATTACATACTAACTACAACCAACATGGTATCACATGAATGATAAAGTTTCTTCAAAAATTGAAACCCTTCCAATGAATCAGAAAGAGAAAGATATAGGAAAGGGATGAAATCTTGGATGTGATCTTAAAGTGATATGTGCCCACTTGAATCTTCATTCCCTACTATTGTAAAGCATCTCTCATTTTTCTACAACCAAAATTCAAATTGAATCTCATCATTGTTCTATAACAAACTGAAAATATCTCCTCTAACTGATGAGAAACCCTATTCTAACAAACAACTATCAAATATGCATCTGAAATGCTAATAAACCATCAACTAAACTAACTTGGAGGTAAAAAAATCTTCCCTTGACTACATTCTTACTACCTCTAGTATTCATCCAAGTCACCATTTTGCTAAAAATCAAATTTGAACTGCCATACTTGAATGAGATTGAAAAATGGCCACTCAGTACAAAACCTTGCATAACTTGAACCAATGGCTTCTTGTGAAGAAACAAACCACAAATATGGAAAATTCACTTTCTCCTAGTTTAGACAATATATAATAGTGCTATGTCGGCATATCAGGGATGCCCCAAGGATCATTTTGAAAACTAGGTTCCTGTCATGACCTTCAAGACTACACTTCATTTTCCAAAAGTTTAAAATCTCTTAAAGTCAAAATTATATGTGATAACCTCTAATTTTTTTTAAACATGTTTGTACATGATTTCAAAAGGAGAAATAATAAAATATTAACTTTTTTCACTTTTAAAATTTCCCTCTTATTCTAAATTTGGGTCAACCCAAGTTTGACTACCTGATATGTGACACCCTTTGATTGGTCCATTAGTCTTCCATGTGGCTATATTTCATTGGATCTGCTACTAGTTAGTCACCACCACATCACCTCCTCTCGGGCACCTACCACTTCACTGCCTTGTGGCAATCTCTTATTGGTCAAAAATCTACCCATGTCATGTCATCACTAACCTGGCCCTGCTTCCACATGTTGGCTAGGTGCTTCCTCACATGGCCTAATGGTCAAGAAGATTCACAATATGGGGAAGCATCCTCCATAAGATCTCACTATGTGGAAAAAATATGGAGCTTCAATTTGAATATACAATATCAACATCTCTTCTCAAAGTGCATGCCAGGTGTTTTCATTTGGTTTGTCAAGCTAGATGCCACATGTTGCCTTTTTGTTGGTCTTGGCTTTTCCATGTCAGCATCCAATCATTGAGTGTTTTGTTCAAAATTTCTTTGCATTCTTCCAGCCAAGTGGACCCCTTTCACATGCTTTCTTGTGGCTTTAAAAGCCAAATGTCTTAAAGACATTTAAACATTGAGTGGACTTGTCCTTAAAAAATTAAGAACCCAGATGTTATGAATGTGTGATAAAAGTAAAACTTGTTTTTTACTTTTTCTCCATTATGTTGTGGCTTGTGCCTTCCTTCATAACTAATATGATGGGTTTTCTTCACATATGTCCTATTTTTATTTTGCCAATCGCATCTAAAGACATTGGTCATCACAAATGTGTTAGACTTGGGAAAAACCACTACAAATTTGTAAAAATAAACCATCAGAGATCTTTTCTATAAAAAATGAGTCAAGAGTGATTCAATCTCAGGTAAAAAATGCTTGAGGTTCCTCTTTCCTTTTAGAGTGTTTTCTCAATGAGGAAAACTTTCTAAGCAATCATTAAGTGATGTCTTTTCTCACAATTTTTTCAATACATTTATCCCTAATGCATTGGATTCCTCTATGATTTTTTTGGCATATTACTCCTTTCAAATCCCATAAGCTATGAACTAGTGTCTTGTAAAAATATTTTGTTTCTCTTGGCATTTCTTATCAAGTAAGATATGAAAGAATCAAAACAAATCATATAATTATATCTTCATTTTGTGGAAAGTTATCACTATACATGTGCAAAGGGTGATGATAGGTGTGTTATCAATGGAGAAATAGGGGAGGAGGAGAAGCATATAACTAAAATAGTTGATAATGGTCACAAATGACTTTTTCAAACACACATAAAATGGCACAACTACAACCACAATCTTGAGTTGTGAGAATCCCCACTACCCTCAACAAGAATTTATCTCTTTCTAAAATATCACTCCATTCTTTGTTCTTTGTTTAACCTCTAAGGATGTTTCTTGATCCTGTGTCTTCTAAGTGAAAGAAACAATTCATATTCTTATTTCCTAGCATAACCACTTTGTCTCCTCTTGAAAAGACATTCTCCATCTCTACATTGATAAAACTTTGTAGAGTTGCCATCTCCTTGCAAGAGGATAAAGAAATCACCACTATGATTTACTTTTTAACACTTCACTTTTTGATAACAGAAAATCACAAACAACACTTTAAAACTTATCAAGAACTTATACTTCTTTATCAAGAGAATATCAAAATCTTCAGATTTTCCCATACAACTTGAAAGTCCTTCAAAATATTACAATGAAATCAACTAGGAACAAACTGGTATAGAGATTTAGAGTTGCAATTCACGCTTGTGAGAAATAAAACATTATTTTTCACTTAGCAATTCTAAACTAGGCCTTCAGATATAGGAGAAATGCAAATCATCAAACCAATCTTGTAGATTAACAAACTTGAAAAGGAGAACAAAATTTTTTGTTCATTCTTGACTCTAATTTTAAAACAACGCTTTAAAAACAAAATCTGGCTGAATTGATTGAAGATGAACTCTCTTAGCAACCACAATTTGCACTAAACCTCAAAGCTACTACTGCAAATAGATAAAACATTACTCAAAGACATGAATCTTGAGCAAAGAAATAGAAAACACTTCATGACCTTATTAACGTAGCAAACTTTACACATTTATTTCTTTCAATCATATTGAATCTCATTTTCAAATTCAATACTTCCCCAATAGAGTCACCAGTTTGTTGGTGTTTTGAAATGTCATGGTTTCAAATTATCCCAATGAGGATAAAATAAAATTATGGGTAGCTACTTCCCATCTACAATATATCCTCTCAAACACTGGCCCAACTATAAGGCTAGACCCTTCTTCTACTTTAGGCTCTACAAAACCTAGGTGGGTGTACCTATAAATTCTTCATATGGTACCAATTTTCAAAGCATACACTGAATCTAAAACAAAGCATATTGAACCCTTATATCTTCAGTTCTTATGCAAAGAACATAGAAATGAAATAGCTAACCACATGACCTATGAAATTTATAAGCTAAGAAAGGGCATCCTTTTAGCTCTTAAATAGAAATGGAAATGGATGATTATAATTTTATATTTCAACAAATCCCCAAATATGCAATAGTAAGAACAAGTTAATCTTGTAGCTGATTAGTGCCTTATCTATTGGGTAGTTCCATAAATGACATACATACATCTATGATACCAATGACACATTCCATACACCAAGATATACGATCTATCCTATCACTATATGAATCAAACATTAGTGTTAATGAATACCTCATTCTCATGAAATATCCTTCTCAAATAATGAGCAACCCTGTGAAATACATTAAGCATTTACTTGGCTCTATGTTGTAATATCAAAACATATGAGACATACAACCTTAAGTAGATGTAAATAGGTCTAAGTTCTTTGTCCCTAAACTACAAAATATCACAGATTACAGAGATAGGAGATGAGAATCAGAATGAAACTAAGAAGGTTCTTTCTCATTGTATTCATTTATTTGAAACTATACATTCAAGATGCATGAAAATAACTCCTAGAACCACTAAATAGATTATAACTATCTATATTAGCTTTATTCATGTTTTTGATACAAGAGAAATATGGTGAAGAAATGGTGGAAATATAGTCCTGGATCCAACCTTGTGGCATCATAGACTAACAACAACCAACATGGTTTTATAGTAATGAGAAACTTTCTCCAAAAATTGGAACCCTTCTAATGAATCAGAAATAGAAAGATCTAGGAAAGGAATGAAATCTTCAATCTGATTTGGAAGTGAAATGTGTCCACTTGAATCTCCATTCCATACTGTAGCAAAGAATCTCTCATCTTTCTACAACCAAAATCAAAATAGAATCTCATCATTATTCTATAACAAGCTAAAATATCTCCTCCAACTGATGAGAAACCCTATTCTAACAAAAAAACCATTAGATATACATCTATAATGCTAATAAACCATCCACTAAACTGAATTGGAGGTGACAAAATTCACCGCTAATTGCATTATTACTACCTTTGGTATTTAGCTAGTTCACTATATTGCTAAAAATTAAATTTGAACTGTTATAACTAAATGAGACTGAAAATGGGTACTTGGTACAAATCCTTGCATAACTTCAACTAGTGGCTTCTTGTGCAGATACAAACCACAAATATGGAAAATTTACTCTCTCTTGGTTCCAATGATATATAATAGTGCTAGGTCAGCATATCAAGAATCCCTATGGTATCATTTTGAAAACCAAGTTCTCTCATGACCTTTAGGACTGCACTTCATTTTCCAAAAAATTAAAATCTCCTAAAGAAAAAACTATATGTTATAACCTTTTTTTATTTAAAACGTGCATGTATGTGATTTCAAAAGGAGAAATAATAAAATATTAACTTCTTGCACTTTTGAAATTTCCCTCTTATTCTAAATTTGGGTCAACCCAAGTTTGACCGTGTGACACATGTCTTACTCTAATTGGTCTACTGGTCCACCTTGTGGTAATATTCCATTGGACCTCTTGTTGCTCAATCACTGCCAAATCACCTCCTGTCGAGTGCCTACCACATCACCACCATGTGGAAATCTCTTATTGGTCAAAAGTCAGCCCTACCAAATAATCACTAACCTATGCATGTTGCCACGTGTCAGCTAGATGCTTCCCCACATTGCCTAACAATCGAGCAACTTGACAATGCAATCAAGTTCCTTCCATCATATCTTACCACGTGGAAAAATGGAGCCTTGATTTGAATTCACAATATCAATATCTCTTCTTAGAGTACATGTCGAGTGTCATTATTGGGTTCATCGAGCCGGATACCACATGTCACCTTTCATTGGTCCTCATTTTTCCATGTCAGCATCTAGTCATTGAGCATGTTGTTCAAAATTTCTTTGCATTGCTCTAGCCAAGTGGGACCCTTTCGCATGGTTTCTTGTGGCTTTAAAAACCTAATGTTTTTAAAGACATTTAAACATTAGGTGGACTTGTAGTTAAAAAACTAAAAACCCCATGATGATATGAACATGGCATAAAAGTAAAACCTTTTTTTGCTTTTCCTCCATTATGTTGTAGGTTGTGCTGTTATAATTGATATGAGAGGTTTACTTCACATATGTCCCATTTTCATTTTCCCCATCACATCTCACAACATTGGTCATCACAAATGTGTTAGACTTGGGAAAAATTGCTTTAGATTAATAAAAAGAAACCATCAGATATTTTTTTTTTTAAATGAGTCAAGAGTGCTTCAGTATCAGGTTGAAAATGCCTGAGGGGTCTCTTTTATTTTAGAGTGTCAACTCAATGAGGAAAACTTGTGAAGAAATATTAAGTAATGTCGTTGCTCACAAAATTTTATGTATATTTCTTCCTAACACATTGGCTTCCTCTATGCTTTTGTAAGCATATCACTCCTTACAAATCTCATAAGTTGCAACTGGGTAACTTGTAAAAATATTTTGTTTTTCCTAGCATTTCTTATCAAGTGAGATATGAAGGCATTAAAAAAATCATATAATCATTGCTTCATTTTGCATAAAGTTATCATTGTACATGTGCAAAGAGTGACAATAGGTGTGTTATCTATAGAGAAATAGGGGAGAAGGAGAAGGGTATATCTAAAATAGTTGATAATAATCACACGGGAATTTTTCAAATATAGATAAAATGGCGTCACTACACCCACAATCTTAAGTTGTGAGAATCCCCACTACCTGCAAAAAACATTTATCTCTTTCTAAAATATTTCCACATTCTCTATTCTTTTTTTAACCTCTAAGGATATTGCTTGATCCTATGTCTTCTAAGTGAAAGAAGGAATTCACATTCTTATTTCCCAACATAACCACATTGTCTCCCCCTGAAAAGACATTCTTCCTCCCTACAACAATAGTCCTTTCATAGTTTCTACTACATATGTCCCAATGGATGGCATTCTAAGAAACTTAGTGCTAACCTTTGATTAAAAGCAAGACATAATTGAGACAACAAAAAATTATCTTAGGCTTCAACCCATTTACTTAGAAATCCCCTAATAATTACTAGTGATACAAATTTTAGTCTTTGATTAGCCAAAAGATTTTGAAAAAAGAGAGGAAAAAATTCAACATGTATGACACTTTTACATCCATGGTCTTGAGAAGATATTTACACATGTCAAGTAATCACAATGATTGTAACCATTAAAACATCAACAAACACCCTCAATCTACACCTTTCTTATCAGCCTAAAGCACATTAGTCAAGCCCCAAAGTGGGTCCGATTAAAAAAAAAAATTCAAACTAAAATAGGTTTGACCTTTGAAAAATGATCCATTAATTATCTACCACTAAAAAAACTCAAATTCTACCATTTATTGAAAACTTAAAACTCATTTTAACACTTTATGCAAGCTATGAATTGTGTGCCAAGAGGCCTCTATCTGGCCTTTAAAACTTACCAAAATATCTAACTAAACCTTGAAAGTTGACACACTAATTCTTTATTTTACACTCTTGTACCCTATCAAATTTTGTCTCATGAAAACATCAAGGTCAAAAGATGTTGACCATCAAAGTTTCCTTCTTGGATTTTCCTACAATAAAACATGTTAAAAACCATAAATCACATTCAGTATTGGCTTCAGAAATAGGTCAAACTGATACTCAAGGGCATGAAAACTACAGAAATCATTACTCGTTATAAGGAGAGTATAAATTTGTGATTTGGGATCATGAAAAATAATAGGATGAATTTGGTGAGCGGTCAAAGTGGGGTACTCAGATTTGCATAACTTGGAACATAGGCAGAAAAACATTTTTTTGCAAATGAAATAGACTTGGCAAAGTGTGTAGATGGATTTGTTAGGACTTGCAAACTGACACACTTAAAGAATTTTTAGAGTAGAGAACAACAATATAATCTATTTGGTTCAAACAATCATGGATTCAGAGTTATGACATCTTGAATAGAGATATTGATCAATCTGCATTTCTTGACACTAGTAAAACTTTAGAAATTGCATTTGGAATCACATTCGAAAACTGATCAAACAAATTCATCATAAGCCAGAACTTGAAACATAACAAGATTCTTACCTATACAATGCAATACAAAAGCAATTTTCTCATTGTAGTCATCTGGGTCAAATTTATAACTAGCTAAATAGGGCCTTCCAAAATTCTAAATAATTTACATCAATATGACAACAGTAAACAACAAAATTTGAGGGATTCAATACCTATTCAAAATATATTGAAACAATTTGAAATCTAAAACATAGGTTCTTTGATATGTGTGCTAAACACTTCCAAATCAAGAAGCTATGAAACATTACTGGGTGCAAGATATTCAAAAGAAAACAAGGCTACCTATCATTGGTTAACACAAGAAAAAATGTAGATTTGGAAATTGCTCAGAATGAAACTTTATAGAATGACTCAAAATGCCAATTTATCTTCATGGGCCAAGTGGATATACTGAATTTAAGGTATTAGAAACATTAAATACCTCTTAGGACTAAAAAGGATAGCCAGGTACACATACATTAAAATGCACTCATATGGCTCTAAAGCTTGGAATGTTACTCAAATTTAGGAACACAATGTTGAGTCTCAATACATCCTCCCATGGCTTCTATAGTATAAGTAATGGCTGCTACAGCCTTGTATTATGCTTCATTCCTTCCACCATCTGACATGCTCTATAACTTTATATAAACTTCCTCACATCTTGCTAAACCTATGGCTTGTAATAATTCTTCGTAACCAGAGCAATAATCTTATCTCTACCAAAATGTCTAGCCAATCCTCCACTATGCTTCTCCTTGATGAGATTCCCAATCATTGAACTTTTGGGAATGCACGACTGGCTTCCTTTGAACAACATATTATCCTGGATCATAAAATCCAACCAATTTTTCTTGTCAAGTGTAATAGGTTTTGTACAAGCCTTCCATGCTTCACCAAAATCAGGATCATCTAGATACAAAGTACTGAGTTCCTTGAACCCAACCACCTCTATTTGCATTTCCTTCAGCAAAATTTTCTTTTACTAAGAGCATCTGCAACTTTGTTAGACTTCCCACTCCTATGTTTCAAAACAAATGTATAACTCTGCAAAAAATCAACCCACTTCAAATGCCTTTGGTTCAATTTTCCTTGTCTATTCAAATATTGCAAAGCTTGATGATTAATATACAAAACAAACTCCTTAGGAAGAAGAGAGTGTATCCACTTCTTCAATTCTTGAACTATAGCATAAAATTCATGATCATAAACAAAATATTTTCTTTTTGCATTATTCAACTTCTCACTATAATAAGCAACAGGTCTACCTTCTTGGCTCATAATAGCTCCTATTGCAATACCACTAGCATTACAGTCTACTTGAAACACCTTCTTAAAATCTGAAAGTGTTAAAATAGGTTTCTTAGTAACTTTCTATTTCAATAGATTAAAACTCTTATCTACTCTTATAGTCCACTTAAACCCTTTCCTAGCCCCTCTCATTATCTCAGTCAGGGATCCACAAATACTGCTAAAACCTCTTGTGAAAAATAGCCAACCCATGAAAAGATCTTACCTTTGTTACACTCCTTGGAGTAGGTCATTTAAGGATAGCCTTGACTTTCTCTAAGTCCATTTTTAGACCTCTTGTTGAGACTACAAATCCTAGGTACACCAACTCCTCCTTTAAAAAACTACACTTCTTCAAGTTTATCAGCAACTTTTATTTCATCAACTTATCAAGCATTTTGCTAATATAAATCAAATATTCCTCCAATGTCTTACTAAAGATCAAAATATCATCTAGGAAAACAATGAAAAACTTATCTAGAAATTCCTTCAATACCTCATTCATGAGCCTCATGAAAGTGCTTGGTGCATTGGTTAGCCCAAAAGGCATGACTAGCCACTCATACATTCCTTATTTTGTCTTGAAAGCACTCTTCCACTCATTATCTTCTTTGATACAAATATGATGGTACCCACTCTTCTGATATATCTATGTGAAATACTCAGTTCCACTCAAATAGTCCACAATATCATTCATTATTGGCAATGAAAATCTATACTTGATTGTGATCTTGTTGATAGTGTGATAATTTGTGCACATCCTCCATTCTCCATTCTTCTTTGCTATTAATATTTCTCATACAACACATGGATCTAGACTCTCTCGAATCAACCCCTTCTGTAATAACTCATTAACTTGCCTATTCAAATCTTCACTTTCTGCTGGTGTCATTCTATGTGTTGCCTTGTTTGGTAAACTAGCTCCTAGAACCAAATCCATCTAGAGATTGATCTTCCTCACTAGGGACAATCCATCAGGTATATTATCTAATACAATATCAAATAACTCTCTCAACATTTTTGTAACTTTTGGAGGTACCTCCTCTACTTTTTCTTTACTATCTTTTGGAATTATAGCAAAACACATACACTCATGCTTCATAACTTTGAGAAACTCTTTTCCATCAACAAAATATTATTCTAACACCACTACATACTTTTTCTTCTTTCTACTTCAATGGGTTCAACTTATGTTTCACTCCATGCTTGGTTAGAGTATAGGTATTTTCTCACCCATTATATACATATCTAGGTAGAAGCAAGGAGTTGGGTCATAATTCTATAGAAGTCCACAGATTGAGATTGTGCTCTTCTAGGAATGGGTACCCATTTTAGGCTCAGGCACCCAATCCAAAATTGAAAAAATAGGCACCCATTTTTTAAAATCAAGTACTCATTTTTTATTTTCAAAAAAATGGTAGCCATTTTTTATTTTCAAAAAATGAGTACCCATTTTTGAAAACATAAAATATTTGTATTTTTTAGAAATGGGTACATTTTTTTAAAGAAATGGGTACCTATTTTTTAAGAAATGAATAACCATTTTTTAATTTTTAAAAATGGGTACCCGTTTCTAAAAATTCATTTTTTTTTGGGGTGGGGGGGGGATTTTACATGTTGATTTGACTTTTTAAAAATGGGTACCCATTTTTTGAATTTCAAATAAAAGGTGTCTGTTTCTTACGACATTTGATGAGGTTTTTTTCTCCTACTTTAGATTTTGGTTCAGGATAGGTTTGGTGAGACCAAGCCAATGCATTGACCTCTCAAGATTTGGCTAAGCCATTGAACTAACAAATTCATGCCTTGGCATAATTTTTAGAGGGTCTTCCTAATCTTATTTTTTTATGAAACAAAAACCTATTAGAGATCTCACTGTCCTAATTATAGAAATATAAATTTTATTTACTATTTTTCCATTATTTTTTAATGAAAGGTGGTACCTAAATATAAAATAGTGAAGTTCACTAAAACTTTAATAACTTTTTTATTTTATAATTTTTCTTATTTTTGTTTTATATTTTTTCTTAAATTAATATATATGTCATCAATCTACATACAATTATTTTGAGGTTTAAAAAAAAGAATTTTTGAAAAAAGTGAAATTTTGATCAAATTATGGTGTTTGTACATGAAAGGTTTTAAAATTTAACTTTGTAGCCAATTAATAATTCATAATAATAAATTATTCAATAAAAAATTAAGAAAAAATATTGTTATCAATCTTAAGTGTATTAGGTAACTCCCTTTAAAAGGATTTATAAAAATTCAATTATTTGTGTCAAATTATGGTGTCCGTACATGAGTGGTATGGTCCTGAAACAAGCATTTTGAAAAAGTGGTTTTTAAAGATCCATACAAAAAAAAAATCTATCATATGGGTACACAAATAAATTACATATTCAAATACTAGATTTTGAATAGTAAAATTTTTATTTCTAAAATTTTTTTATATTCAATATCTAAATGCCTCAAATTTTGACATCAATTGACAAGAAATTTCAAAAATGGGAAAAACACTTCCACCTTTTGCCCAAAAGTGAGACCCAACTTCTTGCACTTACCCATCTATCAAACTGCCATGACCTAGCTAGTAGCATATTACATATTTCCATAGGTATGATATCACATAGTACCTCATATTGGTAGCTTCGAATCTTGAACTTCACTAAGCGCCACTCATTGACCATGACCTTGTGGTCATCTTGCACCCAAGAAATATGGTATTGAAATAGATGTTTTTGTCTCTTCAACTTTAACTTGGTGACCATCATTTTTGACACTAGATTTTTAGTACTTCCACCATCAAGCTTAACACCTACAGATATTTTTCCATGCTCTTTTCATGGAGGTATTTTTGTGCTTTCATTGAAACCCTAATGCAAACTAACTCTCAATCGACAATCTATCTACATGCTCAGCCCAAACCATAGTCCTGATGTGAACTGTCTTACAATTGGTGATCTATCCACAAACTCAAGAACTCTAGCTCTAATACCACTTGATGAAGGGTGCTCCCCTAAATACCATAAACCATAACAGAAACAAAGAAACAACAACAATTGTGAGAAGAAAATATGGACTTCTTATTTGTGTCGCAAATGCAAAATTATAGAATTCACAAGTACAATATGTTAACCCACATAGGTGCCTTAATTACAATGGTCTACAAGATAAGCTATGAACAATCACCCAGAACTATCTTAGACAATGTTCAAGCTGTAAGGCCCACACTCATACCTTGTTATAAATCTTAAGGAATGAATGTGATTAGGAGTTTAAATAGGTTAGGATTGATATTTTCGTTACTAATAATGAGTTATGAGATCCTATTGAGAATAATGAAGATTTTGATTATTATAAGTCCATTACCTATTCAATAGCATTAGCTTGAATAGATAAGACCACATGAAAAATGAGACTCAATATGTTCTAGCTAAGAACTTGGTCATTAGATTCTAGGTATGACCCACCGAGTAATTGGGAAAGATAAATTAACATTCACTTTAGTGAGAGAAACAATGAATATAGGTATAATGACAACAATACATATGGTTACATTCAAAATTGGTATGACATAATTATCGAAACATTTTAACAGTCTAAGTAATTAACCCTAGAAAACTCACACACAAACCCCTCATAATGTGATAAAGGGATATTGCTAAGAATGCCGCTATATTTAACGTGATTGAAAGGATATGTGTTAACAAGTCTGCATATTAGTTATTTTCGCTTAGGATATATTTATATTGAGATGCTTTTTATATGTTTTAATGATTTAGTAGATATGACTTCAGTGTTTCATGATTATAAGTATGGTGATAGAGTTTAGAATGGTAATTTTATTATGTTAAGAAAGATAAATTTTGATACACATATTTGATATTGCAATGTTTTAAATATTTTACGAAAATGATTAGATGAAAATTAATTGTATATGTTAATGTGAATTATGTGATATTGAATCATTCTTCACTTACTTGTATGTATTTCTATAATATTTCATTGGACTATTGATGCTCAAGTTTAATGTGTGGGGGAAAACAAGTTCCAAACCTGTGTGAACATAGTTTAACCAAGGCAAATCTTTGGAAGATTCAAAACCCTCATTGTGAAAGTATTTTGTTTCATAATGTAAATTTGTTTGTATAAGGAAATGCTTAATCATAATTTAGATGCATTAAAGACATGTCATTGTGAAGTTTAATGTAGTTTAATGTGTTACTTGACACTTGTTTTGTCTCTATGTTGACGACATGTCACCTAGAGTGTTGGTCACAAGGTCACTTAATCTTAGTCCTTTCCTTTTCTCCAATTAATGTTTAAGTACACCCATTTGGGAGAGAGATACTATTAGGATGGGTCACCATAATGTTGATTTTCGAATTCAAGTTTGTCAGGGATTTTAGGAGGCCTAAATGGGATCCTAGAGTGTCTTTTTATTGAAAATAGGCCACCCTAACAGTAGTATAACATGTTAGGGACCTAAATTCAACTATTTTAGTGATTACCTAACTTAAGGGGCCCCTTAAACCAAGACCTCTTGAACCAATTCGAAATTTTGAGTTTTCCCATGACAATACCCTCACAATCCCACTGGGTCAACCTTCTTATTTTGGAGGAGCAACAATGTAAGAAAGGGGAGGCTTGATGTTTCTATTAAAAAAAGGTTGATGGAGAGTCTTTTTGGAGGAGGGGTGAAAAATTAGTGAGTTGTTCACCCACTCTCTAAGTTTAGAGATAGGTAGGTATGTAGGGAGCTCTACTACAACTATCATTACCCTATCTTAGACAAAGGTTTGTGTTTTCAAACTATGCTTCATTTTCTTTCTTGAGTATTGCAAAAATAATTGCAAGTAGGAACAACTTGTCAATGGATTATGCATTGCATTGTGAGACCTTGTACTATGGATTTTGATATTGTGTTGTGGCATTGTGGGAATGTGTTGTGTTCTTTTTTCATTATGGATGTTGATATTGTGTTGTGGCATTGTGAGAATGTGTTGTGTTCTTGAAGATTTCTTGGTTTTCTTCTTGGTTTTATTTTTTTGTTTGGATTGGAATGTGAATGTGAATCATGGGTAGAAGTCCAGGGTGAAGGGCATAGTTGGGCTTGCATAGTTGAGGACCTTGGAGTATGGGCTCCTTTGTATGCCATATTTATTCATATTCTACTTTGGGGGTGATAAGGGAAAAATGGTGATGAAAGGGAGTAAATGAAGTATGGGTTTCAAGGAAGCTAAAGTTGTTGGTAGTGTGTGGTGGAGGATGTTGATGAAGCCCTAAAAGGGCATGATATTTTGTTGATATGTGAATCCCCGAAAGGGCATGATATTTTGTTGAATTGTGAAGCCCTGGAAGGGCATGAAATTTTTTTATGTAAAATATGATATGATAAGGAAAACCTCATTTGAAAGCACACCTTCACTCTATGTTCAAGGTTCCATTGGTGAACCTTTGTGAAATATCTTGGGATGGGATAGTTAAGTCTTGTGATGTGATGATAATGCATTGTAAGATTGGAATGATACCCAGTTTGGTTCTTGTTTCCCTTGCTCGATGGGTCACTTCATAGAAGCCTAGGTTGGGATGTGAGCCTCCCTAGTTCCTATTTTATGTCTTATGTGTAGGTTTTGTGAAGATGCATGCCATGAAGTACTAGGGTTCACCCTTGTCTAAGTGGAGAAGATACAAGTGTGAAAGGAAAGCTCAATGTTCATGTGTTGTTAAGTGGATATGATTTTAAAAGTCTCTTGTGTTGTCTCAATGTGATGTAAAGAGATTGTGCCATTGTTACCATCTAAATATGTAGAGGGAAGAATTTGAGAAGTTGTACATATATAACTTGTAAAGCAATGGTTATTTGAAGTTTAATGTGTTATGAAAGAATTAGTATGAGTTGTAGAATATATTGGCATTACTGTCACCATTTAAAATTGTATGAAATTTCTTGTCCTTTGGTCATTGTAGAGGATTGATACATATACGTATATTTCATAAATAATATGTGGAAAATTATTACGAGTAGAGTTGATCAAACTTTAAGTTGAATATGTTGTATTGAAAAAAATAAGTTATAAGTTGTGCATTTCATAACTTGGAAGAAATCACAATGTTTGATAGTTCTTTGCATATGAGATATCATTATTTCATTTGGATTTCAAAGTTCAACAAAATGTGTCTAGGAGACAATACCATGCTAACAACAAAGATATTCACTCAAAAAAAAAATTGATGGAAGGAAATGAAATTTACTTGAATAGGTAATCTTGATGTAGGTCCACATTTTCCTCTCTAGAAAATGTATGAGGAATGACAAAAGCACCCTCCCTTATTACAGACCCTTAAAATATTTAAAAAGAATATTCCTAGAAAAAAACAATATTAATAAATAATAATAAAGAGTCCTTAAGCTATCTCAATATTATACACACACACACACATGCACACACACACACACACACACACACACATACATAAACTAAGGGTACATCCCCCTAGTACATTTCAACATGTCTTAAATAGAGTAATCAGTAAGACAAGATAGAAAATCCCCATGTAGGGGTCAGTTAGGTAGCTGAATACGACATAAAATATTAAAATAATAAATTCAAAAGAAAAAAGAAAGATATATCAATGAGTACTACGTACTCCCTAGGGTGACCCATGCAATAGTTGAAATGGATATAAAACTACAATCCTATAAATAAATAAATAAAACATAAACAGTAGGGTAGGTGGCCTTTGACTTAGGAAAGACAATGCACACTTAAAACCTTTTATAAGAGGCATGTATCCAATGGTCCCGCCACTTTACCAGTGATTTATGACTATGGAAGGGGCTAGGCGTTTTGGGAAAAAGCTTTTCCCCTTGTCCCATTGCAAGAACTGCCACCCTAGGAGCCCAATCACTTACAAGGTTAGTATAAATGATTTGTTATCTTGGTTGTAGGGTATAGTAGATTGTAAGGGGGGGATTATTAAACTATGTCTAGGGGAATTATGTGTTAATAATAGTCATGTGTTAATAATAGTTAGTAAAATGCAGATTTATATGTTTATAGGTAGTGTCATCCTAAAGTAAGTAACTTCATTTTTAGGTGTTTGAAATTCCTATGTTGTTGTTGTTGATTAACGAATAATGTATGTTATTTAGGAGGTATAAATGAGCATTTTTTCTATTAATTAGGATTATTAGGGTTCTTTAATTAAATTATAAAGTTATTATGTTATAGTGAATAGGCATTTGATTATAAAATAAATTTAGTAATCTAATCAACCTACCTATAGCTACTAGTAAGGAGATAAGTTTATGTAAAGTAAATAAAATAAAAAAATAAAAAATAAAATGAAAATAAAATAATAATTATAATAATAATAAAATGAAAAACCCTGGAACCTTTGCAATTACCTTAAGACAAGAAAATTGAAGTTCACTTGCACATGGAATTTCTTGATTGGAGTATAGAAGATGAAAGGTTTATATAACCATAACATCATTATAACTTCACTCCTTTGTTCAACACCTTTTGATGTTTCACCTACTTCAGTACTCATGAATCCAAGTCTTGATGTATCATTATTTGATCTTGGGGACTTCACCATCTGTGCAAAGTGCTTAATAGCTTCACTTGACTTGTTGAAGTTCTCTGCTATCTCTTTCTCTCTTTTCAACTCATTCTGCAATTGTTCATTTTGCATTCTTAGAGTAGAGATTTCAATATCTTCCATGTTGATTTCATGATCGATGTTCATCATTTGGATAAGTGTATCCATCTACATGTTTGAGATCTTTGTAAGTTTAGTAGACTTCTCCTCAAGTCTATTTGCAAGATTTCTCTTGTCATCTTCAAGCATAGTGATGTCTTCAACTACTCTTTTCTTTTGTTCAATGATTTCACATAGCATCATGGCTTGTGATTCATGTTTCATCCTGAGAGATCTTATAAATTCTACTTGTACTCTATTATTCTCCATTAGTTCTGCTATTGTTGCATCAAACACTTTAGAGTCTCCCTTTGCAAATACTTCAGTGGTGTCAATCTCCTTGTAGTTTATGTCACTGTCTGCTATGGCCATGTCCATTCTTCTTTTCAGGGATTTCCTTAATTCCTCTCTAGCTTTCTCTACCTTGTGTAGAGCGAGGTGCACATCAATCACTTGGTTTTCAATGATCTTCCCAAGTTTGAAGACTTGCTATTAGGCTTCTTCTTGAGAGAACAAAGCTCTGATACCAATTGTTGGAATGTATTAATGGGAAGAGTGCTTTTGGGGGGGGGGGGGGGGGAGGGGTGGTGGTGAAGGGGTGAATTAGAAGTAATAACTTTTTATCCTTTTCAAACCCTCAATGACATATAACTAAAATTAACATGCAAGCATATAAACATCTGAATAACAATGAAAAGTAAAAATGCAACACCACATAACACATGAGATTTTGATGATCCAAAAGCCCTCTAGGAATAAGAAGGTAAAACTAGGGTGGGGATGACACCCACAAAATTTTTATTGCAGCAATGAGTTCAACCACTTCTGATGGTTTTCCCTATTAAAGACTTGCCCTGTTAAAGGCTTTAAACATTATAAAATGTGACCTATTGAAAGGATTTACACAACACTTTACATGAAGTGTCACCTATTAAAGGATTTACATATAGGCTGTTAAACCCACCTAACTTAATAGGACTTTCATGACCTTCTCCAAAGGCTCTCATATCCTTCTCCTAAGGATCTCCAACCTAGCTATTTAAGCTAACCTATCTCTATAGGATTTCAACTTTTTAATACAATTATAAGAGAGTATTAGAACAATACACCTAATTGAATGCAATCTCTTATTGTGTGTCTTGAGCACCTTATCTATTCTTCCTTTACTTATCTCTACTAGATCTGATCTTCTGAACGTGTCCCCTATTCTATTTTGATCAACTTGATATGTAACTATTGTCCCTTCCACTTAATCTTTGACACCTATGTTCTACAACAACCTTAGTACTCAACTCTGCTTCTTCTTCTTCTTTCAATAGCATGTTCAATGGTGTCGTGACTTCCTTAAAAGGGTTAGTGGTTGGTTATGCATTGGTGATTAAAAAGGTTCCTCTCAAATCCTTTGAATATACCTACTAGTTGCATGCTCACTCCAATTTTCTAATTGGTTGCATGTTGAATGCATAGGTGGATGGAAGGATTCGATCTTATCTTCTTATCTTCTTATGAGTCATGCATAACCATTTTAAATCTTGGTTTGTGATGGCACAAACTCTTATGATGATCTTGTGTTCCTTTACACATGAAATATTACTGATGCTCGGCACGTATTGCTCTTGGATTGCTCGGCATCAACAATATTTCCTACTTTTCTCAACACTTGTTAAACTCTATAATGCTCGACACATGTTCTTCCTAAATTTCTCGGCACACACTTGTTCTTGAATCACTTAGCTCCTAAATACTTTTCCTATTACTCATCAGATGAAGAATTTTGGATCACTCGACACATACTACGTAGTGATCTGCTCAGCACAAACTGTGACTCGACACACATTGTGTACTCAACATCTATATGAAAATGGTTAAGTGTGTTGACACTCATTTGTCAATACTAATTATTTGATGAACAATCTCCCCCTTTGACATGAGTGTCAAAAACACTTAACTGATCATTTGAGATTCAATCTTATTGAGTACATTTCTTACTTTCTTGGCTTACATGCAAAATTTTAAAAAATATTGTAAGTACTTTATGACTCCCCTTGAGTTGTTTATTCCTTGTCATGTCTTGAAATTCTATACCAATGTGCCTAATATTTTCAAACCTTTGTCCTATTTCTGACCTGTTCCTACAATCTGAGCCTATATGTTGTACCTACTCTATGTGATGTCCATGTTTTCATGTGATTACCAAAATTTTGCATCTCCCCTTCACTCCTTTATTACTTGTCTCCCCTTCTTTGGATATTTACAATCATTCTACTTTATTCTTAAAATGAATGAATGAATTGAGTGAAAGAATGTAATAAAAAATAGTCAAAATTTGTCAAAATTTGGTAATTACCCTTATTATCTGCATATCTCCTCAGATGCTATATCTCCCCCTTTGAATATTATCTCCCCCTTATACTATATCTCCCAATTTTGACACTAACGTCAAAGGGTTCTATAGGGTAATGTCGTGCTTTTCCAAAAATGTTTTATTTACATCAAGGAGTACCTTCAGAGTTGCATCCCAGTTATTCAATGCAATGTCTAACAACTTATGTTGGATTGCAAGCTCTACTGCTAGATCTCCAAGGCCTTCATGTGTAGAAATATTGGGGTCTTTCTTCAGGACTATGTTTGCATACATTTGCTCCTTGTGTAATACCTCCATGTGAGGGGTTATTGAGGCTTGAATTTGCATTAGCTTTGCTTTTGTATTAGCCTCTTCTACTATTAAGATAGCTAGTTCTCTCTATGTGTGAAGCATCTGAGCAAAATGCTTCTCACTTTGAGTTGGATTGGTTGGTAGTTGCATGCTAGAAATCTTGAGATTTCTCTCCAAGCTTAGTATCTTCTGACTTGTCTCTTGTGTGAAATTGAAAAAATCACACAATTTGGTGTAAAGGGAGAAGATATTCCCTAATACAACCTTGACTCTGTCTAATTTCTTAGCCAAGTCAACTTATCCCAAAATTATATCATTTGAGATCTTTTGATTGACCTTTCCTTGGAACTTCATTTTTGACCATTCCATTAGTTTTGCATTTGTATCATGGTCTTTATTATTCACTTGGTCAACTATATCTAATAGTTGCTCAAGAATTGACCTTGTTGCATCTGGAGGTTGTAGGCTGAAGGCATCCATGAATATATCTTTGATCTCATTCATTGTCTACTTGTATTTATACTCTTTCCTTATTGCCTCTTGTCTCCTCCTTTTGTCTAATGCACTTTGTATTTCATTCATCTTTTCTTCTATCAAAGTGCGTGAATCATAATAGGGTATTTTTATTTCTTCAAAAAGCTTAGGAATACCATAATGAATGGTCCTGGCTACCCTAGTAAAGCTTGAGCCCAGTGTCCTAACTTGTAAGGCCAACATGTCAGTGCTTGGTTGCTGAAGAGATTTGGTAGGAGTACCTATCTTGGGTAATTCAACCAGTGTTTGAATCACAGATTCCTCCTTATCTTGTGTCTCTTTCATCTCTTTTTTTTTTTTCTCTTCTTTTTTCTATGTTCGAGGGTGTACCTACTATCTATACTGATATACTTGTATCTACCCCTGCTGCTACACTCAACTCCTAAAGTGCTTGTGTTATTGACTTTGGTGGAGATGGAGGTGGAAGAAATAAAAGTGCAGTATTTTGTGTAGTCTTAGATGGTTCTTGTGGTGGCACCTTGACTTCCTTGAGTTTGTCTACTAACTTTTGAAGCTCATCAACACTGACCAATATAGGGCTTGAGCATAATTTGGCTTGTTGTGTTGATTGGTCGAGGATCTTGGAGAGATCCTCTGTAGTTAAAGGGTTGATGTTTTTATAAGAGGTGTCAACAACATCCTTAATCTTTATTGTTTTTGCAAGTGTTATGGTAGAGTGACGAGTGCTAGGAGGTGGTAGCTATGTGTCCTACACACTTTGTTCTTGCTCTTCTCCTTTGCTTATTTCCTCCTCATTTTCTTCATCCTTTTTCTTTTCTATCTTCTTCTCCTCCACTTTCTTTCTCCTGTCTTCTTTGCCCTCTTTTCACTTGGCACTTGCCTCTTCCTTATACTCTTCATCAAAAACATCATCAATTTTCTTATACAAAACTTTCCACAGTCTTGTGGATTTATTTACAACCTCTTCAATCATATTTTGCAATATAGAGAATGCTCTATATTTGGGAGTACCTATTGTTGTGCCTTTTCATTGCATTTTCAATTTGACTCTTAGTCAAGTCAGGCAAGAACCTAGCAAATGAGGACTCCCTTATTTCCTTCTCCGTTTTGAGACAAAAATGCCACTTATCTTCTATAATTTTATACAATTCTTTTGGAAATTGGCCATCTAACTCTAGAGGTGTAAACTTATATTTTTCCATCATATTGTAGATAGATTCCTCTACTTTATTTTTCTCATCCTTAGTGAACTTTTTAAAATCAATATTCTTTAAAGTAGTTAATCTCCATTCCTAATATTTCCACATAATTTATCAACTGAAGAATTAGGAGGATGACTCAACACTTTAAATTGACTCTTATCATCTGATTCAATCCTCTCTTCATCAGAATCAGGTTGAGCCACATATTTCCTTCTCTTTCTTGACTTTTGTTCAATCTTTTTGGTAATTTTCTTCTTAGCAGCTTCTTCTTTGGTTTTTTGAGTGGTGGCCCTAGTGGTAGCTTTGGTGGTCAGCTTCTTGGGTGCAGGCTTTACCACTTTCTTTGGCTTTGGTTGAGGAGCAGGAGGTGCCTTGGCTTTTCTCTTGATGACTTTGGCCTTGATGGGTGCTTCCTCGGCTTGCTCTTCCTCTGCACTCGCATCCTTGTCTTCTCCTAGGCCTTGAGTTAGTTGAAGTGGCCCTTGCTCTGGCTCACCTTCATCTTTTTCATCATCTTGCTCATCATCACTGATCTCCTCAACTTCCTCTATTGTCCCTACTTCTCCTAAATCTGCCCCAAATTTCTTTTTGAGCTTCTTGACAATTTTGTCCTTCCTCTTGACTGCACTAGCTATCTTGAGGTCTGTCACCACCTTTGATTTCACAACATCATATGTTCCAAAATTCTTAGCAAATTTCTCAATTTCCTCTACAAGCAATGATGTGATGGTCATTGTAGCTTGGTCTATATTAAGCTCATATCCCAATGGTCTGACCCATCTTACTCTTGGAATAACTGCTTGAACATATATGAAGTCAATGTCAACTAGAAAGAAAATGTCATTGACATGTTCTTCTACTAATGAGATTGGAATTCTCATTCTCTATTTCATGGACTTCTAGAAGTCCTCAAAATAACTTGTCATTTGGGCATCAAAATTTTTGCCCATTTGTGCAATAAAACAATTTATCTGCTCAACTATAGTTTTATCCTATTCCCAATTCACCTTTCCTACTGATGGAAATTCCTTCATCAAATAGAAAAACATACACATTAACATTGCACTGAATTTACATTGAGCACCTTTTGATTTTATAATTGCTCCAAGGTTTTCATTGATCTATTTCATCATTAGCTTGGCAAGATCATAAGTGTGGTCCTTCTTTACAAGTTTATAGGCCACATCTACTGCTATGTAGGGTACATTGTTTAACTTGCTACATTGGTAAAATTTGTGGGATATAATCCTTACTACAAGTTCAATTAGGGGATCTTTGATTATGCCTATTGTCATGCCCCTGTTGTTCCATTTGGTTCTAGTGTTCTTTTCAATAGCCTCCCTCTTATCACTCCTTAGGGTTTTAGGTTGATCTAGGGTCTGGAATCCAGTGACCCTATTGATAGTTTTCTTTGTGAATTTTATTGGGCCTATCTCCAACTAGAAAGTTCCATCATGTATCCTACTCAAGACAATTCTAATCCATTCAATCTTGAATATGGTTGGGAAAGCTAGGGCTTTTGTTAAAGTCTTCTTCTTAACTATTGTAAACTCAGTTTTCAGCTTCCCATCAACACACAGTTTCTCATATGCATTAGCAATCTCCAAGTCTCCTATTGCCCCTATTTTGCAATTATAACACTTACACACATCCTGAGCCATGAAAAATTTATCAAGGATGGTAGATAGGGCACCAACAAGATCATTTTTATATGTGACTTCAAGAATTTGTGTAAACTCAGGTTGCTTAACCTCATTGCTAACCAACTGAATTTCCAAACTATCCTTTCCTTTACCCATCTTAGATCCTGATGCCATAACTAACCAAACTAGGGTTTACTATATCAACAAACTTAATTGACTACATAGCTCAACAATTGAATGAAATACCCAGCAAATCAATGAAGTTGACTTGGGTAGTTGTTAGATCTCTACAAATCAACTTTTGATCATTGTTGAATCGCCTATTTGCTCTTAATCGCTCTTCGTTCAAATGATCAAAGAATTGATTTTTTCACTTTTATTGGGTTAAACCTAGCATTTAATGTGATTCTGCATACAGTTGTCACTTGGCTTATTCAAGATTTTCCAACTCGGCATCCATTCCATCTTACTCAGCAACCACCATCACTTGGCATGTACTAATCTTTGTCAATCACTCCATGACTACTATCAGGTTTAACTCGGCAGTAACCAGACTGTTCAACTTAGCTCATACTAGAGTCTTACTTGGAAACCAAAGGTAACTCGACATTATCTTCCAACTTTTGTCTTGACATCTTAACTCATGGAAATTTATTCTTTGTTGTGCTTCAGTGTTCTTTTGGGCTGATGTATGATATATCTTTATATGTACTAGCCCCATAGGTTTATCTAGTGCTTAGTTGGATGAGGTGTGATCACTTGACCTCTTGGGTGAAGTGACCCCTCCATTGGATGTACTTGATCCATCTCTTCTCTATCATGTTTTCTTCATATCTTCCTTGATGTGTTCAACATCAACTTTTTCTTTTCCCTTGTTCACTTCATTCTTGGGTGCCTTGGCCTTTGTTGGAAAATTCCTACTGACATGTCTAGTCTTCAAGCAACTGAAACAAGTAGTCTTATTTAACCATCTATTTTAGTTCACCTTGAAGCGTATTCTAATGTAGTTTTGAGGTATATGTCCATACTCTTGACAATGGTGACAACTTTACCTTGTATTATAATCCCAATTGTAATGGTGTGCATAGTTTTTTTTTTTGCATGTTGATTTGGTGTCCACATAGGCTTTGATTTGTACTCAAAGGCTCAATGTCCATACTTCTTGCAATTGTAGCAATGACCATCAAATCTTTGTGTCCATGTGACTTTAGTCCTGCAATCTTGCATCATATGTCCTTGTATATTGCACTTGTGACAATACCCTTGACTTTTGGGTGTGTTTTGTTGATTGATCTTTCTACTCCTGCAAACACTAGTAGTATACCCTTTTTTATTATAGTAATGAAAAGTGGGTTTTAAGTTCTTACCTTTGTCATTCCTTTTTTCAACACCTTTTGATGTTTCACCTACGTTAGTACTGGTGAGTCCAAGTCTTGATGTATCATTATTTGATTTTGGGGACTTCAGCATCTGTTCAAAGTGCTTAATAGCTTCACTTGACTTCTTGAAGTTCTTTGCTATCTCTTTCTCTCTTTTCAACTCATTTTGCAATTGTTCATTTTTCATTCTTAGAGTAGAGACATCAATATCTTTCATGTTGAGTTCATAATGGATGTTCATCATTTGGCTAAGTGTATCCATCTGCATGTTTGAGATCTTTGTAAGTTTAGTAGACTTCTCCTCAAGTTTATTTGCAAGATTTCTCTTGTCATCTTCAAGCATAACTCTATCTTCAACTGCTCTTTTCTTTTGTTTAGTGATTTCACATAGCATCATGGCTTGTGATTCATGTTCCATCTTGAGAGATCTTATCTCTTTTGCTTGTACTCTTTTTTTCTCCATTAGTTTTGCTATTGCTGAATCAAACTCTTTAGAGTCTCCCTTTGCAAATACTTTAGTGGTGTCAATCTCCTTGTAGTGTATGTCATTGTCTGCTATGGCCATTTCCTTTCTTCTTTTCACAAATTTTCTTAATTCCTCTCTCCTCTACCTTGTGCAGAGCGAGGTGCACATCAATCACTTGGTTTTCAATGATCTTCCCAAGTTTGAAGACATCCATCTTTAGAGCTTTTTCTCTAAGCTATTAGGGTTCTTCTTGAGAGAACAAAGATTTGATACCAATTGTTGGAATGTCTTAATGGGAAGAGTGCTTTTGAGAGTGGGCGGGGGGGTAAATCAGAAGTAATAACTTTTTATCCTTTTCAAACCCTCAATGACATATAATTGAAATTAACATGTAGGCATATAAACATTTGAATAACAATGGAAAGTAAACATGCAACACCACATTACACATGAGATTTTGATGACCCATAAACCCTCCAGGAATAAGAAGGTAAAATTAGGGTGGGGATGACACCCACAAAATTTTTACTATAGCAATGAGTTCAACCACTTTTGATGGTTTTCCCTGTTAAAGATCTTCCCTATTGAAGGCTTTACACATTATCAAATGTGACCTGTCAAAAGGATTTACAAAACACTTTACAGGAAGTGTCACCCTATTAAAGGATTTACATATAGGCTGTTAAACCCACCTAACTTAATAGGACTTTCATGACCTTCTCCAAAGGCTCTCTTATCCTTCTCCTAAGGATCTCCAAGCTAGCTATTTAAGCTAACCTATCTCTATAGGATTTCAACTTTCTAATACAATTATAAGAGAGTATTAGAACAATACACCTAATTGAATGCAATCTCTTATCACGTGTCTTAGGCACTTGATCTATTCTTCCTTTACTGATCTCTGCCAGATCTGATCTTCTGAATGTGTCCCCTGTTCTATTCTGATCAACTTGATATGTAACTATTGTCCCTTCCACTTAATCTTTGACACCTATGTTGTGCAACAACCTTAGTACTTAGCTTTACTTCTTCTTCTTCTTTCAACAACTTTTTCAATGGTTTCAAAAATTCCTTAAAAATGTTAGTGGTTGGTTATGCATTGGTGATTAAAAAGGTTCTGCACAAATCCTTTGAATTTATCTATTAGCAGCATGCTCACTTGAATTTTCTGATTGGCTGCATGTTGAATGCATAGTTGGATGGAAGGATTTGATCTTATCTTCTTATCTTCTTATGAGTCATGCATAACCATTTTACATCTTGGTTTGTGATGGTACAAACTCTTATGTTGATCCTGTGTTGCTCGACACATGAAGTATTACTGATGCTTGACACATACTATTCCTAGATTGCTTGGCATCAACTATATTTCTTGCTTTGCTCAGCAACTATTAAACTCTATAATGCTCGGCACATGTTCTTCCTGAATTGCTTGGCACACACTTGTTCTTGAATTAATTGGCTCCTAAATACTTTTCCTAGAACTCAGCACATGAATAATTTTGGATAACTCGACACATACTACATAGTGATCTGCTCGGCACAAACTATGACTCCACACACATTGTGTACTCAACATCTATATGGAAATGGTTAAGTGTGTTGACACTTATTTGTCAATACTAATTATTTGATCAGCAATGACATTTTGGTATCAGAGCCCTAGGTTATACAACACTAGGTGATAATGAGTCCACAAATGAATGTACAATTGTAAGTTATCATAATATCATATTTCAAGATATAGGGCTCCTAGGAAATCGACTTGTAATAAATGTTATTACTTATTTGGCAACAGAATTGAACGCCCTAAATGGATAACAGTAATTAACCAGGTAACAATTAGAACTACTAAGGATCAAGGTATAGTAAGATAGTCAGTAAGAACTAATGAAGAATATGATGAGATTGGTAAATAATAGCTACCCAAAACAAGACATAGTACACACGATCACAAGCTACCTACATAGGAAGTAAACTCTAAAATAGGAATAACCAAGCAAGAGGGAGGAAATCAAGTAAGTATGCCAACTAAGGTATAACATAGGAGGAGATAGGTAGACAAGTAACACTGACCTGTACATGGAAATGGCACCGATTAAAAAAGTTGACAAAGGCAATAAGACTATGCCACAAAAGGACTAATCTAACACCCAAAGAGGTGTAATTGCAAAAATAGCTATTGAATATATTATTCATGATAAACCATACTTAACTACCAAGAGATTGGGAATGTTGCAATGATCCTTATCATTCTAGATATAAACGATAACCACCCTATCCATCTAGAAAGAAGTTAGCACAAATATACTTATATTAGGTATTGGTAGGTACTCTAACTTGAGATGATACCCAAACAAATCAATGCTAAGTTAAACAATTTTAAGAAGTATTATTCCTCTATGAGCTATGGGACAATATTTTGTAGTCTATATAGTAAATCTCGAATATATGTAAAATGGTTAGGAATTTGAGACGATCTCAGGCAAGGCCCTAAGTGGGACACTTATGTCAAATCAAGGTAAGTCCTCCATATGACTCTTGTGTCCCTAACTGCAGAAGACTTCCAGGAGGAAGTCAATTGCTAGGGGGGGAGGATGTAAGGCCCACACTTGTACCCTATTATAAATCTTAAGGAATGAATGTGATTAGGAGTTTAATTAGGTCATGATTGATATTTTCATTACTAATAATGATTTATGAGATCCTATTGAGATTAATGCAGATTTTGGTTATTATAAGTCTATTACCCATTCAATAGCATTAGGTTGAATAGATAAGACCACATGAAAATGAGACTCAATATGTTCTAGCTAAGAACTTGGTCACGAGATTCTAGGTATGACCCTCCAGGCAATTGGGAAAGATAAATTAACATTCACTTTAGTGAGAGCAACAATGAATGTAGGTATAATGACAACAAGATATATGGTTCATTCAAAATCGGTATGACATAATGATGGAAAAATTCTAATAGTTTGAGTAATTAACCCTAGAAAACTCACAAACAAACCCCTCATAATGTGATAAAGGGATATTGCTAGGAATGTCACTATGCTTCACTTGATTGAACGGATACTTGTTAAAAAGTCTGCATATTAGTGATTTTCGCTTAGGACATATTTATACTGAGATCCATTTTATATGTTTTAATGATTTAGTAGACATGACTTCAGTGTTTCATGATTATAAGTGGGTGAACCCACAATAATGGGTTCCACTTTAGTGGGACAAACAAAAGTGAAAAAACTTGGCAAAAGTCAAAATTTGATGCAGCATATGTTCACTGCGAACATAATTAACATGTTTGAGCAAACATGTTGACATATAATATGGCATGTTCGGGCGAACATATGTAATTAATATGTTCACCCGAACATCCCCTGCGCTGATTTCCAATGCTTAAAAATATTGTTTTAACCCATTTGGCTCATTTTTAATGGCATAACAGTTCATTCTAAGGGTTGGAGCAAACGTGTCTTTACTATTAGCTTTGTCAGCATCATCCTATCGTTGTCCTTCTGATTCTCATATTCAGGTATGTCAAAATATTATTATTTTAATGTTTTAAACATTTTTAAAGCATTTTTTAATGATTTCAAAGCATATTTGAAATTTTTTTCACGTTTTTAATGTTTTGAAAGCATATTTAAGTGTTAATTTAATATTTTTATTGTTTATTTATATTAAACTTAATTATATTAATTTAGGAAATAGAAAATATTATACAAAAAAATTAGAAAACTATAATTAAAATATTAGAAAAACATTCAAAAAATTATAATAATATAAAATTTAGAAAACAAATTTAGTAAAAACATTAGAAATTTTATAATAATATAAATTTTAGAAAACAAATTTAGAAAAACATTAGAAAAAACATTAGAAAAACATTAGGAAGTTTATAATTTAATATAAAATTTAGAAAAAAAAATAGAATATTTTTTTCGAAAAAAATTTAGAAAAACATTAGAAAATTTATAATAAAATAAATTTTAGAATAAATTTTTTTTAAAAAAAATTAGAAAAAACATTAGAAAGACATTAGAAAATTTATAATAATATAAAAGTTAGAAAACAAATTTAGAAAAACATTATAAAAACATTAGAAAAATTATAATAATATAATGCATAATTGGAAAACAAATTTAGAAAAATATTTAAAAAAAAATTATATTTAAATATTAGAAAAACATTAGAAAATATATTTAAAAAATAATAATTTAGAATTTTATATTAGAAAACTACGAGAAAATAAATTAGGATTTAAACATTACAAAATATTAGAAGAATATTAGAAAAAAATTAGTCTTGAAAATTAGAAAACATTAGAAAAATATTAAAAAATATTAAAAAAAAAAAATTTAGAAAAATATTTTCAATATTCATATAAATTTATTAATGTTAATGTATGTATGTTATTGATTTTTGAATACATCTTAATCTTTTATGTTTACATATATATGTTTTATTCATGTATCTGTATATGTTATAATTCATCTTAATGCCTTATTCATGTTTATGTGTATGTTATTCATCATTATGCACCTTAATCTAAATTGTGTAATTTTAACTATATTTAATGGCATACATCTAAAGGGGAAATCCTAAATTATACATGTAACAATGTAGATTAAAATGTATAATTTTTTATTTTGAACATAGACGTACATGTATATTTGTTCATGGTTAAAGGTAGATGTATGAACATGTTTTTAATAAATTCACATTTTTATATGTATGTATATATGTTAACTATTGATCTTAATTTGTCTTATAACTAAGTGTAATTAACTATATTTAATGACATGTCTTAAGGGGAGATCCTAAATTATACATAAGAATGTAGATTAAAATGTATATTTTATTTCATAAATGTACATGTAAATATGTTCATGTTAAATATAGACGTGCATACATATGTTTTCAATATTCATGTTTAAATGTATATGTTATTATTTTTAATGTCTTAATCTAAGTATATAATTAACTATATAATGCAATGACATGTCTTAAGGAGAGATCTTAAATTATACATATATAAGAATGTAGATTAATTTGCATATAGGTAAGAATATAACATACATGTACATACATAAGAACATATAACTTAGACCGTGTATGACCTAAAGAATACATGTTACAACATTTAATTAATAAAAGTTAATTATAATCTAACATAACTTGATTATAATACAAACATAAAGAAAGTACATCATATATTTGAACATGTAAAGATCTTATATATAACTTAAATTTTAACTCTTAAACCTTAATGCTAAACAATAGTCCTAAATACTAAACTTGGTCATCATTCTAATTGCAAAACCCTAATCATAAATTATAATCCCTAATCTTAGATGCTCAACCATAACTCCTAAATCTCAATTTGAACTGTAGACCTAAATGATAAACCTCAACATTAAATAGTAAATCATAATACTTGATCCTAACTTTAATTATAAATATTAAAACTACATGTTAAAACCATAACCCAAAATCTTATCCCTAATACAAATCTTAATCCTCTAACCATACTGAACTAACAATGATGTAAACCCATACCCTAACCCTCTTTAAACCATGTACTTCTAACAATGATGTAAACCCATAACCTAGATCTAACCCTAATCATAATCATAAACCATAAATGTTAAACCATGATCCTAAATACTAAACCCTAATCTTTGTACACTAAGATCCTAAAATGTTAGATTTAAATGCTAAACTCTAATTCTAAAAGAGCTATTTAACTAATTTTAAGTAAGTTAAAAACTATAATTCTATCACTAATCGTAAATGGTAAACCCTTATACTAGATGATAAGCCCCAACTCTTATCCTAAATTATAAAAACTAATTATAAATTTCCTATCCATAAATTTTAACCTCGATACAAACCATAACCCTAAAAATAATACTAATAGAAATGTGAACTTGGATATATATCCTAACCCTATAAATAATACTAATAGAAATGTAAACCCATACCCTAACCCTAATCATAACTATAACCCTAAATCCTTTAAATGCTAGAGCCTAATACTAACCCTAATTGATAGACTATAATTTGTACTCCTAACCTCTGACCATGATCCTAACCCTAATCATGGTCTCAATCCTAAATCATAGCCCTAACCATAATCTAACTCTAACAGTAAACCTTAACTAAAATAATTATCCAAACCCTAACCCTAACCATTATCAAAACCCTAACCTGACCAAACCCTAACCTTACCAAACCCTAACCCTAACCTTGATCTTAAAATTTAATTTCTAAACCCAAGATCATAAATGATAATAAATACCCTAAATCATAATCTTGAACCAAATCATAAACTTCATATGCTAAGTTCCCTTATCCTAAATTCTTAACCATGGACCTTAATATTAACCTCGAAATTTAATGCTAAATTATGTAAGTTTGTACAAACCCTAACAATGTCATAAGGTCCTAAATATTACCCTAAAATTGAGCCTAATTATAACTTTTACACTAAAACTCTATTTCAAAACCTAATTGAGGCCTAACTTACATAAAATTAAAACAAGTTGACCCTAATCATAAATTGTAATAAATTACATTTGAGATACATGCATAAATTTAAACACATGTACATACATGAAGTATGACCCTTGTTTTAAATGATATATATGTAACCCAAGTTGAAACCTAAACCTTGAAACATTGTCCTTTAAGAGTATTATAAATAATTTATTACCCTAATTGAGTTCTCTAATAATACCCCCCAAAGTATAATAAAATCCTAGAACAATATATTAACTCTAACCATAACTAAACTCTCAACTTTAAAGTTATCTTCAACCCTAACTATAAATCAAAGACTTTTGGGCCTCTAATTTGCACCTTATCCTACTTGCTAACCTTAACTCTAACCTTAATTTTCCTTAAATCATAACATTAATTAAACTAATATACATCCCTATTTTAAACCTAACTATAATATAATCGAAACTATAACTATAACCTTTAACCTTGGAACCCTAACATTCATGAATGTATCTATATGAAAATTTGGAGATATACATGGTTAAAAAATTAGTATGATAAAAAATTGAGTGCACACATGTGCATTTTTTATTTCATAAATCTAATTATAATTTACAACATCTTTAATCAAATGATATACTATTTTCACTTGTTTGAAAACAACACACATTAAAAAACATTATTATATATATATATATATATATATATATATATATATATATATATATATATATATATATATATATATATATATATATATATATATATATATATATATATTAATGTTGTGTTATTTCTATTTAACTTAGAAAATATAGAAAACTAGCTAATTAATTTAACACATTTTTAATTAATAATAAGTAAATATATTATTTAACTTTCTTATTATATATGATTGAAAGTTTATTTTGAATATTAGGGTTTAGTATTTAGGGACATGGTTTAACATTTATGATTCATGATTATGATTAAGGTTAGATAGGTTACATCCTTAAATCCTAAATTATAAGCCCTTACACTAAAGGTAAATGGTAAACCCTTATCCTAAATTGAAAGTTTGTATAAAGATTAGGGTTTAGTATCTAGTGCCATGGTTTAACATTTATGATTTATGATTATGATTAGGGTTAGATCTAGGTTATGATAAGCCCCAACCCTTATCCTAAATTGTAAGCTCCCTTATACTAAATTGAAAGTTTGTACAAAGATTAGGGTTTAGTATTTAGGGTCATGGTTTAACATTTATGATTTATGATTATGATTAGGGTTAGATAGGTTATGATAAGCCCCAACCCTTAAATCCTAAATTATAAGCCCTTATATTAATCGTAAATGGTTAAATTAGCTAGATTTTCTATATTATTAATTTAAAATGTGTTAAATTAATCATAAATTTACTTATTATATTTATTTATAATATTAATTAAAAATATGTTAAATTAGCTAGATTTTCTATATTTTGCTTATAGAAATAACATGCAATGTCATAATATATTTAATTTATTTAATGTATTTTAAGTGTACCTAGTAGACTTAGCCAATTTTTAATTTTAATAATAAGTAAATATATATTATAGCTAATTTAACACATTTTTATGTTTGAAAGTTTAGCTTTTGAATAAATTATTGTTAAATGAAATAGAGAAAATCTAAGTTTACTTATATTATTTACTTAAATTATATTTACTATATTATTAATTATTTTGTGTTAAATTAGCTAGAATTTCTATATTTTCCTTATAGAAATAACATGCAATGTATGTTTAATATATTTTCTAAAGTTCTCATCTATATATATATATATATATATATATTTGCATTCAATCATATATATTTAAAATTTATCAGATCATATATACATGTACATGTTATAGATTATCTAGGTCCATGTGTGATGTATGTTTTTTTTGAAATAAAAGGGGTAAAAACTTTATTAGAAATCAGAAAGTACTACTACAAAGAGATTAAGGACCTGAGGTCTTGAGAAAAACAAAAGAATAGACCCCAATAGGGGTAAGACACCAAAACAATCATCTATTACCATGCTCCACCCTATCCTCATCAAGAATGCTCCTTAAGTCTAAACGGAGCTCTTGAGGAACTAGCTCTCATTCCTCAATTCTCCATCCATCAGCATGCTCAGAAGCCCATTTCGCCAAACAATCAGCTACCCTATTCTACTCCCTTGGAATATGTGCAAAAGTCACAATGTCCATCAAAGAACTAATATGCAAAATTTGTTGCACAATCCTAGCCAATTTCCAATTAACATCAGCTACTTTCTGTTCATTAATCAAGTTGATCAAAACCTAGGAGTTAGACTGACAAACTAATTTTCTCCATCCTAAAGCACGAGTTTTCTCAAGAGCAACAAGAATAGCCAATCCCTCCACCAAGTTAATGGTCTGAATCCCATCATAGATTGAAAAGATAAAAATCACTGATCCCATAGCATCTCTACAAATCCTGCAGTTACTAGCTAGACCCAGATTACCCCTTGAAGAACCATCAGTATCGATCTTAAAGACCCCCTAGGGGGGTAGCTACCATCTACCTACCCTGTCAGCTTTTTGCTTCTCATGACATCGTCTCTTAGCCCTGGTTAAGACCAAAGAAGATCCCAAAATCCCCAACTTCTCTACCAACTCTGTATCTCGTTTCCCCAAAGGAAAGTCCACCTCGCATTTAGCCTCCACTATCTCCTGAATCATGCCCAATAGCCTCTGCCAAATTTTTTGTACAAGCCTCTGTTCTCCACAAAAAATCCTTCGATTGTGCTCTAGCCAAACCTACCATAATAAGAAGATAGGCCCCACAAATGACACCTCCTGCAAAAAAGAATCCATAGTAGGGGGATGTCCCATCCTCTGCCAAAACTCAATCAAGGAGGAAGCATGGACACAAGGAACTATCCAAACTCCCCACCAGAACTGCCAAAGTTGTAGAGCAAAGGGGCAATGAAAAAACAAACGAGAAGAGTCCTCATTAGCCCCACACATAACACAAATAGAAGGGCCATGGAATCCTCTCTTCTGAATATTATCCCAAGTTAAAGACTTATTCCAAGCCAACATCCAGATAAAATAGTTGCATTTTGGCCAAGATAGCTTGTTCCAAACCTTCTTCCACCACTAAACTTCAAGCAAAACCATCTTATGAGACACCAAACTACTATATCCAGAGGCAACTGTGTAGGTCCCATGAGAATTGGGAGACCAGGAAAGAACATCAGCCTCCCAGAGAGAACAACATCTTCTATTGGAGAGGATATTTTTTAGCATAGTACACTCCTATAAATTAGCAACTAGCCATTCATCTAGGGGCTTCCATTTAGCCATTTCCATCTACCCACATGGGAAAAAAGACTTAAAATCACTCACCGAGATCACCCAGCATCTTGAAACCGCTGACAAAGAAACACTAGGATGGGGAATTGAGAAATGATTGGGGGATAGAAATCCCAAGAGTCAGACCAGAATTCGGCCTCCACCCCATTTTTGCAAATCCAGAATAATCCATCCTTGATAAGCTTGGCCCCTTTCTTTAAAGTATCCCAAATCACAGAACCCTTCCCTCTAAGTGGATACATGGAAATATCAAGATGATGAATCCCTGAAAGATACTTTTGGGAAAGAACCAACACCCAGCTCTTATCCTGCTCATTACACCATTAATAGTAAAGTTTAGTAGCCAACGTCTCTCCTGTCAAAGCCAACTACCTCAAACCTAGTCCCCCATAATGTTTAGGACTACACACCACTTCCCATCTAACCAAACTCCATTTGGAGGCCTCCAAGCAACCCGCCCATAAAAATTGGTGCATCACATAATTTAGGTCCTTAAGAAATCCCATAGGAGCAACCTAGAGCATGCATCTGTAAATGGGAAAAGCTTGCACAACTGACTTAATCAACTAGACATGACTAGCAAAGGATAACTAGCGGTGGGTCCAATGATTAAGTTTCACCCAAAAAAATTCCAAAATAACCTTTCAAGGCTCCTTGGGAAGCCTACTCATCGAGATGGGAATGCCAAGATACTTCAATGAAAGATTCCCAATTTGAAACCTCAAAGTGTGGGCAATCCTTTGTTGAATAGAATCCAGAGTATTGAAGAAGTAGATGGAAGATTTTCCCTCATTAATCTGCTATCCTAAAGCAGCCAAGTACACATCCAAGACCCTATGAAGATTAGATGCCTCTCTCATTGTAGCCAACCCCATCAAAGCAGTATCATCCACAAATTACAAGTGAGTCTACGGGGGTAAAGCTCCTCCCCACCTCCAACCTTGAATAAAACTAGCCTCCACATTCTGCTTAACCCATCTCTCCAAACCATATACCAAAAGAATAAAAAAATAAGGGGAGAGAGGGTCTCCTTGATGAAGCCCCCTTGAAGCCCCAAAAAGCTCAAAATGGCTCCCATTGATAAGCACCAAGAAAGAGACTAAAGTAACATAGCTCCAAACCCAATGAATCCAATCTTCCACAAAGCCAAAAGCACTAAGAACCCACTACAAGACGGATGACCTTACTCTGTCATATGCTTTCACCATATTGAATTTAATAACATTGCTTTTTCTTTTGATTTGGCCATAGAATGGATGACCTCAGTTACAATAACAATCCCATCCAAAATTTACCTGCCAGTAAAAAAACTACTTTGCTCCTCGGAGATCAAATTAGCAAGCCCTTTCTTTAACCTATCTGCAATAAGTTTGGAAATAATTTTGTAGATAACATTGCATAAAGATATGGGTCAAAATTGACTCAACCTATCAACCCCCTCCTTCTTGGGAATAAGAGCAAGGAAGGTAGCATTTAGAGCCCTTAACATCTGCTTATTATATTGAGACTCATGAACCATAGCCAAGAGATCAAATTTGATGATATCCCAAAACTCTTGAAAAAACTCTATAGGGAAGCCATCTAGACCTAGTGCCTTCCCTCTCTTCATGTTAAAAACAACCCCTTCAAGCTCCTCCAGCAAGATATCCCTCATGAGCTAATGATTCATATCTTCGGTCACAAGAGAGGGGATACATGAAAGAACTTGCGCTTCCTCAGGAGACCCCCCTTGCGAGTCCTCTCTGAAGAGGTATTCAAAGTACTGGACTACCTCCCTAAACATATCAGGAGAGGAAGAAAGAAGCTCTCCCCTATCTTTCACCAATCCCAAGATAGAGTTACCATGTCTTTGGGCTTTCATAGAGTTGAAGAAAAAGTCTGTATTTTTGTCCCCTTCCTAGAGCCACTCAATTCATGCTTTTTGTTTCTAGTACATTTCCTCTCATAGTTCCCATTCTTCATGCAATTTCATAGCTTGAGCCTCATCCTGAAGCAATTCATCATTAATTCCTTCCTCTCTTATCCTTCTAGTGATACCATCCAAATCTGCCTGAACCCCTGCCTTTTATGAAATAGATTCCCAAAGTGCAAATGATTCCATTTCTTGAGCTCAAATTTAACATGTTGAAGCAGCTTGGAAAAAATATACATTGAAGTTCCATAGGTAGGTCTACCTTTCTTCCACCAATCTGAGACCAAATCATGTAAAGATGAGTCCTGAAGCCACATAAGTTGGAACCTAAAGGAAGGCTTTTGTAGCACCCAAGTTGAATCTATAGCAAGTTTGATAGGCCAATGGTTCGATCCCCTCCAATCCAAAATCTCATAGAAAGATGACCACATCCCTCCAATCCAATAACAAGAAACCAAGAATCGATCTAGCCTGTCTGCAATACAAAACTCGCCACTCTGTTGATTGTTCCAAGTGAAATACCCATTGTTTAGTTTAATATCCACAAGGTTCAATGATTTGACATTGTCTTGAAGTACTAGTGCAGAAGGCTCCAATCTACCAATACCACCCCACTTCTCAGCCAACTCACAAATAGCATTGAAATCTCCAGCCAAAATCCAAGGATGAAAGGGCAGCATGCTACGAATCAGCCTGATATGGGACCACAAAGTATGTTTACCTTGAAGATCATTAGGTGCATAAATATTGGAAAATAATATGAACTCACCTATCTCTGGCAAGAAGCAATCATGGATAGAGATGATTTGGAGGAGATCCACCAAAGAGGCTGTATTTTTCTAGGATTTCGTAAGCAAGCAAAACTCCTGGAAGCACCATGGGCTCCAATGCATTGGCATTCCCCGCTTCTCCATAACCTAGGCTTCAGACCTTGCATACTCTCCACATATAACTTAGTTTCCTGTAGGAATAAAACATTAGGACTTTTTCTTCTGACTAACTCATGAACAACTTTTTGTCTGGGACCACTATTCAAGCCTCACACATTCCATGAAAAAACAATCATTTCAACAGGCATGAAAAAATAAAATCCTGTGGCTTAACTGCCCCTGACTTCACCATGTTTTCAAAAGCTAATTTAATCTTTTCCACATCCTTTTTTCTACTAGATTTAACTAATTTCTTTGCTCCACCTTTCCTAATATCTTTCTACAAAATACCCAATTTGGGAGGAGGCTTATTCTTTGCTAGTGAACTTGAACCGATGTGGTGTCCAATAGCTGGAGAATCCATGCCTACAGTTGAAACAATGGCCAAGGGTTCCTACACCTCCAAAGTCCCCTTTTGTTGATCAGTATCCAATTGCCAACATTCCTCCCCTAGGGGATCCATAGTAGACTCAATAATAGGATCATCTTGAGCTAAGTCCGCAAGCCCATGATCCAAATTGATCAAACCTGAGTTCACCTCCTATTGACTAAGCTCATCCAACACCTTAAACCTATTAAAGGTATCATCCTACCTTTCTTTAAATGACCTCTTTAGATCCATATTCCTATTCTAAGCCTTGAATGGAATAAAACCATCAGAAGCCCCTACCTCATCAAGAGCAATGCTCTTCCCTTTATTTGCCTCTAGAGGCTTGCTCACAGGCTATGATGAATGGGATTCTCGAGGTTGATTCCTTGGGCATCTCCACTACAAATGACCATATTCTTGACAAAGGTGACAACAAAAAGGAAGAGTTTCATAATCCAATTGTTGCACCCAAGAATAAGAGCCCACACACATCTCTATTGCATCTAGTAAAGGTCTACTAAGATCAATTTCAACACAACTATGAGAAAAATTCATTACCTTTTTAACCAAGGTCTATGATGAAGTCCCTATAGGTTTTCCAAGCACAAAGGCCAAAAGATGTAGCACATCCTCTCAATAGCATTCAATCAGAAACCTCGATAAGCTAACCCATACTGGACTCGATTAGGTAGCTCCTCTACGGGGTTGAAGCCAATGTGCCACAGTTTGATAAACAACCCAACCTTATTGTGGAAATAAGGACCTCCCTCAAACACCCTATTACGACCAACAATGCAGTTGAAAGTAACCATGAAATAGCTATTTGCCAGCAACATTATCTCCATTTCCCCTTCTGGCTCCCAAGTCCTCCTAGCCCAAACCTCAAAAATAATCAAGGAAACCCTCATTCCTAGAAAAATATAGTATAGGGAATAGTGCGAATAATATTCAACATCATCCATGATCATTTCCACCAGGACAATCAATTTTTGCCTCTCCTTGCACCTCTTGAGACATCCATTGGTCTTTGTAATCTTTGAGCCATTTAAAAGCCCCAAATCAATAGTCTCCAAATTCAAAGCAAACATGTTATTGTCAAACGTCTTCATCCCTTGGTTTGGAAGTTTAGGGCCTATAGCCGCTCGAAAATCCATGTAGGGACTCTTTATTGCTAACTCCCCCTTGGCATTAGCCATTAACATGAACCACCCCACGAAAGAGGGTTACCCTCCCCTCCCTTTATCCAATCCCTTCCAACTTTGACTATAACCACCACACCCCATCCACCACCACACAGACCAAACTAGGGTTGCGGGCTATCACAAATCTTGCTACAGAGTCCACTACCCACTAATGACATAGGCTAGTAGAAAAATGCAGAGCTTCCTTTGCGCTTAGCAAAGTCCCCACCTCTAGATCATAGCCCCACCCACAACCCATCTAGGAGAACCACCCACAAGCCACCCCCTAATCTGCTAAATATCCACCTTCACAACACACAGAAAGCATGAGAATGGAGTTAGGGCACGAGTGCCCTAGCTCAAGACGCAGACACAGGCCTTCATAGTGTAGTACGAATTATGTGTGATGTATGTTAAATTAGATGTATAATTTTTAATTTTAAAAATAAATTTTTTTGTGTATAGTAGATAGTTTAGCTCTTCATACATGTCTACAAATATAGCTTCACACAATCAGCTTGATGTAGCTCCTGGTGCAGCACTTGATGTAGTTCTTGTTGTGACTCCTATTGCGGCACCTACTATGGCATAGGTTGATGCGGTTCTTGTTGCAACACCTAATGCAATTCCTAATCTATCTCCTTGTGTAGCTTATCCTGTTGCTCATGGTGGGGGCTCGTGTTATAGCTCATGGTGGGGCTCGTGGTGTACCTCGACATAGGGCTCATTGTGCAGCTCCTATTCAAGCTCCTAGTGCAGCTCTAGGTGGTGTAGGTCCTTTTGTGGCTCCTAGTGCATCTTTTGTTCCAGGTCAGGCTGCACCTACAGCTCTTGCTACACCACTTCCATGCATCAATATCGATGCTTTATTTACATTTTCAGAGTAGAAGGTTGCTAGACTACACCAATCTATATTGTCCTCTGATGATGGTCTATATAGAGACATATCTACTATGATATGTAGGAGTTTACAAGATCTGATAGCTAGGTTTAGAGTTCAACATTCATTTACTCCTACCATAGTAGCTTCCATATATAGGGAGCTTAGGGCTGAGGTTTTAGGAGATGCATCTTTTGATGATGTCAAGAGGGTAGCCCCCAAAGAAGTCATCCAGAGAGAGCTCTTTCTAGGATATGAGGGAGCATAAGGTAGGGTGAGAGGCTACAGAGTCACACGATGCAGAGACCCTTTTATTGCTAGTATGATCTATCCTCATGTTTTAGCTGCACATGGTTGTTATCCTAATAATGACAAGATACACCTTTATTTTGCACAATAGTTGTATGCTGAGTTCTGTATAGGGCTCAACATCAACTATTTGGATATTCCTGATTATTGTGAAAAGGGGTGTGGTCGAATCATAGATCATGACCAATATCACAGTGCACATCGTCTGCCACCTATAGATGTCAGACAGTTCATTGGATAGAGGTTGCCTCTTGTGACTCCTGCACATGCGCCTATTGTAGATAGAGTTGTCATTGCTTCCCAGAGGGGAGCAATTGACACTATTGGGCACATTGCATCTGTAGCCGCTAGTATCACATTAGATTCTATTGGTTGTTATCTTCATAGTTGACCTCCTCATCCACTTGGTTGACCATATTCAAAGGCATCTAGTAGCACGTCAAGTGCCTCCTCTGGTGATGCATATAGAGGAGCTAGGCTACCACTACCAGGTGATATTCGTGGTCTTTTAGGATAGTAGTCACATATGGATATAGCACTGTATTTTTTGGAGGATATGTTGCACATTATCAGCTATATTTTTGATACATAGGGGATTTTAGTACACTCGGTGATGGATGCTATTAGATAGCATCAGAGCCCCAAAATTGTTCCACAGACACAGGCTGCCACACTAGTGATAGATGATACACCTATGTGTAGCTCGCAGCATTCGGCACCAGGCTCATGATGATCTACAGATGACTTAGGCATATGAGTTGGAGATGACTAGATCACAGCTGAGGGTCTTGATGATTTTGGTGAGTAGTTGTGAGGCATGTCTGAGATTGATACTAGTTCGAGATTGTGTATTTCATCATACATGGACCTATTGTTTCATCCTGGAAACACTAATTCTACACCATTACCCAGCTAGTTACATAGTCCACTTCACTCAGATTTACTAGTAGTTGGACATGGTGCTAAGGGTGGTTCAATAGGTGTCAGAGTTTCAGGCTCAGGTGCATCAGTAGATGATAAGATGGAGTTTGCTAATCATCCTCCACCTCCGGAGACCCAAGTACATATATAATTTATTTTTAATTTTAAATATATATGAAATTAAAAAATATGTTCATTTATTAAAAAATTTAGTTTAGATATATATCTAGATATTTAATTTAATCTTTAACTCATAATAAACCATGCAGGCACAGGTCACTGAGCACATGGTTACATATATTGTTGGTTCAAGGCATCATGTATGTGAGAGAGATGATTCTATTCAGGCACCCGATAGTGCTCAGGTACTTGAGTTTTAAATAGTTTATTTAAAGTTATTTAAATGTTTTGAAAACTAGATATATATATATATATATATATATATATATATATATATATATATATATATATATATATATATATATATATATATATATATATATATATATATATATATATATGCAAGTTCATATTTAATTTGAATGTACATGTACATGTATGTATATATATGTTTAGATAGAACTCTAACATGTATATATGTATATATATTTGTAGGGCTCTGTTGATGCACCTTGGTGAGAGGATGTACAGGAGACTCGATCAGAGGGTCATTCTATTTGTATGCATCTTGAGGGGTCCCTCTAGTAGTAGATCAGATTTATATATTTTTTGATGCATGTATCTATTGGAGAGAGTTTACGTACACATATGTGTATTTCATTACCTTGATGACATACATGTACTTTCACTATTTATTTGATTATTGAGTACTTCAATAGTTAGATAACATCACATGTGTATATATGAATTTTTATATTTTGCTACGTACATGTATTTATTCAAGATTTATAGTTTGCATTTCAGTTCTAGAGATATATTAGATCTGTAGATGTTTATTCTTGAGATGTGTATATGTGTACATATGTTTATTTTTTGTGTGTTATAGCTATAGAACATGATCTTGAGACATGTACATGTATATCAATTATCAATTAGTAGGAAGTTAGAAAGATACATATTTCTTAAATTATCAATTACTAACCTGCTAAAGATAAATATTAGTTTTATGTAGATAAAAATATGTTAATTAGGTAAGCCAATACATTATTTTAGAATTTTTTTACAAAATATAATATTAAAAAAGCATATTAATTTAAATTAATTTAAACTTTAAGAGTACATGACCATAGATATAATAAAGTAACATTAAAATATATAGTTTTTTAATAAACTAACATAAATGATAACTATGACCTTATAATCTTACAATTTTAAAAACACATTTAATTCACTTATGAAATTCAATCTAGTTTGAAAAAAAAACTTTAATAAATGAATTTAAATTATCAAATTCATCCATGGTACAATTAATTTAAATTATTAAAATATATAGTTTTTAAATAAATTAATGATAATTAAGAACTTATGATCGTACAATTAAAAACACATTTAATTCAAGATGAAATTCAATAGTTTGAAAAGAAGTTGATATTTAAGAATTGTAACATATTAAATAATTTTTGATACATATCTATAGATAATGATTGTGTAAGTTCGGACTAACTTAAAGCCTATTTATATCAAGTTGTTAAATTATTAAATTCATCCATGGTACAATTAATTTAAATTATTAAATTATATAGTTTTTTAATAAAGTAATGATAATTGAGAACTTATGATCGTACAATTAAAAACACATGTAATTCAAGATGAAATTCAATAGTTTGAAAAGAAGATATTTAAGAATTGTAACATATTAAATTATTTTTGATACATATCTATAGATAATGAAATTGTGTAAGTTCAAACTAACTTCTAGCCTATTTATATCAAGTTGTTAAATTATTAAATTCATCCATAGTACAATTAATATTATTAATTAAATTTTTTTTAAATAAACTAATGATAACTAAGACTATGATTGTACAATTAAAAACACATTTCATCAAAGTTAATATTCAGAAATAATTATAAAATAAATATCAAAAGTCTAATCAACCATGATGTACACTTATAACATGTAATATCTTTTCATGATCTTCACTGTCTAGTCTCCACTAGCGACATACATGCTTAAGTTTGACTGGATGTAAAACCTTGTTGTCATGTTGATAATTAACAAAGTATATTCCATGTTGGACTATTTTCTCTTGCTTCAAATATGTTCCCTCTATCACAAGAAAACCTGCACCACAAATTTAAGTATTTTAAAATTTGATAGATATAAAGTTACCTAGATATATATATTTATGTGCATACATGTATATGTATAATTTACCTATGGGGAACAACATTCCATCACTTTCTTCAGGGTCATATAACTTTGTCCTCTCTGTAGTACATCACAATAAGTAATAACTGACACCTTCATGATTTCCAGGCTCAACAATCATGGAAAAGACATCTCCTACATAACAAGTATACATGTATGTATGTGTACAATATATATAAGATAGTTGAAATTGATAATTAAATAACAAGTTGAGATTAATTTTTATGATACTTAACCACTTTTACCAATCCAAAGATATGATTATAATCATCAAAAATCAATGAAATATCATCAAAATTTTCATCATCTTTATCAAATGTATTGGTAACATCAAGTGTTACCAAAATCCATGCACCTATATATCTACGTGTTTAATTGATGCATTCTTCATAGTCTTCATCAATGCAACTATCACAAAAACATGAGTATTCTCTTGTCTTCAATGTCCAATTGCAATTATTTGTACTCATGACTAAATGTAAGGAATGTATCTTTTCTATCCTCTTGCAACCATGCATATTTTTTCTATTAACACCTGAAAGTTCATTAAATTGAAAATATAGAAAAATTAAATTTAAACTTCAATGAATTGAAAAATAAAACTTAACAACAAAATTTTATAACTTAATTGCATAAAAGTTAAACAAATGTACACATCCATACCTGTTATCTCCCAGAAGACTATATATAGTACCTGTCGACTCGTCATTGATGATTACCTGACCTCATCTAACACAAAATGAGCCTTACACCATTCAACAACATCATGTGCATCATTTACATGAACTCTTCGATAATTCATTTGATACTTTCCAAAGCACATTTGGTGCAAGCTCTAGCAACATCATGTTCACTTTTTCCATGGCCACTCTTGAAGAAATTCCATATGTGTTTTATATTCTCATTACGATGATATCTACACAATGCATAAAATGGTCTAGATGATTTAAACTATATAGCACATCCATTAGACCAAACATAATGTTTATCAACATTTATGTTTCTTTCTTTCAAATAAGAAAAGAACATATTGAAGCAATGTTCTACATAGTGAATATCATGTTCTTTATCATCACTTATATAAAAATGATATTCATTTATAATTACTTGTGCTTTAACTATACTCTAAACACCATCCAAATCTAAATGTGCATGTCTATAACAAACATGTACCATAATAGTGACCTTCTTATTAAAGTAATAATCTGATTGAATTGCTTTCTGATGAAAAAAGGAATAGTTCTCTACAAAATCAACAATTGATACAATTGTTCCAAGTGGGAAATTATCTCTTAGAGTTTGAAATTGTTGTGCTTGCCACTTTGCAAAAAATGCATGATGAATATAAGATTGAATCAATTTCTCAAATCTATCCATAAATGTTAGAATAGGGAACTCCTCTTCAACATATTCCAACCTTTTTGTTTCTTTCCCCAACTTTGTTTCATTCTTGACATACTTATAACTTTTTCAATTCAATATTTTTGTTACATCAATATTTTCAATTTTCAAAGAAAATAGAGCCAATTCACTACATGTTTCAAATAATCCTTTGATGCAATTTATTTGACCAGCTAGATCATCTATGTTGTCACATAAAATGGAAGATATAAACTCACTTATCCTACAAGGAGGAGCAACATGAAAACCATATGTGTCTTCTACAAATTTTCAAAATACCTAATAGCGGAGATCAAACTCAATATGATGATGACAACAACACATTTCAAACACTTTGTTTGACCTCACAAAGTATGGCTTCAATTTTTCAAACAATGTTTGCCCAACTTTTACATTAGGACGTTCACTAAAAAATGACACATATAACTCATGTTGTGTTGTGTCCAACCAATGTTTTGTATGATGTTCATATTGACTAGGTGTAATCCTATGTCTGATAAAATCTCTACTATTTGATGAAGGATGAGTGTTATCAATCCAAAATGATATGACTAAATTTTTTAATAACTCTTCAATCCTATCAAAATGAGGTGCTCTACACACGATTGCCCAATTGCCCTCCATAGTACTATCATCCACAATTATTCTTCTCTTAACATATTCTCTCATTGTTTTCCTACTAAAACCCATTTCAGATGAAATTGAAGATATTTGTCTATTTTAGGTCATATTCTTATTTACAACAGACATCAACATCACTTTTCTTGCCTTTAGTTTGAGAGTGTTTTCCTATGTTTCTCAAACCTTGTTTAACATTTTCAATCAGATCAGTTTGCATGCTAGAAAATCTTCTCTTCTTTGATGTTGTGTCTACACCTAACAATTTCAATGCCTCTTGCAACTTCTTTTGTGTAAGCAAAAGTGAAAGCAACTGAGCTTGTTCAAGTGTTTCAGTGTTATCAAATCTAGTCATAATTTCTCTTATCTTCTTATTCATTGACCTTTTCTTAGACAAACTTAATGGTTGAACACTAGCTGCAAGTTTTCTCAATTTATCCACATCCATTTTAAGTAAATGATCTAAATTCTTATGAGAAATACCATTCTTTATAGATTGGGCAATATTTAAGAGTTCATCCATACTAGTTCCTACACTTGATCCTGACCCTTCTCTGACTTCTATTACTAAAATTTCTATAGGGACTAATCTTGAGCCTTCTCCAACGTCCATTGTTTGAGATTATGCAGGAAAAGATTCTGACCCTTCTCTGACTTCTATTATTTGAACCTCTGTAGGGAGTGATCTTGAGCCTTCTTCAACATTAATTGTTTGAGATTCTGTAGGGAGTGTTCCTAACATCTCTCCCATATGCACTGCTTCTACTTCTGTTGAACCTTCTTCAACATTTTTTTCACCTTGTTTAATTTGATGATAACATGCCACAGTCTTCTGAATATTTCTTTGTTCTGCTTCATCAGATCTCTTCCTTGCATATTTTTTTTTCCTTCCTTTCTTGTTTCCCATTATAAAATTAAAATAAAATAAAATTTATCCCTTGCCTCAAGATAAATTTCATGCAATAATCATATAAAAAAATTGTTTTATGGATTTTTCTATCACTATTAGTATTTTTAAATTGCTTGTATGAAGCTGACGTCAGCTTTTTTGGTTTTTTTGCATGTTTGCGTGAACATGATAAAAAACACATGTTCACTACAAACATGGCTTGTTAAGTTTCTAACAACCAATAAATTTTAACCACCATATTCGCAGTGAACATGCATTCGCAACAAACATACATAATATGTTTGCTGTGAATGCCCAAAATTAAGAATATTTTAACCCTTTTTTCATAGTTTTTTTTTTCGCTCTTTTGACACCCATAATTGTAGAAGAATGATCTCCTACTGTAAAATAAAAAAGTCAAAAATATGCTGCTCGGAGCAAGCTTTCCAATGACTATAATTGTAATACATATTTTAGTCATTAAGACTTTCAAATATGAGTTTAACTCATTATAGGTTCATTACCAATTGAACATCAACCGACTTCGACACCTTGGGAAATTAGTAAATTAGGTCTTTTTTTAAAAAAAAATATGTAGGAAATAGCTTATTGAGATAGCTTTCTATTCAAAAAAGAAGAAGTAGCTTTATGATAAATTGACTTCAAATTATCTGTGTCAAATGGAATGTATGTCTAAATTATGAATGTTGTCACTTCAAAACTTCATAAACTATACAATATTCAAGAAAAATGAATCAAACCAAATGGATCCTCTAGATATTGATGTTTCAAATCTAACACCGAAAGAATTACTTCATTATCATTTCTAGAAAAAAACTTATGTGTGTCAAACAGACTGTCACTCTTTAAAAATATTGAATTTTATTATGTACCACTTTTTGGAGGAGATGAAAAAATTGACATAAATAATTTTTTTTTTAGATTTTAAAAATATGGTTACAAAGTAGGATCAGAGTACTAAAAATCACTAGTTTATATCATCTTGAAATTATTTATAGTTTTGGAGATATAGTCACTTGAACATGATGTTTGTTGCAAAAATATTGATTTCTGTGTCAAAATTGGTCAAAAAGTGGAACCCATTATTCTGAGATCACCCATATGGTGATAGAGTTTAGAATGGTAATTTCATTATGATAAATGTTGATACACATATTTAATATTGCAATGTTTTGAATATTTTACGAAAATGATTAGATGAAAATTAATTGTATATGTTAATGCGAATTATGTGATATTGAATCATTCTGCACTTACTTGTATGTATTTCTCTAATATTTCATTGGACTACTGATGCTCGAGTTTAATGTGTAGGAAGTGGAACCATGGATATTTTGGGGGGAAACAAGTTCCAAACCTATGTGAACACAATTTAACCAAGGCGAGCCTTTGGAAGATTCAAAAGCCTCATTGTGAAGTATTTAGTTTCATAATGTAAATTTGTTTTTATAAAAAAAATAATAATCATAATTTAGATGCATTAAAGACATCTCATGGTGAAGTGTAATGTAGTTTAATGTGTCACTTGACACTTGTTTTGTCTCTGTGTTGATGACATGTCACCTAGAGTGTTGGTCACAAGGTCACTTAATCCTAGTCCTTTCCTTTTCTCCAATTAATGTTTAAGTACACCCACTTGGGAGATAGAGTGTGTGTTAGGATGGGTCACCATCATGTTTATTTTCGAATTCAAGCTTGTTAGGGATTTTAGGAGGCCTAAATGGGATCCTAGAGTGTCTTTTTATTGAAAATAAGCCACCCTAATGGTAGTATAACATGTTAGGGACCTAAATTAAACTATTTTAGTGATTACCTAACTTAGGGACCCCTTAAACCAAGCCTTCTTGAACCAATTCGAAATTTTGAGTTTTCCCATGAGAGTACCCTCACAATCCCACTTGGTCAACTTTCTTATTTTGGAGGAGCAACAATGCAAGAAAGGGAAGGCTTGATGTTCCTACTTAAAAAAGGTTGGTGGAGTGTCTTTTTAGAGGAGGGTTGACAAATTAGTGAGTTGTTCACCCACTCTCTAAGTTTAGAGATAGTTAGGTTTGAAGGGAGCTCTACTACAACTATCATTACCCTGGCTTGAACTAAGGTTGGTGTTAGGATAAACCACGGACAGAAATAAAAACTACATGCAAATATAACCAATAACAAAAATAATAGAACACACAGAAATGAACACAAGGCACCAAGATTTAACGTGGTTCACCCAATCCTTGGGCTATGTCCACCAAACAGCAAGTCCGATCTTATTACAATCCAGTGATTACAACCTGATTACAATCCGTAATCCCTTACAGCTCAATACCGCCACAAGAACCAATTTCGTATCACCACACATGAAAAATACCCAACCCTAACCCCTTTTTATACAAGTATTAAACCGTTTTAGGGTTATAACATGTCGGCCATATGTCGGCCATAATATGTTGGCTACCATGTCGGCTACTTCCCAAAAAAAAAAAAATTCGGGCCGATGCCCCGAACCCCACTATTTATGAAGTATGTACAGTACTTTCCTGATCAGTCACCACAATCTAACAGTTGGTGTTTTCAAACTATGCTTCATTTTCTTTCTTGAGTATTGCGAAAAAAAATTGCAAGTAGAAACAACTTGTCAATGGATTATGCATTTCATTGTGAGACCTTGTGTTGTGGATTTTGATATTGTGTTGTGGCATTGTGGGAATGTGTTGTGTTCTTGTTGCATTATGGATGTTGATCTTGTGTTGTGGCATTGTGAGAATGTGCTGTGTTCTAGAAGATTTCTTGGTTTTTTTTTTTTTTGTTTGGATTGGAATGTGAATGTGAATCATGGGTGTGAGGGCTTCACTCGCCCTTGTGGGAAGGGAAGAGAAGTCTAGGGTGAATTTTTGGTATTGAGTTATTGTTTCCATTAGTGACAACACTTATTCACAGTAGTTTACACCAAGTATTTTAGTGTTAACCAAGCTACAACAGTTCACGCCAAGTAGAACAGTGGCTACTGAGTGAATATAGGCTATGTGAAGTTCAGCAGTGTCTATCAAGAAATCAAATTGTGTGGTGGAAATTCAGTGTAAATAGAGTGTTGGAAGTTATAGTGTTTACTGAGTGAAGCAAGGTAAACTCAGCATACAGTATCTACCGAGTGATACTACATCTATCGAATCACCAGTGGTCACTGAGTTCAGAACTACTTTGTGTGATTTGTATGGACCAAACCTTCACTTCTACCGAGTGCATGATGATGCTGAGTAATGCAATGGATGCCAAGTATAAAAAGGTCACCAAGTCAATTCAGTGAACCTGAGTTATTTACTATTGAGATGACTTTGTAATGTGTTTTTTTTCAATTATGTATTGGCCAACCTTGGAACTTTTTAAATTAGAAAGGTATATATAAGAGATGTATTGTAAGATATTGTTTTGAGAAATGTATTATCCATGAATTATTGAAAAGTGCATATGAAGGAATATCAGTAGCAGTCTAAGGTATCTAGCAAGGTCATCAAAGGAGAAGAATAATCTTATCTATCACACAAGGTGATCATGTGCTTAAAGATCATATCAGCAATCAATTGTAAGCTTTCATCATAACAGGTGAACCAGCTCTAAATCCTTTAACAAGGTAGACTTAACAGTCTTTTGTAAATCTCTTAACTAAGTGCATACTTCATTGTATGTTTGTAAATATTCTAACAAGGTGGATCTAGTAGTCCTTTGTGCTCCTAACAGGGCAGATCACTAGAAGTGGTCAATGTAAGCCTTAACTGGCCAACTTTAGGCTACAATAGTAAAGTTTTGTGGGTATCATCCCTACCCCAGTTTTACTTTCTACTTGGAAGGTTTCTGGGTCACCAAAACTTTGTGTTGTTATGTGTTCAATATTTATCTTTTAGTAATTATGCATGCAGTAGGATAAATGGATTTATGGTGATTCATTTACATGCTTATGTAATAAAAAAATTTAAATCACTGATTCACCCCCCCTTTCAGTAATTTACGAAGTCTTGAATATTTCCAACATGAAGGTCATAGTTGGGCTTGTATAGTTGAGGACCTTGGAGTATAGGCTCCATTGTATGCCATATTCATTCATATTTTTCTTTGGGGGTGATAAGGGGAAAATGGTGATGAAAGCGAGTAAATGAAGTATGGGTTTAAGGGAAGCTAAATTTTTTGGTAGTGTGTGGTGGAGGATGTTGATGAAGCCCCGAAAGGGCATGATATTTTGCTAAATTGTGAACCCCCGGAAGGGCATGGAAGTTGTTTATGGCAGATATGATATGATATGGAAAACCTCATTTGAAAGCACACCTTCACCCTATGTTCAAGGTTCCATAGGTGAAGCTTTGTGAAATAACTTGGGATGGGATTGTTAAGTCTTGTGATGTGATGATAATGCATTGTAAGATTGGAATGATACCCAGTTTGGTTCTTGTTTCCCCTGCTCAGTGGGTGGCTTCATAGAAGCCTAGGTTTGGGAGGTGAGCCTCTATGGTTCCTATCTTGTATGGTATGTGCAAGTTTTGTGAAGATGCATGCCATGAAGTATTAATGTTCACCTTTGTCTAAGTGGAGAAGATCCAAGTGTGTAAGGAAAGCTCAATGTTCATGTGTTGTTAAATGGATATGATTTTGAAAGTCTCTTGTGTTGTCTCAATGTGATGGAAAGAGATTGTGCCATTTTTACCATCTGAATATGTAGAGGGAAGAATTTGAGAAGTTGTACATAGATGACTTGTAAAGAAATGATTATTTGAACTTTAATGTGTTATGAAATAATTAGTATGAGTTGTAGAATATATTGGCATTATTGTCACCATTTAAGATTATATGAGATTTCTTCTCCTTTGGTCATCATAGAGCATTGATAGATATACATATATTTCATAAATAATATGTGGAAAAGTATTATGAGTAGATTTGATCAAACTTTAAGTTGAATATGTTGTATTGAAAAAAAAAATTGTAAGTTGTGTATTCCATAACTTGGAAGAAATCACCATGTTTGATAGTTCTTTGCATATGAGAAATCATTATTTCATTTGGATTTCAAAGTTCTACAAAATGTGTTTAGAAGACAATACCATCCTAACAAAAAAGATATTCAATCAAAAAAAAAAATTGGTGGAAAGAAATGAAATTTACTTAAACAGATAAAATGCATATTTCAATTCCCTAAGAGAAAAATCTTGCTGTAGGTCCATATTTTCCGCTTTGAAAAATGTATGAGGAATGACAAAAGCACCTTCCCCTATTACAGACCCTTAAAATATTCAAAAATAATATTCCCAAAGAAAAACAATATTAATAAATAATAATAAAGAGTCCTTAAGCTCTCTCTCTCTCTCTCTCTCTCTCTCTCTCTCTCTCTCTCTCTATATATATATATATATATATATATATATATATATATATATATATATATATATATATATATATATACACCCTAAGGGTACATCTCCCTATTACATTTCAACATGTCTTAAAGATATATCTATGAGTACTAAGTACTCCCTAGGGTGACCCAGGCAATAGTTGAAATGGATATAAAACTACAATACTATAAATAAATAAATAAAACATAAACACTAGAGTAGGCGGCCTTTGACTTAGGAAAGACAATACACACTTAAAACCTTTTATAAGAGGCATGTATCCAATGGTCCCACCACTCCACCAGTGATTTATGACTATGGAAGGGGCTAGGCATTTTGGGAAAAAGCTTTTCCCCTTGTCCCATTGCAAGAACCGCCACCCTAGGAGCCCAATCACTTTCAAGGTTAGTATAAATGATTTGTTATCTTGGGTGTAGGGTATGGTAGATTGTAAGGGGGGATTAATAAACTATGTCTAGGGGAATTATATGTTAATAATAGTCATGTGTTAATAATAGTTAGTAAAATGCAGATTTATATGTTTATAGGCAGTGTCATGTTAAAGTACGTAACTTCATTTTTAGGTGTTTGAAATTCCTATGTTGTTGTAGTTGATTAACGAATAATGGATGTTATTTAGGAGGTATAAATGAGTATGTTTTCTATTAATTAAGATTATTAGGGTTCTTTAATTAAATTATAAAGTAATTATGTTATAGTGAATAGGCATTTGATTATAAAAATAAATTTAGTAATCTAACTGACCTACCTATAGGTACTAGTAAGGAGATAAGTATATGTAAAGTAAATTAAAAATTTAGAAAATAAAATGAAAATAAAATAATAATTATAATAATAATAAAAGAATAAATCCTATAAATAATTGATTTTGGGCCCTAGTTATTAACATCTAAATGATTGAAGAGGAAAAAGGGATAAAAGATAAGATTCATTAAGGGGATATTTATGTGCATTTGGAAATGAAAGATAAATGGGATAGTTAGGTATGTGATAGGATAACTTGAAATCAAACATTTAGGACAATTATTAAACATCTCCATGTTCGCAAACCCTGGAACCTTTGTAACTACCTTAAGACAAGAAAATTGAACTTCACTTGCACATGGAATTTCTTGATTGGATTATAGAAGATGAAAGGTTTATATAACTATAACATCATTATAGATTAGTAGAGCAATTAATGGATGGCAAAATAGGTGGCCTCTCATAAGAAAACTTGTAGTTCAGATTTGATGGAACAAACTATGTTTCACTAGCCTTACTATTTCCAAAACTCTATAGTCGTATTATCATTCCCAACACCCTCAAAATATGTGTGTGTGTGTGTGTGATTTTCTATCCAGACAACTCAGCGTTCAATGGAATCCTCAATAGGTTTATTCATCTTAATCTTTAGGTTCACCTTAAAAAAAAAAAAAGTTGGTTGTGTTTTATCTCATAAATTTAGGGCATGACACGAGCCTTTCTTAAATAGGGAATTTTATGCCACTCAGGAAGGTTCTAGACATTGAAACTTAATACCTAGGGCTAACAAACCCTAACAAAACATATAGAGTCAGCCAAATACATCTTTGATAGTTATTTTAGATATTTCGAGTAGCCCAACTTCCGAAGGCCATAACTCTCGAATCATTGCTCTGATTGGCTATTATAACGACCTTTTGAAAATGTCAGTGCATGATCTACAAACATGAAACCATGCAAGTACCCTTACATCAATTTTTTGGACCTCATCTAGGAACTCTAAGACCTCCAACAATGAGCCTGGAGGTTTTTCTACAAAATTTTCACCAAAAATTCACAATAACTTCTCTGGTACTTAAGTTGGAGCAATTAGATTTTTATGGTAGCTTTATAATTCCAAAATGAACCTTCATGCAAAAAATGAGAACATTGCAAACTTGTATGAGAAACTTACTAAAAATATCAAGTTCTCATAAATAGTAACCACTCTATATACTAGTCCTTATTAAAATAGAAAAGACTGAAAATAAAATATTTTTGGGTGATGCAAGATTTCTTTTACACCCAGGATGTTCTTGCATCAGATGTTCTTTAAGGAGGGTTGTTAGAATAAATCAAACATTGAACGAAAGTTTGAGTTTAAGTTTGAGATTGCAAAGAGTTAGTTGATTTGTCCACATCTCTAGTCTGTTGTCAATTCACTATAGCCAAATTTTGAGTTTGTTTTCAACTATTTAAAATAATTGGTTGTAATTTATGTATAAATATCTATGGTTATGCTATTTCTTATAAACTAGTAGATAGTTCTTCATTTTCTCTATTTAATGTTCTATATTTCATGTTGCATTTTTTAATTCCGTTAACCTACATGACTGCTTCTACAATAAACAAATTTAAAGCTTACAATGTCAGGATATATTTTAGACTGCTTCATTAATTCAAAGATTTTGAGAGTGTCCTTGCCAAATCCATTGTACTTAGCCTACAGTCATTGCATTCCAAGAAACTATATCTTTTCAAAGCATTTTGTCAAAGTGTTCAAGTGCCTTTATCGATTCTCATCTACCATGAAATTTCAAGAGAAAATGCCCTTCATGCATATCTACTAAGCTTTAGTGGATATACATAACCTATTGCAAAGCTTTCATTTTGGCAAAGGCAGGAAGGGTGTTGGTATAGGTTATGAAATTTTGATTAATGATTGTTAGTTTCTTTTGTAAAACAATTCATGTGCCTTGTCTACACTTCCACATGTTGCATACATATTCACAAGAGCACTTCCACTGCAATATCTGACAAAAATCTCCCTTCAATTATGCTTTGATGTGTCTACATTCCTTCTTCCAAAGCTCCAATTTTTGGCAATGGCAATGAGGAAGAATCTAGAAAAGGTTGTCAAAAATGGTTTAAAAGCTTCTAATTGCATTTTTTTTAATAGTTCCTAGGGCCTATTCAACAAATCAATTTTGTATATATCTTGTTGTCATTGCACTCCATGAGATCACATCTCTTTGAAGCATTCTATCAAATAGTTTGTGTGCCTGGTCTATGCTCCCACATTTTGTATACATGTCTACCATAGCATTTCTAAGTACAATATTTGATAAATTCCTCTACTCATTATGCTTTGATGAATATCAATACCCTGTTCTAAAGCTCCCATTTGAAAATAGGGCAAGAGTGGGAAATGCTTTGAAATTTAGCTTTGCAAATGCCAATTGCATTTGTTTGAAGTTTCTAAAGCCTTCTCAACAAAGTCTATTATTTTTTGATGTCCAGAAAACATTGTATTCCAAGAGACTAGATCTCTTTTAGATGCAATTCTTCTGAAAAGGTAACATGCCTGGTTGATGTTTCCACATTTTGCATACACATCTACTGTAGCACTCACAGGTATAATATGTGACAAATGTCCCTCTTCTATTATGCTTTGATGGATTCCCATACCTTGTATGTAAGGACCAAAATCCAAAACAATTGCAACATAAGAAAACAACCTCATGATGTGGAACAATAGGCAGAAATAAAAAGAATTTGAAAAGTCAAAAGTCAATTTTATTCACATAAATATATAATTCAATATCCCTTTCTTAGATGGAAAATCTATACACATCGACAAATATTCGAGAATAACTAGAATCACAATCATTAATACATGTCACCATTGTCTCTTAAATACACTTGATAATACAAGCCGACTACATATCAACCATATGCAAAACAAAGTATAAATGCTAGAAATGAATCAGGTGAACATGAAATCTTGTCAGAACTATGTCGACTTGGAATTCAAACATGAATGTATCATCAATACATCATATGATATAAAACATATATAACATAAATCATATAATATAACATGTCATCAAACCTTAGTGTCCATTTGCATGAAATATCATCTCTGAGCCATTAGAACTATGTCCATCTGCTATCCTGAGACAGAACAGTGGTCCAAGCGCTTTTACCACCCAACCATGGAGTGATTAGCTCCCCGAGGTTCTTCGGTTAAGGAGAACTACTTGACCCTAGGATGAAGAGGCTAGCAACTCGACTGTCATGTCCCCTTTTCAAATAATTAAAAAATAATAATCTTTGCTAAGGCAGGCAGGCCCAAGAAAGTGAAGTTTCGGAAAAAGGGGGTTAATCTTTGGAAACTGTTGGACTAAGAAATGAAAATTATTATTAAAATATGTTTCATTAACCTCTTTTGGACGTGAGTTATAGTTATGCCCTCTTTTAAGGGGTTTGGAGGCATTTTGGGCTGATTCTAGAACTTGATTTTTGCTCATTCTTTGTTATTCTTCAGAGGCTGCTAAACCTGTGGAGAAGGAGACCCAAGAATAGGAATTTGCAAGTTTCCAGGGAGACCCAAGAACAAGAGTTTTCAGGTTTCTAGGAAGGCTAAGGACGGGAGTTTGAAGCCATTCCATGTGCATGCTCATACAGAGTTTGCCTTTGTGCTGAACAGTGTAGATTTGTGGGTTTTCGAGTGTGTTTTTTGTATGAGTTTGGTGTTTTCAGTTGAGTATTTCATATCAATTTTGGTTGTTGCTTTATTTCAGACTTTAAGGTGTTAAAATAGAGCTGAATATATGTATTGGGACATGATTAAACTTCTGAGATAGATTATTAGTGTTTTTGTGGTGTTTCCGAGCATTTTTGTGTTAATTTCGAGAGCCCGATGAGCATAGTTATTGTCCTACATTTGAGAACTGTTGTGTAAAGGCTATACGGATCTAGAAATGTTATTTTGTAAGCTGCTATGCTGCTGAAATTTTTTTTTAAATGTCCACTTTCAGATTTATTAATAATAGGTGAAGCTGTGAAGCTTTTGGCACAATTTCTGTCATACCCGATTTGGGGTTTCTTGAGAAATTTGGTGGATCTTTGTGATATTAGTTGTTTGATCTTGAAAATCTGATTAGAGGTTGGAAATATCATACAAAATTAGAAAAGGGACATTTCAGTGGTATCAGAGCCATGATCTTGCCAGCCTGAGGGTTTGTAGAAGCTTGCATGTCAATTTTGTCAACTACCCAGATCTTGCATGTCAGTTTTGACAACTACCCAGATCTTGCATGTCATAATTTATGATTGCATGTTGCTTCTAATCAGCTGCATGTCAAAATTTATGGTTTCATGCTACTTCTAATCATTTCCATGTTAGGTCTTAGTGAATTTGGTGGTTGTAGAAGTTTGTATGTCAGTTTTGACAACTACCCAGATCTTGCATGTCATAATTTATGATTGCATGTTGCTTCTAATCAGTTGCATGTCAAAATTTATGGTTGCATGTTAGTTCTTCATGAATTTGGTGGTTGCATGTTGCTTCTAATCAGTTGCATGTCAAAATCTATGGTTTCATGCTACTTCTAATCATTTGCATGTTAGTTCTTGGTGTTTGAAGAAGTTATATCCTATTGGGGTTACACTCTACTTTATCTAGAATGGATAGGTATAGTACAGAGTCTCAGAGGACACGATCTTGGACAATTGATATCTAGAGTCAAAATAGTAGAAAGGATGGTTATTTAGACATTCGAGATAAACTTATAAAAATAAGCCATGACATGTCTAAATAGTTGGTTGAGCACCACCGTATAATGAATGACATGTTGTCTGACCCAGCTAAGGTGGATAAGTTGACTGGATTTCTATTTGGAAAATTTTCTCACAAGGCAGATGACACAATTACCAAGAACTTGCATGAAGAGTTTGAGAAACTAGCTTATAGCCAGACAAAGGTCTCAGATTCTACTCTGCCACAAGAGGTAGTGGGTTTAGATGATGATTATGAGGATGTTGTTGTGCATGATGGTGAGATACCTGGTAGAGATGAGCAGACATTGAGCATTCATGACTTTGCTGAGAAAGAGTACCAGGCACAGTTAGATGCTTCATCACATGAGGTTGAGGTAGGTAGTACTTCACATGATTTGTCCAGCCAGCTAAAGGTGAACAAAGATAGTATTGTGACTTCATTATCTCATCATGACAGGATGCAAGATATGATAGAGGATCACATTTAGATGATTCAGTTACAGGGTAGACATAAGGGAGTTTAGGCAAAGTCTCCGTGTGTTGACTTACAAGCGATTAGGGAAGCAATGGGAATGATGAAGTTGAGCTATTTACATCTTCTATCAGATCGTGACCATCTTCTTAGCTTTGTCAAAGACTATTCAGATTCCTTGAGGAGGAAGGAGGAGGAAGTTGACAGGCTTTCTCACAAGCTTGAGGACACTCGAGCTTCTTTGGTGAATACACCATTGGCATTACAAGACTGGGAGAGACATGGGGATAAGCATGGCATGGAATTGAATTTAGTTTCATCTTGCACTCCTAATACTCAACTTTCTGTGAATGGTAGATCATATGTGGACATTGATAATGTTGCGAGTTCATCTTGCATTCACATCCAGGATATAGGGATAATGTCAGAGAGGTATGTGGAATTAGTTGGTATTGGTCATATTACTCAGGTGAGGATTTTGCTTGAGTTACTAGCTGATTATAGTTTACGAATATAGACTCGAGATTGTTGTATTGGCATTTGGGACTCAGTTGACTGGAAATCTTTAACACTTTTTGGTAGCAATGATTTTTTGGGTGCTATCATGGATTTGATTAGCAGATTACACGGTGTTGTCTTTTCTTGTGCTAGTATCTTGTCTGATGTTGGTATTAGTTTTTATACACCGATGTTGGGCTTTTTTCATATATCCAGTCGACCATACTTGCTAGAATGTGTTGATGACATTTCATATTTGGCAGTGTGTATAGATGAGTCCCAGGATCATATTGGCATTGATGACATCCAAGAGGATGCAGTGGGCAGTTTTGAAGACTTAGTTTCCTTGGGTATAGAGGAGTTGGACAGCAATGCTAATGTTTTTGATACTCCCTATGTTGTTATGAGCTTTAGATTTGATTCATAGGATATGGATGGTAATACTCTAGAGACTAGTAACTTTGAGGATACTCCTTTAGACAGTGCATCAGAGGAGGTTTGTAGGAGACAGTCAAGCCAGTGCCATCACCTGTCTAATTAGTTGAGAGTTAGTGATTGAGACATTGCTATCACTTGCCAGCATTTCGATGTTGCTCGTTAGTTGTTAGCAGTTTATGGATGGGGTTCTCCTACTAGTGATGAGCAAGAAGGCAGTTATCTTTCCTTGATAGAGATCCACTCTTTATGGGAGGCTATTGTTAGATTGTGGTGACTGATCAGGAAAGTACTGTACATACTTCATAAATAGAAAAAAAATTTGGGCAGTAGCCGACATGGTAGCTGACATATTATGGCCGACATGTTATAACCCTAAAGCGGTTTAATACTTGTATAAAAGGGCTTAGGGTTGGGTATTTTTTCATAGTGTTGTGATACGAAATTGGTTCTTGTGGCGATATTGAGCTGTAAGGGATTACGGATTGTAATCAGGTTGTAATCACTGGATTGTAATAAGATCGGACTTGCTATTTGGTGGACGTAGCCCAGGGATTGGGTGAACCACGTTAAATCTTGGTGCCTTGTGTTCATTTCTATGTGTTCTATTATTTTCTGTTATTGGTTATATTTGCATGTAGTTTTTTATTTCTGTCTGTGGTTTATCTTAACAGCTATTTGGATTTTGAGATAGAATTATATGCAGTTGGTAGCCGACAGAGATTATCTTATGGAGTGGGGTAGTACAGCATATGATGCATTGTTGGCCAAGGAAGATGAGGTGAGTGAGCTTACTGAGCAGCTTGAGGTGACTTTTGAGATTCTTGAGAGTACACAGTTGGCTTTCAAGGAGTCACAGTTTCATTTGGCTAAGGTGACCATGGAGTTAGAGCGACTATAGCCTTTACCTGATTCTATATAGTCACAAGCTGTGGTGTTTGGTGATGCAAGGATGTCCATGGTCGAGATTGTCAGAGATAGTGGAGATGGGGATGCATCCATCCTTGATAATAACATTGGCATATTAGGTACATTCCCACTAGAGTCAGGTTCAGTTGAGTTGGCTGTTGTAGCAGATTGTTGTATGCCTGACATAGTGGTGGCCTCTAGTACTGATGGCACAAAGACTAGAGATGTATCAAAGATCATGTGTGATGTTGGTGAGTCGGCAGTTGGCATGGTTCCTACTAGTAATACTACTCCCTTGGTGATATCTTCGGAGGTAGTAGTCAGTTCCAACATGGTTAATGATCAATTGCAGTTAGTTTCATCTAGATTATAGTCTGAGCCACTGACTGAGATTGGCGAATTCTATCGAAATTACACTGTGAGGTACGCTCATCAATTTACCTTTGATGACCATGTTGATGAGATGATGATACAGAGATGTACTTTGGTTCCTAGTGCTTATCATCAATTATGGGATAGTTTGATGCCTCAAGATGAGAGTTGTGATGGGCATGACATGGTGATAGGTTCTATAGTTGATAGCTTGATAATATGTGACTTAGAGCAGGAGTTTGGGAGTGATGCTTCAGTGAGTGTTGTTATTGATTCTACTCCTTTGGCTATGACATCTCCTGACTTAGCTAGTGATCAGTCACAGTGGGTTGTATCACTTGTTCATGGTGAGTTGTTGACTGAGGTTGGTTTTTTTAATCAACATTATTTTGCAGGGTATGTAGATCAGTTAGCATTTGATCCTTTTTTTGAGGAGTTGATGGTAGGAAAATTTGGTTTGGATTCCATTTCTTACTCTTTATCTTGTAATGTCTTTTCACCATTAGCAGTGCATGGCAGTTATGGTTATGAGATAGTGGCCGGTGATTTGCAGAGTTGTGTTGATTGCAGGAGTTGTACAGTGTGTGGATTCTCCACACTTGGTACAGTTTCATTCGAGAACGTTCACCATTTTTGCAGAGTTGGATTGTACATTCCATATAGGCCAGTGGGATGCATTGATGGTATTTACTGTGTTGGTAGTTTGATTTGTCCACTTTACTTGGGTTCTAATGTTCTAAGAGTTTGTGTCTCATGGGTTTTTTACTGTGGTAGTGGTGATTTTGGAGTTTGGTTGAGCTATAATTGTCAGTTTGATTATGGATTCCTCTTGGTCATATTGCAGAGGATATTGTAGGAGCCTGTGTTAATTGGTAGTAGTATAGTTCATGACTACATTTGGGATCCAAGTGGATTGATTGGTTTATCGTTCAGCCATTGCTTGAGGACAAGAAATGTTTGGGAGGGGAGGACTTGTCATGTCCCCTTTTCAAATAATTAAAAAATAATAATCTTTGCTAAGGCAGGTAGGCCCAAGAAAGTGAAGTTTCAAAAAAAGGGGGTTAATCTTTGGAAACCGTTGGACTAATAAATGAAAATTATTATTAAAATATGTTTCATTAACCTCTTTTGGACATGAGTTACAGTTATGCCCTCTTTTAAGGGGTTTGGAGGCATTTTGGGCTGATTCCAGAACTTGATTTTTGCTCATTCTTTGTTATTCTTCAAAGGCTGCTAAACCTGTGGAGAAGGAGACCCAAGAACAGGAGTTTGCAGGTTTCCAAGGAGACCCAAGAATGGGAGTTTTCAGTTTTCTAGGAAGGCTAAGGATGGGAGTTTGAAGCCATTCCATGTGCATGCTCATACAGAGTTTGCCTTTGTGCTGAACAATGCAGATTTGTGAGTTTTCGGGTGTGTTTTTTGTATGAGTTTGGTGTTTTCAGTTGAGTATTTCATATTAGTTTGGGTTGCTGCTGTATTTTAGACTTTAACGTGTTAAAATAGAGCTGAATATATGTATTGGGACGTGATTAAACTTTTGAGATAGATTATTAGTTTTTTTGTGGTGTTTTCGGGCATTTTTGTGTTAATTTCGGGAGCTCGATGAGCATAGTTTTTGTCCTACATTTGAGAACTATTGTGTAAAGGCTATACGGATCTGGAAATTTTATTTTTTAGGCTGTTATTCTGCTAAAATTTTTGTAAAAATGTCCACTTTCAGATTTATTAATAATAGGTGAAGTTGTGAAGCTTTTGGCACAATTTCTGGCATACCTGATTTGGGGTTTCTTGAAAAATTTGGTGGATCTTTGTGATATTAGTTGTTTGATCTTGAAAATCTGATTAGAGGTTGGAAATATCATACAAAATTAGAAAAGGGACATTTCATCGGCACAATTGGATCAGAAAGATCTAATGCAGCCTATGTGCCTAATCTACTTACACATATGCCTAGTAGAAACATACACAAGGATGTGGAAGAGGGAAAACAACATAATATAACCAATGCATCTCAATCCTATGCATAAATGTTTTACTGAGCTTGGCCAAGCATTATGAACTAGTTTAATGTAAAAGACTGGCAAGTAATTTATAAGGAAAATTCAATTCAAAATTTTCTTTAATTACCCTCCTCTTTGATCCCACATTTAGCACCGATTCCTACTTTTCTCTTTTACTATTTGCATTAAAAAAATTTAAAAAATTTGAGATTATCATCTATATAAAAGTTTGTAATAAATAATGTCAATTTAATCACAAACATATAATTAAATAAGATTTTCCCAACTATTTAACAAAAAAGCTTTCACAATTTCTACATCTTTTCTAAAATGTAAGAATGACCATAAATTCTACTGCCACTATTGAAAATTCCTCTAATCTAAAAAAAAACTAGTTTAAAGAATATCAAGGAGTTGCTTATTCTAAAACAGATGATATTCAAGAAAATTTTAGAATGTTTTTCTCAAGTCTAAAATCGTGCTTAACTCTAGATAACTACTCAAGAACCGCTACTAGACTTAAATTCTAAATTTAATTTAACTACAAAACATACAAAATGATGGTTAAATTTTCTAATTAATCAATTCAGATTTTATTAAATCCTTGGAGCCTCGCTATATGCTACTGATTTAGAGCCAATGCAAATTGAAAGCAAAAATAATGTGCCAAACTCATCTCCATCTACAGAAAATTTAAGAAGCACAATATATCTTTCTAGATTGAGTAGATAAAGAGCTATGGAATTAGATCAACTTGTGTCCATCTAATAATAAGTAGAAGAAGAGAATATAGTCCTTCAGTATTGTGCAAATTATTAACAATAACAATACGACCATCTTTTTCTTTGTCTACATAAAGTGCAGATTTAAATTATTTAGGTAGATTTCTATTATTTACAGTAGCCGGATTTCATGTAAATCATTAGTTTTGCAAAGGAGAAATGGTTACATGCTAGCTGGAGATGGGCTAACATTTTTTTTTTCATAGATCCTCCATATATTGATGGAGTGGCAATCATAGCTCATTTTATAAAAAAAGCCAAAAGAAAATTACAAAAATAACCATTACTCCCTTACCATTCGTGTCAACTATTACTGGCATGTACAACCAAAAACCAAAAAGATATAAAATTGGATAATAGTTGTTGTTTAGATCTATTTCCTAACATTTTCATTTCCTTCTAAATAGCGAACAACAAAACATGAACCAGCTATAATTATTCTAAAGTTCATTCAAAGAAAATAAGGAAAATAAACAAAAAAACATGAACCGGCTATAATTAGTCTAAAGTTCATTCACCATATATATTTTTTTCTACAGAAAAAATGCTAGAAATGCTAGGCGATAAGTATATAAGAAGCATAATAATAATTACTAAGATGTTTTTCAGAGGCTCTTCTTTCACATAAGCTACACACAGAAAGATAAAAACAAAGAGGAACCTAATGAATAGATTTATTTGCTTTCTCTCACCAAAGCTCCTGCCTCTGCTGTTTGTCCTCCTTTCTCCCGTGGAAATTAGAAGAATGTAATTTTCTCTGTTTTATCCCCTCTGTTTTCTTCTTATCTTCTCCCCTTTCTACTCAATGCCCCCTCCTCTTAATAGAACCAAAAAAAAAGTCCTCCTTGCATGCATCCCCTCACTATGTGGATTTTTTTTTTTAAAACTCAGCCTTCCCTTTCCTTTTTCAATGTTTCTTCTTTCCCTCTTATCAAAAAAAATGTCCCCCTTTGTTTTTTATCAAAAAGAAAACATCTGCCTTTTTTTCTTCAAAAAAAATGTCCTTTTTGCCCAAGAAAAAAAATAGCAACTTCTATTATTATTATTTTTTTTTTTTTTTATTGCTAGCTAATGTTATGGAGGAATAATCAATTTGGGAATTATTAATTAATCTATTGTAATTACCAAGGAAATAAATTAAGAGCATAATACTTATTTTATATCTAAATTATAATATTTCTAAGAACTAATTTTTAATCATTCATTTTATTTTCTTTCATTTACGCCACATTATCATAAACAAAACATTTAATCCATCTAGAGTAATTAAAATTCAAGCAATTAATTTAAATTCAAATAAAAACAACTGTGTGTGTGTGTGTGTGTGTGTGTGTGTGTGTGTGTGTGTGTGTGTGTTATTGCCAAAGTTGGGCAAAGTTTGTCATTAAGTTTGCCAATAATTACCATGTAAGCCAAATTTGGCATGATAAGTGAAATGAGACCGCATCTCTATAAAAAAATTTGGCAAATAGTTCGTCTGGTTTTTCTCTGCTTCCACATTTTGGAAGCACGTTTACCAAGGCATTTGCGAGAACAATTTTTGAATTTTTTAATATATCATTTATGCTTCAATGGATGACCCACACCCAGTTCCTGAGCTCCCATTTTGGTATAGGTAGGTAGTTGCTAACAAATGTGTGGGGCTAAAGTTCCTAGTGTATATGTACCGGGTTTCATGTTTGTTCTTTACTATCAATATCTTGAATGTATGATTTGATTTTATGAATTGTAGAAATTTGATATTTTTAATATTAGTCATTGTACTAAGGTTGCAATAAGGATGCTGAAGATAAATATGTTATGTTATAATTTTGGTAAGGAATGACATTAAAAAATAAAATTGATGTATCTCAAATAATTTATAGTAACACCAAAAATCAAATAACAAACTTCACCTCTAAATTCCATATAACATTTCTCCTAAAAATTGTAAAGAACAAATATCTAAAATCACTGAATGAATTATATTATTATTGTTTAATGCTAGAGATGGTAACCTTTTGCACACTTTAATTGTTATTTTTTAAGAAAAAAAAATACATTTTATAAAATTACATATTCAAATTTAAAAATGCAAGATCACCTTACCAAAGTCTAATCAACACATAAGTCGGAAACCAGTAAACTATTCATAAAAAAAATAGTATAAGAAAACATGAGATTGCTCATCACAAAAGATGGATCAACCATTTTTCATGCAACTATAGTCAGTAGTGTTATGTTCTTCACAAGAGTAAGTTAATGTATTGCTAATTCTCTTATTGAGGGTAGTCTCTTTGCTCCCCTGTGTAGTTTTTTTTTTGTACATAAATACATTATTTCAATAAAATATTAAAAATAAGTTACAGGGAAACAAAGTGATTTATAAATCAACAACTCAGATTTTAAATTTGAATGTCTTGCTTAGTAGTATAGCTTTCTCACTTACACATTTTGTTTTTCTATACATTATTCAAAGACTTCAATCATTTCTCAAAAGTTAAAGTCCATGAGCAGATAATAGATGATTTTAAACCCCTCAAAGAACAAACAGATACTTCAACAACAACCATAATTTGGCATTATGATTACTCTCTTTCACACAAAACAAATCTAATTATGCTTAAAACCATCTCAGTCTTCTTTTTTGCAAACCCTTGCATCTATGAGAGCTCTTCCAAATGTGCATAAGTACCCATGTTGAGATGCACAATGGGCATCCTCTAAAAAAACACAAAGTCCTTCCAAAGTGCACCCATCTTTATAAGTCACAACATCTTGATTATGAAGCGAGGTTAGTACACTTGTCATGCGTTGAGAAAAGAATTTCAAATTGGACTTTCCTATTCTAAAAACACTCAATGAAAAATGTAATAAAATATTCCAAAGAACTACACTTCTCAGGAATTACATATTTGACATGCCTATTTTCATGTTTTAAAATTAACAATTGAGATTACTTCAATCATATTGCATCCTATCTTAATGAATATTGATCATTGATTTTAAAATGATGTTTTGAGACCTTAGAAAAGGGATGCCTTCGACATAAAAATAAATAATTCTTAAATTAAACATAACAGATAATACATGAGTAATTATTAATAAATCATGTATAAATAAAGTTAGCTTTGATTATCAAACTCCACTATTAATAAAGTAAAATTGTTGATTTTTGTGAGCTCAAAAGTATCAAAATGATGCAATATTTACATACAATCCATTAAAATTGAGCCTAGAAATCAAAGGAAAAATAACAATAAAGAAACCATAAAAGAGACATAACCAACAACACAAGATATCTTGGGAAAACACTTCGAAAATGAAGGGAAAAAACCCAACCACACAATGAAAGATCATTTTATTAATAATGAAATGTTCAAGTGTACAATTCCTATCACTTGAAGCAATGTAAATAACTTAACGAGAGACTCTTCACATACCAACTAAAGATCACTCCAAATTCTTAAAGCATGACTCTATAAAACAATTACAATTACAACCTTTTTAATTCCTATGTCTTAACATATGTCAATGATGCATATCATTACAATTAATATTATAATTTAAATATAAGTGTCCTTTTTAGGTGAAGGGAACAATAACAATAATAATGTCATATCTCCTAAGATAAAGATCTCTATCGAAGCTACAATCTTCAACACTCCCTCTTAGCTAAAGAGAGATCTTTAGCTGATTAATCATACAAGACTGCTACCAAAATGTTAATGATAAAATCTCATCATATAGATCCTATAAAATTCATAGAAGCACTTAACATGAAAACATGTAAAAATTACTCATTTAATGATCATGGAATCACTCAACATGAAAATCCTCAACAATTACTCATTGCTAATAATCATGGAATCACACAACATGAAAAACTGTAACAATGGAATCGATCAACATGAAAACCTATAAAAATTACTCATTTTTAATAATCATGAAATCACTCAATATGAAAACCAATAACAATTAATCATTTTGAATATTATGAAATCACTCAACATGAAAAACTATAACAATGGAATCACACAAGATGAACGATTTTTAAAACTCATAGCTAATCTTGTAATCATAGCATCCCTCAACATGACATCCAACTCCCATCATGGAATCTCTTAACATGATGACATCATGGACTCTCTCAACATGATGTTCACTATAGCATACTGAAAGAGTTATCATAGTTGATCTTACAATCTCATTTATTAACACTAGAATAGAAATAGGCATAACATAATAAGACATAGTTCCATTTTTGTCTCAAATTGTACAAATACCACAAGAATCACAAGAATATATGATAATGAAGGGGATTTCATAAGCTACACACTCCCTCTTAATTATGAAGCCTCCCTCTGAATCTAGCATATCCCAAAGTAACTTGTTGCCTTTCTTGTTATAACTATAATGATGAGAGATAAAAGATCAATCAATCAAAGATACCAAACAATAGCATATTCTACCAATATTCAAGAATATGAAAAATTATCTGATGTTTATCTCAAAAATTTCCTTGATGTGCAAGAGGAGTGTAACCAAGAATCTATGGGTCCCATTTCAAGTACAAGAGCCAAGATTTTCACCATTGGATTGCAAGCTAGCTTCGTATATGAGTCATGTGCCTGTCATATTGAATCTACTAAGAGCCACTAAAAAAAATTTCAAATACCATGATAACTTTCAAGACATCCGTAAAAATCCTTGAAGTTGAGTGTGAGAGAATACAAGAAAAAAAACTTTATTTAACCACATCTCCACACGTCTTCACAATCAATGGTACTAAAAATTGATGTAAGCCTTTATGAAAAAATTGTCAGAAAACTCTAGATTTCCAAATTGATTAAATGACATACTGCAAAATAAACTTAGAGTCTAACTAAGCATATATATCAAGAATATGCTTATCAGAATAAATAAATAATTATTTTTGCTCAAATCTTAGCCCGATGTTTACAAATAAATGATGATCCAACTGCATATGAATCTCTTATTCTTTTTTAGTTATCCATAATTCTCATTCTTACTTGTTATATTCTTACCACAAACTCCTTTGATTATGACTCTATACAATGAGATGAAGCTGCCCAAGATATTCTAGAGCTAACAAGACCCTATAATCCACCAAAATAAAAGTGAAAGACCATAATTTTTCTTTGAATAAAGCTGGCAACTCTAGCATTACTAGTCATCAAGGAGGAATTACCATATTATAATAAAAAAATTCCCAAAAATAGAAAAGTACCATTAGTAGTAGCTCCTCCTCTGTGATGTGAAGGCATAGAGATATGAAGACCAAGAAATGCAATCTCATCAACAAGTCTTTCGGTGACTCAGAGATGATGCCAATCTGTATGAATTTGAAAATAATCATCTGTTATAGCCATAAAATACCAATATCATTCACAAAATGTCTTAGTAGGAAAACATATGAAATGAAAGTGTAAAGCTAAAGAAAATATTTGCACCAAAAATTGATAGAATAGGCCAAGATATCTACTCATAGTTATAAGCATAGAGCTAAGAAATAAGTTAAAGTGACGGGTAGATATTAAATTCTATGAGCCAACTATAAAGAAGTCACAAAATAAAGATATCCAAATGAAATGGTAAAGAAGAAATAACAATATCTTCTAACCTCATAAGTGCAACACATAAAATAGACATAGACATACAACTCTATGACTGATAATAGTCATACATATAATGTAATTGATAGGTTAAAATAAGAATTCACTAAAGGAAAAGAATAATAGAACAACTTATAAAAATAAAGATGTAGAGATGCCCCAAGAAAATACTTATTATCACATGCATAATAAATATCAATCCTTTGACCATAGAATCAATCGATCGAGATTGCATGGATTTGGAAAGAAAAACAAGAAGCCAACATTAGAATGAAACAAAACTTAGAATATCCTTGGATGAGATAACATAAAATCGAGACATCACTCCACAAGATTACATGAAGGATGCACTGATACAAATATAAACTTCATCATGGGCTTGATGAAGATTACGAAATGAGACAAGCAAAAGAAAAAACATGTAGTATGCTTGATCCTATTATTAATAATTGTTGCAAGTTTCTTGAAGTAAAATAATAATAATCAATGATAGCAAATATATGCCAAAACAAACATCATTTGAGAGATAAATTATGCCACAAAAGTAGGCAAAAGAACTCAACATTACTTCTTATTAGCTGATATCAACTTGGCTCTAATACCATGTTAAAACTAAGCGTGAAAATTAGAAGAAAAACAACAATAAAGAAACTATGAAAAAAGACATAACCAACACCATAAGATATCCTAGGAAAACCCTTCAAAAATGAAAGGAAAAAGCCCTAGCCACAAAACAAAAGATCATTTTATTAATAATGAAATGTTGAAGTGTACAATGCCTATCACTTGAAGCAATATAAATAACTTAATGAGAGACTCTTCACATACCAACCGAAGGTCACTCCAAATTCTCAAAGCGTGACTTTATAATACAATTAAAATTACAACTCTTTGAATTCCAATGTCTCAAAAAACATCGAATGACACATGTCATTACATTTTATATTACAATTTAAACATAAATGCCCTTTTTAGGTAGAGGGGAACAATAATGATAATAATATCCATATTTTCTGAGACAAAGATTTCTATTGGAGTTGCAATCTTCAACATCCATAGAATAATAATATTGCAAGTTGTCTTCCATAATTACTCTTAAATTACAAGTGATCATTTAAGAAATATAAATATAAATTGTAGTTTTTTAAAGTATGATGGAAGATAAGAATAACTTTACAAAACCATATTTTTAAACTATTGTTTAATTTGAAATAAATTATTCTAAATTATAATTTTGAAACTATGAATTCTCTTTTCAAATCATTAAGTTTTCTAAATCGTGTATTTCATTTTGTTATGAGTGTTTCTAAAATATTTTTGTCATGTCTTATATGTTGCAGTCTTTCCCAAGAGTCCTTTATGGTAGTTTTGTATATTAACATCTTAACTTTCAAAAATCTAAAATATTTGCAACTAAATATTATGTTAATTCCTCATCAATGAATGGAAAGTCAAATTTTTTTATTATAAAAAAAAAGTTCTTCCATGATATTGTGAAGGAATTAAATCTTAGCTCTATATCTCTCTATTGGCCTAACTATTGGACCTCCTTTAGGTGAAAATTCTAGTTGTGAGTTTCTTAGTGGAAAAGTTCTCTTTTAATATAAATGATATGATTTAGTTGATAACTATAAAGAACTAGGTAAAGCACTCAATTTTATAAGGACATAAAATCACAATATGGTTATCATTGAGCCACATTCTAATTACTACCATCTTTAATTTGTTTTTGATACTTATTTTTTTTGCAAAAAGAGGGGTAAAAATTTATTAAGACATAAAGGAATATAACAAGGAGAGCTCAACAAGGAGCTCGATCCTGAGCAACAAGATCATCAAATTCTTGCACCATCTCAAAGGATAGTTGCCTCCTATCCCTAATATTCCAACCTGGATCATGACTAGAAGCCCATTTGGCTAAACAATCAGCAGTTCTATTCCATTCACGAGGAATATATGTGAACCTAATGAACTGAAAAGAGGAAGAGAAGAAAAGAATCTGCTTAACAACAGTGGCCAGCTGCCAACTAACATCCTCAAGCTCTTGCGAAGAAAGCATGTTCACCACCACCTGGGAATCAGACTCATAGATAATCTTACTCCATCCTTGCAAGCAACACTATTCCACAGCATATAAAATAGCCTAAGCTTCCATGAGATTGTTAGTATAATCACCCTTATGAACTGAGAAGAAAAATTTAACATCCCCAGAACTACAACGAGCCACTCCGCCAATACCAGCCGGACCAGGATTCCCACGGAAAGAACCATTAGTGTTAATTTTCAGAACTCCATAGGGAGGAGGAGTCCAGTGCCCATCCCGGTTAACCTGACCCTTCCTCTAATGGTGAAGCTGCCTGGACATAAAAGGAAACCTATGAGCTGCAGCCCCATCCTGAAGATGAAAATTGAGGTGATTACAGATAGCAAGATCAACCGGATCCATACCCCCATCAAGCTCACACTTCACAAGAATAGTTTCCTGAAGAGAATGTGATATTTACCACCAAAGATGCAAAACACCAAGCCAAACATCTTGGAATATGCAACGATTCCTCTCCAACCAGATATGCCAAAGCATGAAAGATGGGCCAGCAATCCAAGCAACATGGAATGAAGAAGACTTGGAGGGAGCACTACCCAAGCAGGCCCAGAACTCAAGCAAAGAGGAAGCATGCCAACAAGAGCAACCCCAAGCGCTCCACCAAAGGTGCCATATCTGAGTAGAATAGGAGCAATGGAAGAATAGATGGGACATAGACTCCTCTCCATTACCACACAAAACACAATAAGAGGGGCCCTAAAATCCACGTTTACAAATATTATCCCAGGTAAGACAACGGTTGTGAGCCACTAGCCACATGAAAAAATTACACTTGGACCAAGAAACTTTATTCCAAACTTGCTTCCACCAAGGGACCTCAGCATCCCCAAATAATTGTCTAGTTATCTCCTGATACCCAGCAGAGACATGATATTTACTAGACAATGTACCACCCCAAGCCAAAACATCTGGACCAAGCAAAGAAGAACACTCTCTAGAGGCTAGAATTTGAGAAAGCTCCTAACAATCCATGTCTGTACCTCCACGAAGCCAATCAGAAGAATGCTTCCATCTGTAACCAACAACAGGTCCCAATTGATAAGGAGTCTTGTAATGAGCCACTTTATCCCATCCAGCAGCAAGAAAAGAGTCACAAAGAGGCTGAAGATGAGGGTATATGGATAAAATGGAAGGGAATCCATCCCAAGCATCAGACCAAAACAAAGCCTGAGAACCTCCTTTACATATCCAGAACAGACCCCTCTTCACCAACATCGCACTTGTCTTCAAAGTATGCCAAACCATTGAGCCACGAACTTCAAGAGGAAGTGCAGAAATAGAGCAAGGATCAGCACCATGAAAACATTTATGAGTGATAATAGGAGCCCAAAGTTGATGTTGTCCAGAGCACCATCGCCAATAAAGTTTAGCAGCCAAAGCTTGACTACTCAATAGAGCAGATCGAAGACCAAGACCACCCTACTTTTTAGGCCTACAAACAGTTGCCCAATTAACCAAACTCCATTTAGTACTACAAAAATTACCACTCCAAAGGAATTGTCGAGAAAGAGCATCAAACTCCTTGAGAAAGTAAATAGGTGCAGCGTGAACCATGCTTCTATAAGTAAGAAGAGCTTGGATAACAGCTTGAAGAAGAGTAACCCAGGTAGCAGTAGAAAGCCATCTATGAGTCCAATGATTTACCTTATCCTAAAGCTTGGTAATCAAATTTTTCCAGAAGAGACATGGCTACCTGGAAACAGCAATAGGAATGCCAAGATAAGTCAAAGGAAGTGATCCTATCTAAAATCATAGGATACCAACAATCCTGTGCTGAATAGAATCAGGAGTGTTAAAAAAGTAAATGGAAGATTTATGCTCATTAACTTTTTGGCCTGAAGCTGCCAAATAAATGTCCAAAGCATGTCAAAACGCTTCAGCTTCCTTGATCCTAGCAAGACCGGCAAGAGCAGAATCATCAACAAATTGAAGATGGGAAAGAGAAGGTAAGCCATTACCCCACCGCCAGCCTTGAATAGAATTCTGGGACACCTGATGCTTAATGAATTTTCCCAAGCCTTCAGCCATGATGATGAATAGATATGGGGAGAGAGGGTCACCCTGGCAGAGGCCTCTAGAAGCACCAAATAGTTGAGAAGGTTGACTGTTAATAAGAACAGAAAAAGAGGCAGAAGTAACACAACTCATAATCCAACTCACCCAGTCAGAGCTAAATCCAAAAGAAAGAAGAATACTCCTTAGGAAACTCCATTTAACTCTATCATAGGCCTTAGCCATATCTAACTTAACAAACATGGCTCTCTCCCTTGAAGTAGCCATAGAGTGAATAGCCTCAGTAGCAATAACCACCCCATCCAAAATTTGTCTGCCAACAAAAAAACCACCTTGTTCTTCTGAGATAATAATGGGAAGCCACCTTTTCAGTCTCTCAGCAATCAACTTAGTAATAACTTTGTAAACCACATTACATAAGGCAATTGGTCTAAAAAACTCCAATTGATTAGCACCCTCTCTCTTAGGAATAAGATTCAAGAATGTAGAGTTCAAAGCTCGAAGAATTTTCTTGCTAGCATAGGATTCTTTAACCACCTCCAAAAAATCATGATTAATGATGTCCCAAAATTCTTGAAAGAATTCAACTGGAAAGCCATCAGGACCAGGAGCCTTCCCCTTAGGCATGCCAAAGACCACCTCCTCCAGCTCTTCCAAAGAGATAGGATGCATGAGATAATTATTCATTTCCTGAGTGATAAGGGAAGGAATATAGGACAAAATAATATTTTCTTCATTATCAGCAGGAGGAGAGTCCTCAGAGAAGAGGGGAGAGAAGTACCAAATAGCTTCCTGGAACAAAGCTGGCAAGGAATTTAGTTGGATACCTTGAGAATTAACCAAAGAAGAGATAGTGCTCTGATTCCGGCGAGATTGCACTGTTTTATGGAAAAAGGAAGTGTTTTGATCACCTTCCTCGAGCCAATCAACTCTAGCCTTTTGCTTCCAAAAAATTTCCTCTCGAAGTTCCCATTCTTCTAGAGCTCTAAAAGCAAGGGATTCAGCCTTGCCAAGATCCTTTGAGAAACCTCGATCTCTAATCTCCCTTGTGATGACATCAAGATCTTCTTGAGCGAGCCTCTTCATAAAGTGAAGGTTCCCAAAGCATTCCCTATTCCATATCTTGAGCTGTCTTTTAACATATTGAAGCCTTTTAGAAAATGAGAACATTGCAGTACCATATGTAGGAGCACCATCTTTCCACCAACAAAAAAAAAATCATGAAGAGAGGAATCACGAAGCCACATCAACTGGAACTTAAAAGGAGGATGCTTCGGAACATAAGCCCCTATAGCAGAAAATTTGATTGGCCAATGATCTGAACCCCTCCAATCAAGGATTTCTGAAGAGATAGTAAGGGTGCCACTAACCCAGAAGCAAGAAATAAGAAATCTATCCAGATATTCTGAGATAGTAGCAACACCAGTCCTACGATTATTCCAAGTATAGAGACCATTAGAAGGCTTAACATCAGAGAGATGCAAAAGAGATATGTGTTGCCAAAGAAGAGCAGAAGAAGGCCCCAATCTAGCCAAACCACCATGCTTCTCCTCCAGACTTAAAACTAAATTGAAGTCCCCTGTTAACACCCAAGGATGATAAGGATGACAATTTCTAACATATTGAATATGTTCCCAAAGTTCCTCCTTTCCCACAAGATCAACAGGTGCATACACATTAGTAACATGATTACCTCTCGTGAGTCTAGAGCAGGAGCTACCATAGAGAGAGCTGAGTGAGAAAACATCTAGCCAAGAGGAGAAATTTTTTGAGGATCCCAAAATATAGCTAAACCCCCAGCACTGCCTGTTGCCCCAAAACACTGGCATTGGCCACGAGACCAAATACTAGAGGCATGTTGGACCATAGACTCCACAGAGAGCTTAGTCTCTTGGATACAAAAAACATCAGGACTTTGATCAACCACCAAGTTATGAATAGCCTTTTGTCTAGGGATGCTATTCAACCCCCTTACATTCCAAGAGAGAATAATCATCATTGGGTAGAATTGGGAAAATGAGAATCCAAAGGTTTCACTGAACCAAACTCAATCAATATATCTCTTGTGAGTTTAATCTTCTCTTGGTCTATTTTGCGCCCACTCCTTAGAGGGGGAGTAGAAGAAGCTCGCTTAAAGGGTCGAGGCAACAACCCCAAGGGGAGAGGAGATCCCTTGCCCTTACCTGATGGTAGCACATCCTTAACCAAGTCAGCGAAAACAACATCATTATCCTCCAACACTGCAGGAGTCACCAGAGCCTCTGTCACAGGAGCTACAGGGACCTCACAGTTTTGATATACTACAACTTGGGATGCCCCACAAGCATCATTAGGAACAGATCTCTCATCTGGGCAAACTGGATCAGAAGAGATAGGAGGAGGAATACCCTTCTCTAGAACCATACTATCCAGCACCTAAAAGCGGTTAAAACCTGAATCAGATAATCTTTCTTTCAAAGGCCTCTTTTGACCACGTCCCTTAGCTTGAGGGTGAACAGGGGTAAATCCATCCTTATCCTGCATTTGAGCCTTACCCTTACCTATAGCATGAAGATTTTGCTCAAAACTTACCCCAAAATTCTAGAGACTCATAAATGGGCATATAAATTGACATATAAAACTTATAAATTTGCATATAAGACTCTAAACACACACACACACACACACACACACACACACACACAATAATAATAATATAATATAATTCTAATTGGTGTAATAGAACTTATTTAATAACTGTGAAGTCTAGATTATTTATTATTATTGTTAAAAATTATTATTATTATTATGTGTTAATCTCAAGTATATCTGAACCTAAGATCTCCCCAATGAGAGGCTCACAATTTACTGTTGCGATGTGGACTCTTGCCTAATCTAATACCCTTTTTATTAGCTACTCTAGAAATAATTATTTATAACTAGATTTACCTTTACTAAATGGTCCCCTAATTATCAAAAAACTAACAAATACAATAATGAAACATTTCAATGTACTTGATTCTAAAAGGATAGACTAGCTTCACCATATTGAGAACACTTTGTCCATCCTAAAAAATTGTATTTGATATATCTTGATCTCAATATTCATCTTAAGTATATAGCCTCATAACCTCTATTATTGCCTTATATTTCAATTTAGTAGGCAATTCATTCTTTAGATTTATTTTTAAAAAGATTAATCTTTTGGACTAAGATTTTCAATTTTATATATTGTAGACACTCTTCTATCAATTAACTCATCCAATTATAATTAGTATGAAGTCAAAAAAATTTCCCATTATAGATTTCCAATTGATATATTAAAGGGGTTATTTTCTATTTTTTCATTGTTCTGTTAGAGTAGATGTCAAACCACCTATCAATTGTGAATACACACCTTTATGGACTAGTAGTGAAACATTATTAGTTTAAAGATCTTTCTATTTCTTATAAATGTGTATTTGCATTTATTCATTTGAACTCTATCTAAAAGAGATTTGACAAAACTAGTGTGCAATAAATAAATGTTTTGATCACTGTACTAAAATTATATATCTACACAATTTTGAAGTAAACCTATATTTGTCATTTTGCAAAAAAGAAGGTATCAATAATATAGACAACATGATCACTATGCCACCACCATCAACTTCCATGTATAAAGTAGAAATATCTTTTTTTTTTCTAAAAGTATTAAACAATTTCAAAATACTAGACTCAATGAGCTTTCTTAAGTCAATACAAAGACTTTAACAAGTAATAATAAATAAAATGCAATTAGAAAGGACTTTTGACTTTCATGTAAAATAAATTTCAACATCTTACATTCTCTTAAATATGTAGATTGACATCTCATTGTATTTAGTCATAATTCTCTTGAAATCCTTCTTCATGATTGAGTAGGTTAGAAGGTTACTTTAAGCACTACGTCTAGCCTTCTTAACCATACTATGCGGATAAAACATATTTCTCTTCTCCAATTAATTCCCAGCCATTTATAGAATTGCCATAAAAAATTTCTACTTTTGAGAACATAACCAACCAATGTAGATGCTTTAATTTTCAATTTTCAATTATTTTTCTTTTAAAAATATGTAGAAAATAATAAAAATAAAAATTTCTGATATAATTTTAATTGAATTAACATTTTTAAATCTTTTAAGTTACATAAATCCACAAACAACTCTGAACTACATAAAATTAATTAAATGGGCATATCCTCATCCTACAATTTCATAAGACTTTTCACATAGTATACATTATTACAATACTAAACATTCATACACAACTCAACCATTAAAACCAAATAATTAAATTTTGAAAGCTGATAATGCATGAAAGGAAAGCTAAGAACATGCAAAGAATTGCATGAGATCCATGAACCTCTGGAGATGTCCCTTTGCTATGATGATGATGATTATCACTTTCACAGCCACACAAATGCAACGACGATTTATTATTCTTCTTCTTTTTCATAACAGCAGGTGCTTTCATTCCTATTAAATACCATTGAATCCTTTTTAGATAGTACGAATTCCTTTCTATTCTTATTCAGATTGCTAAATTTTCTCAGCCCTGTTGGTTTGTTACTGGACTGAGAGATCACTAATGAGATCAAGATAATATAAATACAAATAACATCCAAATAAATGCTCAAACATTTAGTTCTTGATTCTAGCAGTTATTTCACATCAGTAATTCCGATATGCGCAATATAAGGGAAATCCATTTCTTAACTGTTACGCTCTTATTAAAGGGACAGCATATTATTTGTCCATTCGTCAAAAAAATAGTTTATCATGAGTCCTCCTCTTATAATAATCTTCTTTTATAATTGTAGTAAAAAGAAAAGGCCACGTACTGGTAAAGAATTGGCACCGAAGGAATATTAAAAGACGTAGCGGGCACCAAATGTACTTTCGTGCGATTCTTTTTCTTTTAATTTAACGCTTTATTTGGGTTTCGCTGGCGAAGGTCAACTTAATTTGTTGGCGAATCGATTGTGGAAAGATAAAAGCCCTGTTTTTAAATTCCTATCGTTAGAGGAGGAACGGTTTAAACATCACACACTAAGCTTAATTCTTAGACTAAAAGTGTTAAATAGTCAAAGTTGACTGCTTTTTTTCAAGCTTTATTCTTCCCTTAGGTCCGTTTCGTTGCTGGAATACAACCGGAATAGGAATAGGAAATTAGAATATGGTTTGTATTTTTTGTTTGGTGCATGGAATAGGAATAGGGAATAGGAATACGTATTCTCATTTTAGCCTCAAAATGAGCTTTTGTCCATTCCAAAAAATACCTGTAATTAAAATTGCTATTCTTGCATTCATTTTAACTTTCTCAAATTTAATTAAATTTTCAAATCCACTTTGACCTGGGGTGAGCGCTGGAACTTTGTTTTTAATATTTTCAAATATTTCAGCAATTTTCCAATGGCGCCGATTGCATCTTCAGAAATATTTTCCAATGGCCCCGATTGCAAGTTAACCCTATTCCAATTTAAGCTTGCATAACCAAACAAGGGATAAACAAGATTGGATTGCATTTTTCCATTCCTATTCTTCATTCTCCATTCTCATTCAAATTTTCTATTCTAATTCTCAATTCCTACGCTTGCAACCAAATGAGCCCTTAGAGCCCGTTTGACCGCGGGCATAGGAATAGAGAATAGGCACGTAATATTAGGAATAGTAATGGCTATTCCAATAACAACTATTTTTTGGAATGGCATAAGCTCATTTTAGAGGAAAAATGGGAATATGTATTCCTATTCCCTATTCCAAGTGATGAACCAAATAGAAAATAGAATACATATTCCAACCTTTCTATTCCTATTCTAGCAACCAAACAGGCCCTTAGTGTGTGATGTTTAAGAATGGCCGTTAGAAGATGACAATAATTTCTTCTATGAAAGATGTGAGTTGCGGGTCAAATGAATAGGATTATTAGTATTTTTGGATTCCCTTAATTCGTTTGACCTTTGACTTTAATTTAACTTCCTCTTGTATGCATTCCTTGTTAAGTTTTCCTTCCTTTGCTTTGCTGGGGTGTTCCCTTATGGAGCTCCCACAAGTAGCACTCGTATGTAGATGAGAATCAAGGGATACAAGATAGAAGAGTAATGATAAAAGTTAAATGTATTTTAGCATTATATAACTAGCGACTATACTAAATAAATAAGGTACAAAGGTTTAGTCAATAGTATCGTATATTAAACATTTGCATAGTCATTTGAATTTTCTTTAAAGTTTATGAAGCATTTTAACATGTCCATCTTGTGAATATCTCACACTTGTTTATTTTATTTTGTGAATATTTTATAATCATAACATTCTATGAAACCACAATAGCTTGAGGCATTTTGTCAAAACATTTTATTGATTTTGCATGTGCTCTAACATTTTCTACATATGTCTAGTACATCAATTGTAATATTGGAAAAATTCCTATTGTTTATGCTTTGATGGATGCTAATAGTCTTTTCTCAATGTTGATACTTATTGTAGACTTGCTAATTGTTTTTGCTTGAAAAACTCTAGAGCCTCTTTAAAAAATACCTCTTTTTTTGAAAATTGTGGGATAATTGCAAGCTATAAGAAGAATTCTAGGTCTCTCTCCATTTTTTGCATAATGGAAAAGGGAAATAACATTTAAGGAAATGATTTTACAAGAAAATCATTATTTTAATTGTATAAGTATTTTTGGACCTCTCTTTCAACAATGGAAGTTCATTCATCCATTCAACAACATGTGATCATACAAACTATCACATTCCTCTAGCTTATCAAATGACCATGTCCTACTAGAAACAAAGAAATTTTCTACAAATTTCTCAACAATAGTAATCATGCCAAAATCATGTGAAAGAACTTAGGATAAGACCAATAACATGGATGAGACTTATTCATGAAGTAGTAAACTTTAATATGAAGAAGGAAAAGTTCAATAATGTAACCTTATCATTTAGTGTTAGGATTAATCGTTGAAAAAATAAATGGAAATATAACCAATATAAAAAATAATAGATTGCATAAAAGAGAACAAAAGACACAAAGATTTAACGTGGCTCACTCAATCCCTAGGTTACGTCCACCAACAACAAGTCCAATATTATTCTTATTTAATGATTTACAATTTGCAATACCTTAGACTGCAAGAAGCTACAATATCACCATACATTATGTTTCAAAATCCCTAACCCTAATCCTTTCTATACAAGCTTTTTATTCCTTAAAAAATTAGGGTTAGAATAAGTTGTCCAATAGAAAAATAGTAGTTGATACTTTTTACAATATAAGGTCATTTTTGGCTTTAGGGGTGCTTCCCCCTAAAATTCCCATGTGAGCATTGCCCCTCGACCACACCTTGTACTGCGACAAGGAGTACACCCAAGACACTGCCCCTTGACCCCATCTTAGGGGAACTATCACCAAACTGTCGTAGAAATAATCCAGGGAGAAATCATATCGAATAAACCTTTGAGTCTGAGTAGGCTCCACATAACAACATCGAGTATACTGAGTCACATATATTTTACATATAAATTCTTTCACTAATAACATGACATGATTAATATCAAGATTTCTTTCACATATGTAGATTGAGTCACATATATACTTTTTTTTTTTACTTGATAAACTTGTAGTCCAATGAAGGATTTTATCTCACCAAATGTTGACATTCCAAATTCTATACTGATTTGGTCAACAAATATCTTACTCAAAATGTCATTTCCACAAAATATCATGTCATCAAAAAATATTTTAGCAAAGAATACCACATATTGAGATTCATTTTTCAAATATTGATTATTTTGTTCATGTTTTCTAGTGGAGCCAATCTTAATCAAATAAGAATATAACCTTTCATATCATCCTCTTGGCATTTGTTTCAATCTAGACAATGCTTTTTCCCAATTTGCAAACCATATTTTTCTGATAAGGTTCAACAAATCATTTGTGTTCTTCAACATATACTTTCTCCTCAAATATCATTTAGAAATGCAGATTTAACATCCAATTGATACACTTTAAATTTCTTGTAGGTAGCATAAGCCAACCATGTTATTACTCCTTCTAATCTCTCCATAAGTGCAAAAGTTTCACCATAATCAATTCCTTCTCCTTATGCACAACCTTTGCAAAAAAATCTTGCCTCAAGTTCTATACCAGTTCTCCATTCCCATTTATCTTTTTTTCTCTTCTGAAAATCCATTTGGTTTTTAACACATTCTTGTCAGCAGGTCTTGGTACTAATGTTTAGGTATTGTTCTCCTCAATATGATCAATCTCTTTATTCATAGAATTAACCTAATATTCATTATCAAATGCAGCCTTTACTATTCTTTGTTTAAAATCAATAATTAAACAAGTGTTGTGTCTCAACTTACTTCTTGTTTGTATTCCAACAATTTTGTCTCTAACTATCTATTCAAGTGAATCATTCTTTCTCACATGCTTGGCCAATATAGGTTCAATTCTTTGATTTCCAAAAATTTCTTCATAATTGGTAGGGGTTGAACTATCCAATTCTCAATTATAGAAATTTGTAACTTAGGCAGTGTATCAGGTGCCTCTTCATAGACATACAAAAACTTGTTGTAATCTTCAAGTTCCTTCATTCTTTCAACATCATTCATCTCTACAAGCTCATCAGATTTCAAACATTTATATGATTTTCTTTTAGATGAATAACCAAGGACTATACCTTCATCTCCTTTAACATCAAAATTTCCTTACCTTTAGCTTTGTAAATATAAAAACTACTGGAAAAAGATTTTAAAATAATCTACATTAGGTGTGTGACCATACTAGAGTTCATAAGGTTTTCTATTTATTCTTTTCTTCAATTGAACTCGGTTGAGAGTGTTAACAATAGTGTTATTCACTTCTATCTAGAATATTTGAGAAAACTTATTTTCAATCATCAATGTCCTTGTACAATCCATAATTGACCTATTCCTCCTTTCGACAATCCCATTTTCATTGTGGTGTTTTTGATGCAGATGATTATCTTTTAATACCATTCCCAACACCAAAGATAGTAAGTTCAATATACATAAACTCACCACCTCTATCAGTTCTTAAACATTTCAAAGATTTACTAGTTTCCTTTTCAACTCTAGATTTATACCATTTGAACATATGAAAAGCATAAGATTTCACATTCATAAACATGACAGTCACAAAATATTTATTAGGGTGTCATACTATTTTTCAAAACCAATAGGACCACATGGATAGATATATGCATCAATTCTAGGATATCATTCAAAATGTTTGTCTTGCTAGGAAAACTAGACTTCATCATCTTACTAATCTGGAAATCTTTACACATAGAAATTCTCTATTTTTTTGTAGATTTAGTAGCCTCTTACTTTTTTCTTTCTACTAACTTTCTCCATGTTATCAAAGTTCACATGAAACAATATTAAATGCTAGAACCAAACATCTTCAACTTATGCAAATAACCATGTCTCAATTGTAGGATCAAGGTAAAATAAGTTACCCTTTGTTTGTATTCTTTTTCCAATTAGATTAGCTTCATCATCAAATATCTTGGCATTTCTATTCTAAAATTGAAGCTTGTGACTTGAGTTATTCAACTAAGAAATATTCAAACTATTATCCTTTAACCCAATATGCATCATTACATTTGATCCTATAATTCAAAATTAGTGATCCTTTACCTTTCACTAGGCATGTCTTCAACCTAGCTTAAGAATTCTACCATCATTAATTTGTTCAAATTTATCAAACATACTTAGATCACAAGTCATGTGATGTGAGCATCTACTATCAATAATCCACAAGTCATTCTCACTAATATGTGAAATAAGGGTAGTTTCACATTCATACATTTCACCATTTGGATCTTCTTTGATTGCAACACAATCTATTTCAACTACTTCCTTGTCATCATCATAACTGGACTTGGTGTACTCTTCTTTAGCAATGTAGAAAAATTTCTTCCCTTTATCTTTGTAGTCCATGTTCTTACAATAGTTGTAATCTTTCATGTCGTTTGTGTCACACTTTCTTATATTAAAATATTTAGTAGCAAATTGACCAAACTCATTCCATTTGAAACAAATCAAGGGTATTTTACATTAGTATTTACCTTTACCTCTTCAAAATCTTCTTGTAAGAAATGCTTCAAGTTCATCCAGATCATGCTCAGATTTAGATTTTCTTTCCTCTTTTCTTTTCTTTTCTTTCCTGGAAATCCCAATGAGTAGAGAATATTTAAATGCATTTCCAATTGTAACCATACAGTTATCATAGTTTTTCAACTCAAATGCATTCAAATGTCTAACTATTCTATGAAGTGTCAATACATTACTAGGCATGCCTATCACTTCTTGAATAATAGAAACTTTGATAGACTAAATATGAAGAAGAGTTTTGGGAACTTTACTTACAATCTCAAAATCACTAGTAGAACCTCTAGTAGATTTTTGATTGAGCTTACAATTTCTTTTATTCTTTTTACATACTGTGAAACATTGTTACCTTCTTTCACTCTCATGTCATCATACTTTCCTCTAAGAATTTCAGCTTTGGCTCTTCTCACATTATCATCTCCTCCATGTATAGGTGTCAATTTATCCCACATCTATTTAGCAATAATGCAATCTTTGATATCATCAAACTCAACATCGTTGAGTGTAGGCATAATCTCAATCATTAGGCTATTGCAATTTCTCTTCTCATTCATTTGATCCATAGTTAGGGGATAAGTAGGTGTATCATATTCATGTTCCATGAAATGTGTCACATTATCTCCAATAATAGATAGATACAGATTCATTATGTCCTTTCATGATGAGAAGTTATCTTTCTTCAGTCTTGTTATAGGTCTCTGTTATACATCTTTGATCTTTTGATGTTCCTTTGAACTTCTTTCTTCAAGTGGGTGGTGGTGGTGAATTAGTTATGTTGGGATATCCTACAGTCCCTCCAAACAATTTTAGTACCAACAAAACTACACAAACTTCATAAATAACCACTTCGCATATGCATTCAACTTATCACTTAGTTCTTTCAACTAGTTTGCTTCAAATTGTTAACTTAGTATTCTTTTCATAACCATGTATCAATAAAATAACTTATTTATTATTGACCATTCACTTCATTGTTCCTGAGTTACAGTAGTATGTAAACTATGCAAAAAAAACTTTTTAACATAACAACATTCACACAATTAACACCATGATTTTAACTTGGAAACCGTATAAAGGGAAAAACCACCTAGGACTAACAACCCAAAAAAATTCACTCTTTTGAAGTGAGCTTGGCTAATATCCAACCCTATTATAGGTTACATACACATTGTTAATGTGATCTTGTTAGAGGATTTTATCAAAACATTATCTAGATCTAAGCACTCCTTGATCCTATCTAAATAGTTCCCTACTCTAAAAGACATATAAACATCATTAATTGATGTTACCACATAAGATTTTACATACTTGTTAGGTCCACTCAATTTTCCAATAATTTTTGCTACAATGATTAGAAAGAAACAATGTAAAAATGATATATTTCTTTATAGCACTACAATTTTTGTTTAGATCTCCTTTTTATTCTTGTCTCAATCTACTCCTTGTCTTCTATTATATTTTTTCTATTCACTCAACTAACTAATTCACTCCTTTTTTCTTAACTTTACTTAGTTCTCCTAGCTCAACTCTCTTCTTTCACTTACCTCATGTATTGTCTTAACATGGAAGCACTTCCATGTTAAGAGTGATTAGCCCTCTAAGTAAGTGGTTTGGGGTCATGTCAAGCACCTTAAATGGGTCTTTGCATGGATCTAGTTATTTTCTCACTCTTTTTCCTCTCTCTCTCTCTCTCTCTCTCTAGCATTTTTTTGACAACTTTCTATGAGAAACAAAAGACTTTAACTTTCTTGGTCAATGATGACCTATAGGGTCAAGGTTGACCTTAACCCTAACCTAGGTCAAGGATGACCTTGACCTTCACCTAGGGAAAGTTCAACCTCATCCCTGATCCTAGGTCCAATTTACAAGTTTTGGGAGATTTGGGATATTAGGCTTCAAAAAATTTTATTTTCCCACTTATGGGTCAGCTATTTTTGGGTTTTTGAATGGTAAACTCTTAAATTGGATTTAATCTACATCCATTTCTATGGGTTAATGTTAATTTGGATTTAATTCTCTAATGTTGGCCTTCTCTATGAATTTGTGCCCTAGATCTTCATATAAGGAAGCCTTCTCCTCTCATTTTCTCTAAGAACAAATAAGGTGATAACATGAAACTAGAAGGGGACATTTTCAAGCATTTAAGAATTCAAGCACTCAAGTATTCAAGATCTAATTCAAGGAGGTCAAATATTAGCTATTAAAGGATTCAATCTCTATGAAGCCCTCTTGTTGAATATTTATCCATCCATATTCATCCAAGATTCTTTCTATGCAAAGATCTATTCAGGATTGGTGTTGAAGATCTAATGCCATTGATTTGAGACATCCTACATACATTCCTAAATTCATTTGAAGCATCTATACTTGTGGATTCAAGGATTCAAATCCCTCACAAGGATTTCAATATAAACAAGGTGAATAGTTCCATTTACTTTTTATATATTTATTACAATTTCAATTACATTTCAAGATTGATTTAAAACTAGGGTTTCACTAAGGAAAATCCCCCATCCAAAAAAAAACATTTTTCTTGGAGGTACAAGTACATGATAGTGAATTGGAGTGCAAATTTGGATACCCTTTTCGCCAAACTTCTAAGATTCATGAACAATTTTTTTGTTGAAGCAGTGCAGGTCAAGGTCAACTTTGTGGGGTAAGATTATGCCCCTCTATCTAGGCCAAGCTTGACATACCCTTGGAAGGGAATTTTTTCATAGGTTTTCTCTATCTCAACATTTTTAGTCTGAAGTAGGTTACAAAATTTCCTAAAACTATACATAGACATCAGAAATCAACATTTTCCAAATTCGCCCTAGTTTGAGGTTAGTATTTGTCTTTTATTCATTCAAGGTTTCAAGTACTTACTTTCTATAGTAGATTATATAATTTCTTCATTTCTTCATATTCTCCATTATTTGATTCATTTGTGCATTGATCACTTCCTTGTGGTTAACCAATTTGGATCATTTCTTTTGGAAATTCTAGTTAAGGATAGATCCTATATTCTCCCTCGTATCATATTTCCCCCTACATATATTTTATTCTATTAATTTTGGTGAACCTGACATGCTTACCTTTTTTTATTTTATGGAATTAGATGCCATATTGTGTTTTGTGGTGTTAGATTTCCTTTTATCTTATCTTGTCAGTGTTAGATTTGTCTTTTATGTTAAATCTTGCGAGCTAATTAGATTTCTTGCATTTATATTTTAAAAATAGAATTTTTTTCAAAATATCTTTCAAAATACACAAATATTAATGTTTTATGTTTTCTTAGTTTAGTTCATTTGTAGTATATTAGTTTAAGAGCTTTATTACTTCTAGTCCCACTTCTAATCTTTTGCTGAGATGAAGTCATTGACTTATGGGTACCTTTGATCCTAAGTCTTCTTTTCCTTTCCTTAGGATCCTCAATGAAAATTTGATTAAGCATGTTTTCAATCCTATTATGGAGTAAAACTCTTCTCATTCATCGTATGATGAGGATGATTCATTAAGAGTTCCTTTTGAACAAGTCCAAAAACTTTCAACTGAACTTCATAAAATGCGTAATTGGCTTATTCAAGAAAACCATTGTCAAGATTCTATTTTTTCTATAGTGGATCTTAAGAAGGTTCTTTGTGACCATGATCAAGGTATTAACATCTTGTGTAGTATTACTCACCTTGTGCATTCAAATGTTAAACATTTAGCTCAAGAAGCTCAATATTTAGGGTTGATTCCTCCTATCACTTGTGTAGACAACTCTTCTATTATTTTACCTACTACTCCAAACTATAATCCTTATTTAATGATTGTGAAAGTTCCCTCTATTCCTATGAGTGTTCCTCCTTTGTCCCTTCCTACATCCCAACCTTCTTATCATAATGTTCCTTTTACTCATTCTTATTCTCTACCAACTATGGTTTCAAGTGTTCCTCTAGTTGTGTCTTCCATTCTTGTAGCTTCATACACTTTACCTAGTGTTTCTAATGTTGCTATTCCTCCTATTCCTCTAATGATTCAATACTTATCAATTTGGCTCAAATTGTGTCATGTTTACAACAACAACTTGCATCTTTGAGTCAAAAAAAGTTTAGTATTCATACTTGTAACATGGGAAGTCCTTTGTCTCAAGATATCATTTGTACTCCCATTCCTCGGCAAGTCAATATTCCTCATCTTAATAATTACAATGGTAAAGGAGATTCATTCATCATGTTAAAAAATTCAAAATCCTTTGTAGTGATTATTCTCATGACCATAGGATTTTAGCTAAGTTGTTTGCTAGAGCCATTCATGACAAAAGATTACAGTGGTTTTTTTCCTTGCCTCCTTATTCTATTGATTCATTTCCACAACTTGCTAATGCTTTTGTTCAATAATTTCAAAATGATATTGGCTTGCAAGTGTCTTTGATTGATTTGATGCATTTTAAACAAAGTTCTAAGGAAAAATTGACTGATTTTATTGATAAATTTAAGTATTTACATGCTCATATTTTTTATCCTATTCCTAATATTGATATTCAACATATGTTTATTTCAAAATTACAAAAGGATATGAGAGATAAGATTTTGCTTACTAAATTTACCTCTTTTCAACAACTTTGTGTAGCGCTTCATCATTATCAATTACAAGTGAGTCAATTTGAGATAAACACTCCAATGGCTCATGTTCCTATTGATAAAAGTGATGATGTTCTTAATCCTAATAAATTTCAAAAACTCAACAACTATGTCAAGATAAACAAAAAAGTTCATGTAGTTGTTGATCAAGTTATTGTTGCATCTTATAATGCCACTTCTGCATCCACTGCTTTTCTATTAAATCATACATTTACTCCTCATTTTGAATCTTTAAATTCTCTTATGAATAGGTTGCTAACCACTAATATGATTACTTTACCTCATATATTGACCTCTTTTACGTGCTACAATTGCATCTAAATCCTTTGATCATAGGTTTCAAGATTTAATTGACTCTAATGCCTTATCTATTGATAATGTTGATGGTAGTGGAAATAATTTTTTTTCTCCTCCTAATCAAAATCTTCAAATCTATATGAATATTGTACCTACGCATGATACTAATACCATTGCTCAACCATCTTCTATGGATATTGTGTATGATTCAAAGATGGATGATCTTAATCATGTTGTTGATCAAGTGGAGCATGTTGTTCAATCTATATCTCCACCTCAACCTCAACTTTAGCTTTTATCTCAACTAAAATCTTGCCTAAATTGAAGACTCAACCTAAACCTTGCCAACAACCTAAGAATAAAAGGCTGCGGGAACTTTTAAATACCTTCAATGATTCTATTATTATTAAAGCCCTTGATGGTCCCCTTTATATTTCTCCGAGGGTTTCTCATATACCTACTCATGGTTGTCATGTTGATCCTACATCGTTAGTCAATGTTATTACTAAAGAAAATCTTTTTACGAAAAAGATTGTGACATGATTTTTATGATACATCTAATGTGTGGATTCAAAATTTTAATGGTTTTCTTTATCCATCATTTGGTTCTATTAATTTACCGATTGAACTTTCTAGAAAAATTGTGAACACTACCTTTGCTGTTATTCCTACTTTTGATCAATTTCAAGTTAAGGTTGGTTTTTTGTGGTTAAACATCATGCTTTTTGTTGCTCTACCTATTCATAAATGTCTTAAATTTGTTCATGATGAAGAAGTGGGGTATGTGCAGGATCATGGTCAACCAAACTATGCTCTTAAGTGGCAATAAAAAATCAAAAAATAAAGGTTATGTCAACTTGACGTGCAATTTTCTAGTTGTTATTAACTTTATATCAAATAGTTAAGAGAAAATAATATCTAGAAAATTGAATCTATTTTTTAAACTACTAGGATTTATCTCAAAAAAAAAAAATTGATTGATCACAATTTTGAATTTTAATGCTATATTACAAAAATTTTTGAACAAAAATAAGAAGTAGACGTATGTCTGACCATCTTAATCAAAATCAAATGATAATTTTTTTTAATAATATTCTAGATATAAGTAGTAGACTCATGCTTGGATTTGACACATATTTTAGGGTATTTTTATTCTAAATAAATAATAATTAATTAATTTTTGACTTTAGTGTTTTTAGAATTAAAAAACTCTCATGTCTGACCACCTTAACTAATTCAAAACTCTGTAAAATTCAAATTTTCAATTTTTTTTTCCCCTTATAGTAGAAGAAACATAGAATGTGATGGATCTTTTGGATTTAAAAAAATGTTGCACCATTTGAAAGTTATAGTTGATTTTCAAGCAGTGTGTTAGTCAGTACTTTATACATAACTCCATTAGAAAATAAGTAATAATTACTTACTAAACTCATAATTTGAAAAATATTACATTTATAGAAAGATAAGAACATTCTTGACAAAACCTTTCCATTTCATCAAATTTTGGTGAAAAAAAAGTAGTTAGCTACATGTTTGAAGTAAAAATCACATAAAAACAAACCAAAAGCACATTTTAAGGATGTTTTTAAAGTTGACCATATATGTTTGGTATCAAAAGATATAATAGACCTTATAAGGATATTAATTATTTTCATTTAATATCAGGGTGGGTGGAAAAAAAGTTGGAATAGATTTAGAAATGGTTTGAGATATTTCAGAACTACAAATTTTTTAGATCGTCACTTTTTGGCACACCACAATCTTGCACATACCTAGTAAAGATGGTTATTCATAGTTTATATCATATTTTCCATTCATATCAAGCCTACAAGCATCGTAAGATTCTCAAGTTAAGCTTACCTCATATAGATTTTAATCATATTCTTTTTCCTACACCTTCTATAACTCCTTTATCTATGGCTTCTGAATTTGTTAATCAAGCTCCTCCTATTTCTTGTTCATATTTTGATAGTCCTATTAACTCTCCTCTAGAACCTATGAAGGATCAAATAATTGCTCCTCCTAGTTCTCAACACATTTCAAGATAGACAAAACATAATCAATCTTCTAATGAACATCGTAAGAAGTTTCATACTCAAGCTAAAGCTCATTATTCTATTCTTCAAAAATCTTTAACTTATTTGGATACAACTATGCATGATGTGTTAGAAGAAGTGATTTCTAATAATGATGTTAAGATGCATGATTTTGATGATTCCATTCGTATCTTAGATCATATTATGATTAATATAGTTGAAGAGGATACTCTTGATGATATTGATGTTTTTAATTATGAACATGAAACTACTGACATTGACATTGATTTACCTCATACAATTTCCTTACAATTGATAATTACATAGGTAATATTGAACATTGTGACTCTCAAGAGGATTCTTGTTTGGAACTAGTTATCATTCTTACTATATTGGATATTGACCCTCTTGCGAGATACCCACTTTCCCTAAATGCTATAGAATGAGATGGGGAGAGTAGGTGGTGCACTTGATTAGCTAGTCCTTCATGGTAGCCTTTTGAGCTTTTGTTTTTTGTATTGTGTTTCTCCTGTGATGTGTTTGCTACATGTTGTTAGATTATTTTATATGATGATCTTTGTTTCTTTGTTGGTGCAAGGTGATAAAGGAATAAAACCTATTGTAATATTCCTTTATATGTATCTCCATTCTTCCATATGTTTTTTCATATCATGTCGTACCTATGCTATTGTTCATAAATGTTTCCTTGTGTAATCTGCTTGGATCCGTGACTTTGTAGCACTGATTATTTTTGATCTCCAAGTCATGGTCTAAAGAGATTCTTCTTCATATCTCTTATGTGATATTTCCTCCTTTGTGATTGTAGTTCTACCTTCTTTGGGGAATGATGTCAATTCATTTGCAATAATGTATATATATATATATATATATATATATATATATATATATATATATATATATATATATATATATATATATATATATATATATATATATATATATATATATATTCTTATGATCATGCTAACCCCATAGTACATAGATCCCTTTTGTGTTCTCTGTATGTCTATGTGGTAATTCCCTTGATTTTTCTTCATGTGGGGGAATCTCATAGTGGAAACATAATTAGTGGAGTTTTTTATGTGTTAGCAATGACTATAACATGGGGGAATAGGCTCTGCTCACCTATTGCGCACACACACACACACACACACACACACACACACACACACACACACACACACACACCCACACTTTTTGATACATATATATTATTTTAAGATACCTTTTCTCCCTTTTTCGATTAGTCACTAATCCTTAAAGCATGAATTTATATTTTAGGATCTCTTGATCCCTTTAGTTTCAAAAATTTTGACCCCTCAAGGTTGAAGGTGTCCTTAAGAGTGGATCTTTTTTTTGTGGTTTTACTCTTATGGAAGAAAATTTTCTTGAGGGTGAATCCTTCATGGATTGACTAGTTAGTAGCCACATTTAGTAGGTAGTTCAATTCCATCTTTGTAGTTGCGATGTTTCCTTGTGTGATTCACAATGAGACATAATTTCTCATTGGGAGAGATAACCACACTCTTTTTCTCTTTTTCTGGAGATGTCTCTCTTATTGTGATCTTGGAGTTGACAAAGACTTGAGTCTATGGGGGCTTAGTGATCTCTCTGTCCCTTTGATTTTAATAATATTATCTTTTCATTATGATCTACTTTACCAAGAGTTTGCATCAATTCGATACTGTTGCTAAAGTGGGGGCTTAATATATCATCTTAAAATAGAAGAACTTCCATGTTAAGAGAAATTAGCCATCTAAGTAAGTGTTCTGGGGTTAGTATTTGCATGGATTTTGTTATTTCCCCCTATTTTGCTTCTCTCTCTCTCTCTCTCTCTCTCTCTCTCTCTCTCTCTCTCTCTCTCTCTCTCTCTCTCTCTCTCTCTCTCTCTCTCTCTCTCTCTCTATTTCCAACCTCTTTCTAACAACTTTATCTGAGATACTAAATACTTTGACTTTCTAGGTCAATGAAAACTTGAAGGGTCAAGGTCAACCTTGAACCTGACCTAGGTCCATGGAGACCTTGACCCTAACCTAGGGCAAGGTTGACCTAATCCCTAACCTCGGGTCCAATTTTCAAGTTTTTAGAGTTTTGGAATATCAAGCTTCCAAAAGTTTCATTTTCCTGCTTTCGAGTGGCTATTTTGGGTTTCAAAATGGTAAAATTTTAAATAGGATTTAATCTAGGTCCATTTCTAGAGTTTAAGGTTAATTGGGATTTAATTCTCCAATATCAACCTTCTCTAGAATTTTGTACCCTATATTTCTACATAAGTAAGTCTTCTCTCATTTTCTCTAATAAAAAATAAGGTGACAACACAAAAGAAGGAGACATTATCAAGCATTTAAGAATTGAAGCATTCAAGCATTCAAGATCTAATTCAAGGAGGTCCATTGTTAGCTATTGAAAGATTCAATCTTTAGGCATCCCTCTTGTTGAATATTTCTCCACCCATATTCATCCAAGCCTCTTCCTATGTAAAGATCCATTGAAGATTGGTGTTGAAGATCTAATGCCATTGATTTGAGACATCCTAGATACATTCTTACATTCATTTGGAGCATCTGTACTTGTGGGTTCAAGGATTTGAATCCTACACAAGGAGTTCAATATAAGCAAGGTGAATAGTTCCATTTACTTTGTATATAAATATTGCAATTTCAATTACATTTCAAGGTTGATTCCAAACTACGATTTGACCAAGGCAAACCCCCCATCCAAACAAAAGAACCATTTTTCTTGCAGGTATAGGTACATCACAACAAATTGGAGTCTAGATTCAGATACCCTTTTTGCGAAACTTTTAGGATCCATGAACAAAATCTTCATCAGGGTAGTGCAGATCAAGGTCAACTTTGTGGGGTAAGATTATGACCCCTCTATCTGGGCCAAGCTTGACCTACCCTTGGAAGGAATTTTTCTTTCTAGGTTTTCTCTATCTCGACATTTCTAGTCCAAAGTAGGTTACAATTTTTTTTGAAACTCTACATAGACATTAGAAATTGACATTTTCAAAATTTGCGCTACTTTGAGGTTAGTATTTGTATTTTATTCATTCAAGGTTTCAAGTACTTACTTTCTATAGTAGATTACAGTATTTCCTCCTTTCTTCATATTCTCCATTGTTTGATTCATTTGTGCATTGATTACTTCCTTGTGGTCAATCAATTTGGCTCATTCCTTTTGGGAATTTGGGTTAAGGATAGATCCTATATTCTCCCTCATATCATATTCCTCCTTACATATATTTTCTTCTATTCACTTCAATAGTTCACACTTTTATCAATTCAACAACATAACAAACCAATAGTCAAATTAGAAGCCTAAAACTATCTTAATCTCCTCATTAAATAGTAATCTTTTAGCTTCCATATTCTTTCATCTGATGTTTCTTAATCACAATCATTGATCATAGATTCAATATACTTAACCACATAGAAAATAGAAATTTCTATTAAACTTTGTTCTCATTCTTATCTTCCTTAAATCTCTATAATAAAATCCTTGTTGAATTTTTGTTGTTGTAGATCTCATAAAAAAAAATTTCTCTTGCCCTTGACCTTCTCAAAATTTTCATTTTTCCATCAAAAGTTGGCCTTAGATTCTAATTCTTAAAAATTGTTCTTCCAGTTGTTACTCAATGAACATGAATTTTAACTTGGGTAATATAGTACTCAATTAATACTAGAATTTCTTAGGAAATATTAAACTTCTTCTTTCTATTCCAAATTACTTGGTCACCACTATAGTCACTCAGTAAATACAATCTACATTCACTAACCTTGTTACTCAGTTAAGTTTGTGTACTTCAATACTTTACAATAGCACATGATTGTCAAACAATAAAAAGTAAAATTACATTATCAATTTCCAACTCATTCCAACACCGATTTAATATCACACTTATCAATTCTTTCTTCAACATACTTTCTCCAAATCCTCTTCATAAATCAAGTATTCTTCATCAATCAATTGATATAGTAGTCTACCTAGTTAGCATAATGTCTATCCAACTAATATTTTGTGAGGCCTCGCCCTCGACCCATCGTAGCATAGTGATACATTACTCTTATTTTGTTATCTGCGACTCGAGATGTCGAGACATTATCTGATGCTTAGAACATATTTTATTATTTCATGTTGTGTGATGTTATTTCCAGATATATTTGATGATTGTCATTTAATGCTCATGTATATGTATGTTGATGAAATCAGTAAAATGTGGGATTAACACATTGAGTTGGAATCTTTATGATTAAGGATATAAGTAGGATGCAAGAAAACCCTGATTTATGTATGTTTCAAATTATGTAAATTTTTGATACGTATATATGTACATGTGATTTTTGGGACTACTGATGTGTGCAATGAGTGTGCAGATATTTAGCCGAGAAACCCTACGGAGGAACAAAACTGATCTCCATGTGCTAAAATTTGGAAACCCTGTTGTTCGTAATTATGTTCTTCCAGTGTCGCTTGACACTCGTAAAATGTTATGTGCTTCGGTATGCTAGTTAGGATTAATTGTTTAACCTTTGGTTTCAAGTTAGTGTCAATTTTCTATTAGGTTCTTAATTAGGGTTAGTTTTCCCTATTTCAGATTTGTGCTTGATTTGCAAGTTAGAGTTGTTAGATAGACCTATTTTTTTATCTCTAGATTTTATTTGACTCTAACCTCTTCCCTAAGGATTTAAAACATGTTTTTTTTCTAACCTATGGGTGTGGGTATGGGTTAGGGGTCTTTTCCAACCCCTAAGCCCCTAGCTTTGACTTTTGAGGGCACTCAAAAAGTCCCTTTTTGCCTTTGTGCGAAAATTGCAAGTGGTTGTCATGAGTTGTCTTACCCCACCTCCTTTTAGGGTTTAACCATGGTGTAGGTTGTGTTAGGAGTTTCTAGAGTGGCTAAGTGGGTGGAGATAGTTATTGCTCTTTTTGGGTGGTTGAGTTGGAGGCTAATTAGAGGCCTTCCTTGGTCTAGTGGTTTGGGACCCAATCTCTACATTTAGAGAAGATTTCTTGAAGCTTGAAGGAAGGAGGGATACTCTACTCAAATTTGTTCATTGCCATTACCTCTTTGAGAAAGTAGGAAACTCCCATCTCCCTTATTCAGTTTTTATGTTTTGTTTCATGTTCTTGTTACCTTGTTGTTGTTTTACTGTTGTATGGTTGTGGGTATGTTGGGAAGATTTGTAAACCTTATTATTTTGGTTGTTTTCCTTTCTTGTTTATGTTTGCAATTTTGAGTTTCCTTGCATGGGTGTTTTGGTACTACTCACCCTAGGAGAGGGCAGAAGTGACCAATTTTGGGAGAGGTCTATTTAGTTGGACTCCAACCTGTGTAGAGTCTCTTCTCAGGATGAGAGGAGGTATAAAGGGTAGGGTGTTATGGTCCTCTACCCGTCAACACAAACTTGGTATGAGTATGGCAAGTTAAAATGGAAGAACAGAAGTTCTTGGTTATTGGCCCCGATTGGGCATCTGAATTGGTGTTGTGCTTGACTTCTCCAGTTGGAAGAATCCACCTCTCCCTAGTCTTGATTCACTATGAATCTTATTGTGTAAACCATGTATGATTATGCATGCTTGATGTTCTTTTGGTTCTGCTTGGTTGTCACCCGATCAGTTATTGGTTTCCTCCATGGTTCTTGAAATGAGATTTAGAAGACATTGCAAACTCCTTGATTTTGATCATGAAGAAAATTTGATAAAATTATTGAAAATTGGGATTGAGATCCTATTGTAAATTGTATTGTTTAAACCTTATTATATATGGCAATGAAGCCGGGTTTTCTTCTTGATTCTTTCCCGGCTGAGCCTTGAATCAGGTTGATAATAAAATAAGTGATTGAGTAAATTTACTTCTCTTAAAATTTTCGTATTCTATGTTGTCATATGAATGTGTATCAAAGATAAGATGCAACAATGATGTTCAATTATGCATGATTCAATTTGTGATGTATGGTGATGCCTCTATTCATATGGACGGTAGTGAGAGATATTACTAATCCATGTAAATGTATGGTGTCTTTATCAAGTTTGAAATGATTTAGTTCATGGTTGATTGTGTTGAAAATAAATTTGCAAGAACATGTAGGAAGAATTATGTCAAGAGATCCAAGCTACAATTGAAACATGATAGAGAAATAACTTTGTGTATTTTGATACTCCTTTCAAAAGGAATGGAGCATTATCATTTTGATCTCTCTTATTTTCTCAAATGCCTTATGACTAGTTTAGTCATTATGTTGATCCATCAGTTTTATTAGATAGTTAAATGAACACGTAGATGGTTATTTCATGTAATGTGGTTTCATTGAAATGCATGGCCATTTGAGGTTCATGGAAATAATGAATTAGAAATTCATAAGAAAATGCATACACCTATTGTGGTAATATAATTGCAAAAGAAAAATATACATTGAGTTTCAAGAGAGAGTAGACAAATTATCAAATAATTCACCTATAGGATGCTGGAGTTTGTATGAGAGAATGTGATAATCTTTGGTTTGCAACAGAGAATATTCTAAGAATCTATTAGTGTTTAAAATTAGAAATAAAACAATATATATATATTAATGATATCTAATACAATGCATAAGTTATTTAACCTTTATAACTTTAATATTCTAAATATCCTTTCTTACCATAAAAACTTTATGTCATCAATGCCCAACTTTCCCTCCTTGGGCGTCAGTCTTAGAAATGTATATGTTAAAGGGTTTCTTTAAAAAAAATGGATTGCAAATCTTGGGTCATCATATGGGATGACATCATTCTGACCCTTGTCCCATCCCTCCCCCTCATCATTTGGAAATGGACGCATGTGTTGGGGAGAAGCATTAAATTTATTTGGTTTAGCACACTAGCAAGCAGACCCTTGCTTATGTCCAACCTTGAGCCTTGAGTAGCGCTGACCTCCCACTTGGGCCGACTCAGGCCTGGGACAGTACGTGCCGAGTCAGACTCGGGCAGCGCGCAGCCTGGAGATGTGAGGGCCTCGTGGGGTGGGGCAGGCCTAGGAGTAGGGTGGGATTAGGGGGTTGGTAGAGTTAGTAGGTGTGTAGGGAGGGGGCTTAGAATAGGGGGCTAGTTGTAGGTAGTTCTCATTTAAGTTTTCTTTTAGTGTGTAAATAGTATGTTTAGTTAGTTTATTAATTTTGTTAAGTTGTGTTTTATTTAAATGTTATTAGATATGTTAGAGTGTTAAGAGTTGTAGTTTAGTTGTAGTTAGATTAGGAGATAGTGTTAGGTTAGTTTTAAACTTTAAGTTTAGTCTTAGATTAGTTAGTTATTTAATTTTTGATCTTAGTTTCTTTATTATATTATATATATATATATATATATATATATATATATCTAGTTAGTTTAAAATGAAATTTAAAATTGTTAAAGAATAATTAGTTAAATAAATAAAGTTTAAGGTTATCTTATGTTTGATTAAGGACGTTGGTTGTAATTGTTAATATTTCTTTTGTACTTAGTTATGTTTAAATACTAATTAGCTAGTTTTAAATTAAATGTACTCCAATTGTTTGACCTTTAAGTAAATTAAATTATCGATTAATTGGCTATTTAAATAAATTCTAAGGTAGTTTTTTTGATTGTTTTGTTATTGCAAGAAATTTTAGATCCGAATTCATGTACATTGTTATGTAAGTAAATTTGATCGCATATCATTGCAAATTAATGTAAATGTTAAAACCAGTAGAGAATGTTGGATTGTTTCCTTTATCATTTAGCCAAAAGTTAAGAGTAACTTACATTGTAGTATCTTTTGATATGTTTAATTCTTAAATAGCATAACTCAAGAACGATATAAATCTAATAACAAAAGTTTCAAAATCTTAATGATGTAATCGCCCTCATGTTTATAACCTTAAGACGTAAAGTAAAGAACCTGTACTAAAACTATTATCAATCATTTCAAACCTAGGGCATGTTTAATTATAAATAATAATAGAAAAAATTGTGTGTGTGTTTTTTTTGCCTTCAAGTTTTGGGCATGACATATTTTGACATCAATTATAGCATAACAACTGATATGAATCTTTCAAATACATTCATGGCATTACCTATTACATTATCAATTGGGGTTAGCAAGCATCTTACTTGACTAAGTGAACTTTTTTTTTTTTTTTTTTTTTTTTTTTTTTATATAGTGGAACACATATATTAGATGGAAATAATATTTTGTTTGAGAAAAAAAGTTATTTATTTCACTTATTAATTTTTTTTTTCTATAAAATTTATAAGTTTTTGTGTGTTCAAGTATTTATCTATTTTCGATCATCACTTGGTTTTATTATTATTGACAAAGAGATAAATTAATTACAATATATAATAGAAATATGGGGGAAGATTAGATAAAGTATTTTTTGTGGTCCCATAATACATGCCCCATTTTGTGTCACAAAATGGGGACCCCGTAATTTCAAAATTCTCTGTCAAGCATCTAGTCTAAAGCCTCAATCATTTAGGATCCTCCCATGGGTCTAGGTTAAATCAAATTCTCAAACAAACACTATTAAGTAGGTTTAGAAGGCCAAAAATCAATTTGAGGGGAGGGAGGATATTTTGTTTGTAAGTGAGAAGCACACTTGCACACCTTCAAGAGGTGCACACTTGCACACCCTATGGTAGTATGTATTTATGCAACCTTAGAGATGCACAGTTGTATGCTTGTGCACCCTCTAGAGGAGAAAACTTGTAGACCCTCCTTAGTTGTGCACTTGTGTCCTAGTTTATAAATAGATCCTGGTCTCCCCTCCTCTCCCTACTTCTCTCTGCCTTCCCCATGCAACCGCACCTCCACACCTACTGTTGCTCCATTGTCCAAGTCCCCTCACCTCCAACCTAATGTATAACCACTCAATGATAGTGTGCACATGTGTACCTACACATGTGTGCACCATCAATAGGTGCACCTATTTGCATAATCCCTTCAAGGCTATGTGTAGTTTCTTATGTGGGAAGTTGCACACACCTTGTGCAGGTGCACAACATTCACAAGTGCACATTTTTCCATCTTAGGGGAAAAAGATATTGCACCTAGCATAACTTCATAGGTGTGCTAGGTGTGCCAGTGCACAAATTAAGCTTTGGAGGTGGAAGTTCTCATTTTTTACAATTGTTTCCATAGTTTTTAATTAGTTGAGGCACTAACTGAGTTTCATTTTGATCTTTCAACACCAGATTACTAATGTTTTCCACTTTTGTGTAGATATAATGACATCATCATTGTCTTCCATGGTAGTGAAAATGACACCTAAACCTGGAGCATTCAAGAACCAAGGATCTCATAAGAAGTCGATATTCCAAGACAGTCATGCAAAGATCCAAGATAAAAAAACTTAACCATATTGATGCAAATGCTTTTTTGAAACTCTGCAACAAATAAAAAAGAAATCAACAATGGTATGAGGATTTACCTAGAGTGGATTGGTGAGCATTGCTTCACACCCTACATTATTTCAATCCTTATAACTCATCATGACACTGGTTGAACACTACATGCCAAATGAGAAGGTCATTAAGAGCATAATGGGAGAGATAGTCCCTGAGATCAGACCTTAGAACATTGAGAAAGTTTTCCATCTCCCTAGAGCTGACCAATACCTCTAAATATTCTATGATGTAGTAGATGGATGGTATAGGGAAAATGAGAAAGAGTTCAAGGAATTAGTACAATTCACTTTCTTGATAGACATGACACCTTTAGGCTAGAGAGTAGGAAAGGTGGGCAGGACCCTAGGGTAAATGAGACATGTATTGGATATTCATTTGTGTCCTCAGCATAGAAATGGGCCTTCCTACAATAGTTAACCTACAGATATGGATAGTTCACTTTGTTGAGACCATCATGACTATAAAGATGCATATTGGTTGGGCCACCATCATATGTAGCAAGTTGGACGAGTAGTTGATCTCAGTCAAGATGGGCCCACACTTCTATATGAAATCTTATATGGTGTATCTACTTGTAGCCAAAACCACATGATACCTAGGGTTGTACAAGAATGGGAGCATACAATATGTGAGTGCTTGGCTCTATGTCATATACCAACAATTGGTGAAGAAGAAGCTCACGCTAAAAAGTGTGGAATATAGAGTAGTGAATGATGGATACATTTTTTCTGTCATTAGATTCATAGAAGGTGATTATGCCAAATGAATGTTAGTAGATGTAGGCAAAAGAATAACTAAATTAGGATCCTACTATATTTAGTTTAAGAAATTTACATATCTTTAGCTAGCTAGTACTCTTCTATGCTCCAAGAAGCTCCCAAGGTACTCTTCAGATCCACTTGTACTTTTAGATATAGCTCACCAACTCACTTTTGCATATGATAGAGTGAGGAAATAACACAAGAAGACCTAGGTGTATCCAATCACTATTGGGGCATTTGAGGTAAAGTAGAAACAAGACATTACTACCTTCAACTCAGACTAGGATCAATATCCTTTAGAGTATTACCATGCTCCTTGGTCATGTTTTGATAATATTAGGATGGTCAACATCTAGCGGGGAAGAAGTTTGTGTATGAAGAAGCCCTTGAATACCAATAGATGAATGTGATAGATGACTATGATGACCACATTTAGGACTATTTTAGGATGAGTCTACACCTACCAAAATTGTGATAAAAATGAAGATACACCTAAAATCCATAGAAAAGTATCTCCCATAGGTAATAGATCATTTGCATAATAGGGATAAAATCTATCATAGACAATTATGAATGTATTAATAGGGCATATGGGGAATGATCACATAGATCATTGGGGCAGACATGTAGTGGAGCAAATGAGGGAATGGATTTGGAAGCCATTTCAGATGGATCCAGTTCCCCAGGCCATACCTTTGCAAGCTACAGGAAGGCCTCAGAAAGGAAAATGTGCCAAGGTCACCATACCAACCTACCCTACTAAATCCCCAGTCAGGCCAAAAATGGTACATCAAAATGAATGGAAGGTTGAGTATTTCGAGGTTGACATGGTCAAAGATAAGAGAAAAATGGTAGCCCTTAGGGAAAGGAATCAAGTGGTCAAGGCCCAAGAAACAAAAGCCCAACTAGAGCTAGAGCCAATAGAGTGACCACAATAGTAACAACCAAAGAAACAAGTGGTTAAACCAAACAAAAAATTAGAAGGGATAAATGACAAAAGGATGAAATGTAGATCATTTATTAGGATCTAAAACTTTCTATGATTATTTATTTAAGGAAGATATCTAACCCTTAATTGTAACAATGATTATGGTGAAGATGTGAAGGAGCAAAAAATAAAGTACAAAGCAAGGAGGCTATGTTAGATAGGAGACCAAACAAAGCACCCAAGAAGTGAAGGAAATAATAGAGCATATCAACTAAGGGTATTAGAGTGAGACATTGAGAGAGAGGAGATCCATAAAACAACTTGTAGAGAAAACCAAAGGATCAGGTATTGAATCAGTTATGATAGATTGAGTTAGGGATAATCTCTTAACATAGTGGTTTTAGCAAACCTTATTTAAATCTCTTAAAAGAGTCCTTACTTCATTTTATGTTTAAAATCCTTTAATCAAGATAAGATCTAATAGTCTTGTAAATTTTTTAACAAAGAAGACCCCTTACAGGGTAGATCATCAAAAGTGATCAAATTGTAGCCTTAATAGGAAAACTTTGTTGTTGCAGCAATAAAGATTTGTGGGTTTTATCTCAACCCTTGTTTTACCTTGACCTTGGAGGGTTTTTGGGCTACCAAATCTTTTATGTTAAGTGTTTATATTTTATAGATGTTAGATAGATTTCAATTTCATCATTACAAGTTTATGATTATATAGAATGACATGTAAGATATGAGATGGATTAGGAGTGAATGTAGTTATATTGAGATATTGTTTTAACAATGAAAAGTTTTATAGATCCTGATTCACCCCCCTCTAATTGTCTTGTTTCCTAATAAGACTTCCAAAAGTATTGATTTTTCATATTTCTTAAATAAAAATCAGATGCTTTTTAGTTATTTAAGTGGTATTTGGCTAGAATTGAAAAGGAGACAAGAAAGTGTCTAAAGCACTTGAGATCTGATAAAGGTAGAGAGCTCATTTCCAATGAATTTGACATATTCTACAATGATAAAGGAATCAAAAGATAGATTTCAGTACCAAGGACCTCTCCTTAAAATATATTAGTTGAAAGGAGAAATTTATCAATCACTAATTGTGATAGAACATTGATGATGGAAAAAAAATGTGTCACAAAAATATTGGAGAGAAGTTGTAAGTACAACAGTTTATACTTTAAATAGAGTGCAAGACAAGAAAGGTACACATGTTACACCTTTTGAATTATGATATGGATATACACCAAATGTAAATCATTTAAAAGTTTTTGGAAAAAAATTCTATATAATTAAGGATAATAGAAGTAAAACTTATAAGTTTTTGAACTCTAACACTAATGAAGTTGTGAAAAGTGAAAATGTGAAAGTTAATGAATATGTAGAAAAGAATGAAGTTTAATGTAAGAAAACTTGAAGACTACAACACATTCATATATGTGAATGATGGTGCTCCCAATAGCCACCTGAACAAGAGAACAAAGCTGCAAATCAAAAACAAAATGACAATGCTAAGTTGCAATAGCCAATTGCCAAGAAGAAGGTAGTGGGTGCCAAGCAACAAAAAAATGATGCTGAGTCATAGATAGAGGGAGCCAAGCATTAGGAAGACAATGCCGAGCAAGCTAAACATGAACCAAAACTAGAACTAGGAGAGAAAATGAACTTGAAATTATGTTTCAAGATAAACCATTTGAGAAAGAAAGAAGGAAAGAACCTGTATTAGCAAAATATATGAGAAGACATTGTGCACCTAAGAAAACATGTCTCATTAGAGATAAATAATTTGATGTTATGATAAGGAAGAGACTCAGAAGTGAGATATGTTTAATTTGTGAGTTTGAACCCAAATGTGTAAAAGATGCTTTGGACAATAAGGATTTGATTTAAGCAATGAATGAAGAAATTGAGTAGATAGAACAGAAAAAATAAATGGACACTAACACCTAGACCTAAAGACATAAATATTATTGGAACAAAGTGGGTATTAAGGAATAAGTTGAATGAAAAAGGCAATGCCACAAGGAATAAGGCTAGATTGGTATGTAAAGGATATGCACAAAAAGGAAAAATTGACTATAGGGAAACATTTTACCCTATTATAAGACTAGAAGGAGTTATAGCACTACTTTCATATTCTTCAAGTATAAAGGATTTAAGGTATACCAAATGGATATCAAATATGTATTTCTGAATGGAATCCTTGAAGAAGAAGTGTACATAGAGTGTCCTGAAGGAGTTTTTGACCCTAGCAAGAAAAATATGGTGTAGGCTACACAAGGCTCTATATGGTTTGAAACAAGCCCTTAGAGCATGGTATGAAAGACAGCACAATTATTTGGTGAAGATTAGATTTGCAAGAACTACTGATATTAATAATATATACTTGAAGAATGATAAGAACAATGAGGTACTACTATTTGAAATCATTTTTGATGATATCATATTTGGAGGAAATAAAACATTATGCAAATCATTTGCTGATGAGATGAAGAAGGAATTTGAAATGTCGTTGTTTGGCAAGATCAAATTCTTTGTTGGATTACAAGTATTTCAAATGAAGCAAGGCATCTTCATGACTCAATCCAAATACATTAAGAAGATATTGAAAATATTTGGAGTAAAATATTCAAGAGTAGTTAGTACTCCTATGGCCATTGGACATAAGTTATCTAAGAATGATGGTTCTATTGATGTGAACCAGACACTGCATAGATAAGTAAATTTAAAAATACAATATGTTATTCACAACAAAAGTAATATTGTATTAGTAGTTGGGATAGTTGCACAATTTTGTGCAAGTCCTAAGGAGAATCACATGATGGAAGTGAAAAGAATATGGAGATATATGAAAGGAACAAAAGGCTGTGGGTTGTATTATAATAAGAACAATAAGTTTGAACTAAAGGTGTTCACTGATTTTGATTGGGAAGGAAATGTTGATGACATAAAAAGTACAAGTGATAGAGTATTCTTTCTAGAAAAGAGTCTAGTTTCATGGACAAGCAAGAAGCAAAACTACATTTTTCATTAAAAAAATGAAGCTAAATATGTGGTAGAAGTAGTTAATTATTCAAATATCACATGGACATAACTATAAGAGTTTCCTGAAGTAGTAGTGGTGAAAGAAGGACATAACTATGTTGTATTAGTCATATATTGATAAAAAATAATGAAATTAGTATTGACATGAAGATATCTACATGGATAAGATGTATGAGTTAGAGTGTCTTTGGCATTGTTGTCAAAGAGGGAGATACTATAGTTACCATAAAGATGGATATATAAGATGTAAGTGATCTGTGTGTGTGTGTGTGTGTGTGTGTGTGTGAGAGAGAGAGAGAGAGAGAGAGAGAGAGAGAGAGAGAGAGAGAGAGAGAGATGTATTAAGAAAGAAGTTCATAGAACTAAGGTGTTTCCAACAATACAAAAGAATATGATTTATTTCATGAATTGATATTGTACATAGAGGGAGTACTAAATCTAATTGATTTTAAGATATAATATTGTACATAGAGTGTGTTTTCTCTATTTAGTACACATTCTAGATTGTAGGATAACTATGGGTGTTGCCATCAATGCCAAAGAGGGAGATTGTTGAAAACTACAATTGGAACAATTTTTATGTCATCATTGATGTCAAACCTTATTGGTGAGATAGTTTACTATTTGATTTGAGTGTCATATCTATATGATTGATGAAGAGGATTTAATAATTTGATCATAAAAAAAGAACCTAAAGGAAAGGTTGAGTTATGAATAATAAAATATAGTGGACACTTGATTAGTTATACTTTGATAAGATAAAGTGATTTTTTAAATCATATTACAAGTGGAGAATATAGTTGTACTAAAGCCTTGAAGAAGTGATCAAAGATAGACCAAATACACATGGTTGACCAAGCAAAAGAGTAGAAGATTAAGAAACTTGAAGTATATGCTGAGTGATTCTAGTGTCGAATGAGCCATAATATAAGCCTAGTATACATAGTGTTGACAAAGAATTAGTATTGACCATGCATTAGTATATATAAAAAACATAAAATTAAGTAGTGACCAAGCATCTAGTGTTTATTGAGTATCAAAATATAGTGTTGGTCAAGGGACAAAATTTTGATAGCTTATGAGAAATCATAATTTCTAGCCAACACAGTTGATTTCTTGGAATATGTAAAGTGTGTTGAAGATAAGGATAGATGAATTCAAAAATTTAAATTAAGGGAAACCTAATTTGCATTTTTCTATGTGTGGATTCGCGAAGAAGTTTGGAGAAGTTTCTAGAAGAGAAAATGAGAGATGAAATGTTTGAAAGATTCTACGAATATGACCTAATCCTAAGATCTATGGTGGTGTTTAAGTGGAAAAAGATTAGAAATACCTATTTAAGGAGGTACAAGGGCTAACTTTTAAAAAAGGGTTGAAGGTTGGAGTAGTTTTTGATGCTATTAATTGGAAAAGTTAAGCAAAGGGATGAGAAGAGTTGAGAAGAGGTAAAGAGTGATTGCTTGAAGGTTTTCCAAGAAAAATAGAGAATAAGATGACAATGAAGGCTTGTTAGTGGTTCAACATTTGAGTTGAACTAAGATTTGTATTTCCAGAGTGAGTTTTATTTTTTAGATCGAACTTGCTATTACTTTCTAACCATTATATCAATTTGAAATCCTTTAATCAAGGTTGATGTAATAGTCATATGTAAATCCTTTAATCAAGGTGGAATTCTGATGGAGTGTTCTAAAATTCTCTAATAAGGCCACTCCTAATAAGGTGATTAAATCCTTTAACAATGACACATTTAATAGTGTGTTTTTTAAATCTTTAACAAGGTTGGCTCCTCATAAAGCTCACTTCAGAAGAGTGAAATATTGGTGACATGTTACTGGTGGTCTTTCCCAAATTTAATTTCCATGTTAAATCCTAATGTCAAACATGTGTGGGTGTTATTTGTGATGATTTACTATTAATGTTTACGTTCTACAAGTTTTTTAAATTTATGATAGTGGATTACTAGTTTATGTAACTAAAAATTTTCTATAAAGGTCGAGCTATTGAATGTTAAGATCTGAAATCATTTAAGTGTTTGTTTGTTCAATTGGTACATCTAGACCTTGGATAGCTGATTCACAACTCACCTGCCCTGCCCTACCCCCCAATTATTCTAAATATTCTAACACCAATTTTCTTGCAACCCTATTTGGAAAGTTTTTAGAAAGAGTTGTGCCTTATGAGATATCCATTATATAGATCCTTAATATCATTAATTGACAAAAAATGATATTTTCTACAAGAAGTCAAATTGTGATATCACTGTCAATATTAAACTATTTAGTCTTTATAGTCAAATTTAGAAACCCATGTTTAACAAGTAGTGGTTTACAATAACTCATTTCTCTTAAGAAGCAATGAAACATTTCACATCCATTTAAACTAGTTTATGCTCACATTGGTGAGGCACTGTGACTTCTCAAGAATTCAACCATGAAAATACTAGTGTAGATCAAACACACTCAACCTTAAAGGTTCATCCAAGGGTAAACCCACTTTGCTTGCTACTATTTGCAAAATATTTCACAATTTGTGTACCTTATGAAACATTCATTATAAAACTTCTTAATCTTATCAATTGATAAGTAAGATTTATAGTAAAACTATGACATTTCTATTAGGATTCAACCTTGTAGTTTTTAGAATAAATCTCATTGACCACTATTTCATGAGCAATGGTTCACAAGAATCCATCTCTCATGAGAATGGATGAAACACTTACAACTCATTACATTTAGGTGATTCTTAGGGAGGTACCAAGACATCTTGAGAAGTAACTCATCCAAATACTACTCTAACTAAAGTACACTTAACAATGAAATTTCTAGTTTGGTAACTTGGATAACTATTTGTCCATTTGCTACAAAATAAGTAAAAATTTATTTTTCTATCCAATTTGTTGGGAATGTAGATATTTATTTATTTATTTAAATAACTCTTTTGGGAACATATATAAAACTAATTAGTTTGGGTTTTTTGGAGTCTAATTAATCTCAACAATTGATTAAAATTAAATTTGGCCTTTGGTTTTTCAAAAAGAGTAGTGTAAAAGGGGTTAATTGAGCATTTAGATAGTATACAATTAAGATGCATTAGGAGTATTAGAAAATAAATTTGCAATATTAGCAAATAATTTTGTAGTAATAATAAGGGAAAAATTATAGTGTTGGAGATAATAACATGATGGAATATCAATAGGATAAGTTGGGAGAAGAATTTTGCCAGAGCTCTGCCAGAGACAAATAGTCTATGGATCTCTTAATTTTTTGAAGTTCATATAATTCCTTATCTACACTAGTAGTTTTTCCTTAGGGGTTTTTTGAGGGACAATTTATCAAATTTGTTTGTTCATTGTGTTTCATAATTTTTTTCTATGTTTTTATTTGTAAAGTGGTAGTTGTTCTTTTTTATTAAGTAAAATAGGTTTTGATGGGGCCCCAAAACTGATTACAACTAGATTTTGAAAGGGATCTAAAACTCAACATAGCTTAAATGGTGTAGAAAACAACATAACAATAAAAAGAAATCATCTAATGGCCAATAAAAAGAAGATGGGAAAGTGAAGCATCAACTGCAAGAGAAAGACCCAAAAGTGTAAACTCAAACCCTACTGAATTCACTAGATAATGGGGACTTTGATCATGCCATGATCAACCACTTGAGAATACATATTCTTAAACTAGCTTAAACCATAAGGAAGAAAATATTCTCTACAAAAATCCATATTCTTAAATCAACTAACTCCATAAGGGAGAAAAGAAATCTCCATACCCATTTTCTCATCACAACACCCTTCCACCTCAATAGTAAGAGGTACCACCTAAATAGGAAGATGGGGGAGGAAGCAAAGTCTCAAGAAAAACCATTTAAGAATCTTCTTACAATCCTAGTAGGGAAAAAGGAGAGGTCAAGTCCTTCCACCATAAACTTCACCCATATAGAACATCACCCCCTTAATAGATGATCCCCCAACCTCAGTAAGGAGTAGGATCTAAAGAGACAAAATCAGGAAGCAACCCTCAACCCTATCCCAAAAAGGCCATATAAGAAACTTCATATCTATAGAAGTCTCTAAGAAAATAAATAGATGAGATTTATAAGTCCTCCAAATGATAAATAAATAAGGGAAATTGACTCTAGTAAAGGGAGATTCTGTTGGTCTCAAAATGGTTTTGATATTCGAGTGTCAACACACTTAACCAAGTTTCACATACAAGCTAAGCTACAGTATGTGCTGAGCCAGAATTTCAATAGGTGCCAAGTGACTTTAGGTGTTGAGTAAATAATAGATGCTAAGTGATATATAGGCACTGAGTCACAATTGATGCTGAGAAAGTTAGAATACAACATGTGCCTAGTGAGCTAGAAACATACATGTGCTGAGCAAGACATGATGTAATATGTGTTGAGCATCAATAATCCAATTTGTGTCAAGTAACACAGAATCAACATATAGTTTCTGCCTTCATAAAATAAGAAGCACTACTATTTCTAGATGATTCATGAAGGCATAAGAAGATAAGATTGAATCTTTACATTTACCTATGTTATCAACATGCAACCAATCAGAAATTTGGAGACAACATGCAACCAATGGGCTAAATCTAAGGATTTGAGCAGGAATTTTGAGTTCATAATTTCATTTCATACCCTAAGTATATGAATTTTTTATAAGCAGATTTGGATGCCATAATTTTGAGTCGCCAAGGTGTTGTTGAGGAAATTGTTAAGGAAGTTTCTAAGCAGATAGGAAACTACAGAATAGAGCAAGTAGTAGGGGTGTCAAGGACTTAGTGAATTGAGCAGCAAATATACATTCAGTTGATCAAAATAGAACAAGGGATACAAAAAGAGATTAGATCAACTAATCGAATCTAGAAATTGAAGATTGCATACTATTAGGTTAATTGTTCTAATACTTTCTATCCATTGTATTAGATGTTGGAAATCCTATATTGATAGGTTAGCTTAATAGCTAGATGGGACAACCTTTGGAAAAAGGTGATTGAAAGTCCTATTTAATTAGGTTGGCCTAACATCCTTTTGTAAATCCTTTAATAGGGTGACACTTCATGTAAAGTGTTTCTAAATCCTTTAGCCAGGTTACTATTGACATAGTGTAAAGCCTTTAATAGAGTAATCCTTTAATAGGGTAGACCATCAGATGAGGTCAAACAATTATTGCTATAGTGGTTTTGTAGGTATCATCCCCACCCTAGTTCTACATTCTTATTCCTGGAGGGTTTTTGGGTTACCGAATCCCTGGTGTTATGTGTTGATTCATGCTTTTACTTTATGTTTGTTTATATGTTTACATGCATGCAGTTTACACTTAAGCTATGTGTTTTAAAAAATTTGAAAAGGTTAAAAGCTAGTTACTCATGATTCACACCCACCCCCCGCCTTCCTCTTAGAAGTACTCTTCCCATTTATATATTCCAATAATTGGTATTAGAGCTCTAGTTCTCACAAGGAGAAGCCTAACAACTTAGAGAAAAGATTAGAAGATGGAATTCTTCAAACTTGGGAAGATCATAGACAATCAAGTGATTGATGTGTACCTCACTTTACACAAGTTGGAGAAAGCCAGAGAGGAACAAAGAAAATCCTTGAATAGAAGGAAGGACATAGCCATAGCTGAAAATGACATACACTACAATGAGATTATTACCGCATAAGTGTTTACTGACGTAGATTCCAAGGAATTTAATATAGCAATAGAAAAAATGATGGAGAAGAATAGAGCCCCAGAAGAAGAGATAAGATCTTTAAAATGGAACAAGAATCAAAAGCCATGATGCTATGTGAGATAACTAAACATAAGAAAAGAGAAATCAAGGATAGGGTCATGCTTGAGGATGAGAAAAGAAATCTTGCAAATGGACTTGAGCAGAAGTTCATAGAAGTTACAAAGATTTCCAACATGCAGTTGGATACCCTTAGCCAGATGATGAATGCTCATCATGAGCTAAACATGAACATCATTAAGATCTCCACTTTGAGAATGCAAAATGAAAATTGAAAAATTAATTGAAGAGAGAAAAGGAGATAATAGAGAGCTTCAAAAAATCAAGTGAAGCCATCAAGGACTTTGAGAAATTGCTAAAATCACCAAGATCTAGCAATGACACTTCAAGACTAGGATTCACCAGTACCGAAGAAGGAGAACATCAAAGAGTATTGAGCAAAGGAGTGACAAAGGTAAGAACTCGAAACCCACTTTTCATTTCTGTGGTGAATAGGGATAGTGTGCTAATGTATGCAGGAGTAGGAAGACTAATCAGTAGGACAAACCCAAGAACAATGGTCACTATCACAAGTGCAACAAGAAAGGACACTAGAAACAAGATTGTAGGACCAAGACCATGAGGACACCAAGATTTGATGGTCACTATTACAATTGAAAAAAGTATGGACATAGATCTTTTGAGTGCAAATAAAATCCTATGTGGACACTTAATCAACCTACAAGGAGAAACAATCATGCACACCACTACAACTAGGATTACAATACCAGGAAAAAATGTCATTATTGTCAAGAGTATGGTCATGTTCCTGAGAACTACATAAGGACACATTTTAGAGGAAACTATAGTAGGTGGTTAATCCAAACCACATGTTTTAGTTTCTTGAAGACTGGCCATATCAGCAAGTATTGCCCAACGAGGGCCAAGGTACCCAAGTCAAAAGTTAACAAGGGTAAAGAGAAAGTTGACGTGGAACACATCAGGGAAAAGATGAATAAGACATGGCAAAGAAGGGATGGAACAAGCACATCCAATGGAGGGATCACTTCACACAAGAGGTCAAGTGGTCACACCTCACCCAATTAAGCAAGGATAGGTCTATGAGACTGATATACAAAGTTATATCATACATCAAAATAAGTATTAAAAAAAAAAAATCAGCATGAGCAAAGATGCTAAGTCAAAATTTTGAAGTTTTTGTAGAAGCTACCAAGTTACCCTCAGATGCCAAGCAAAGCTCCAATACATGTTGAACTTCTAGTAGTGACCAAGTTGATAGTTGATCTGAGTTGGAATGTTAGTGGATGTCAAGTGAATGAAATTCAATGGATGCTGAGTCATATTGAAACCTTTAAGTGCCGAGTTTACAACCATGTGTACTATGGAATAAATGCTAGCTTTTAAAAGGTACAGGGTCAAATTCTACTCATTTTCATGCCATTTGAATGCAAAGAAAAGATGAGAAGTGAGCAAAAGGGATCAAACAACAACCTTGCAACCTTTTGAATGGATTTCAATAGCAATTCAGCATGATTTCATCAATCTAAGGTATTTATCAAGTGTTGAGCTATTCAATTTTAAAGTTTATTATATATTTAAACCCTAGTTTGATATAATGGCATCTAGTTCCAAAAACCCAAAGGGAAGGGAAATTCATGAGTTTTAGCTGGTTAGTAACAAGGTCAAACAACTTGAGTTTAGACCCATTCCCAAAGTAGCATACATAAATGACCTTGCTGGGGTATTTTCTGTCATTCCATTGAAGGTAGTCATGGTGCAAGATGTTAGGAAGTGCTATAACTATAAGATAGGTGCCATAGGTGACCTTGAAATCTTCCAAGCCTATGATAACTTGTGTGACAATGGTATACTAAAGGATGAGTTTCAGATAGTTGAGAAGAAGGGTTTGACAAATGCCCTAGTTTTTCCTATGGTATTCAAGAGATAATGGATTAAAATTGTACTAATCCAAATCCATGATGGTTTTCTATGGCTGGAAATAGGACCTATCAATATTACCAAGAGGATAGTACATAGGGTTACGGGATTCCCAACCCTAGATTGGCCTAAGACTTTGAGAAGTGATAAAAAGAAGGCCATTGAGAAGAATACATGAGCCAAATGGAACAAGAGGGGCATGACCATTGATACTGTAACATAACCCCTTCTTGACTTTGTAGTGAGAGTGATTTCTCACATATTCTACCAATCAAGTAGATTGAACAACATACCCTACATAGATGTGGATGTAGCCTATAAGATGGTGAGGAAAGATCATACTTATGATCTAGCAAAACTAATGCTTCAGTAGATTAATGAAAACTTTGGAGCTATCAAAAGATCCAAGGGAGCATAGTGCAAGTTTGGATCAGTACTAGTCTCTATATTTTTCTATGTGATGGAAGAATTCCCTCGATTTTGAAGGTAAATTGGAACTCCAACAATTCTTCCATTACATAGATTAATGAGTACATAGAGAAGATGGGTGACAACTTTGAGGCACAAATGACTAGCTATTTTGAGGTCTTTAAGAAGTCCATGAAGCAAAGAATGAGAATACTAGTTTCATTAGTAGAACAACATGTCAATGACATATGCTTTTTATTTGACATTGACTACAAATACATTCAAGCTGTAGTACTAAGGGTAAGATGGTTTAGTCCATTAGGTTATGAGTTGGATGTTGATCAAGCATCAACTACAATCACTACATTTCTTGTAGAATACATTGACATGGCTACCAAATGTTTTGGCACATATGATGTAGTAAAGTCAAGGATTGAAAAAAAATTGAAGATAGCCACTATAATAAAGAGGAAAGAAAAATTGGTGAGGAAAATCAAGAAAAAGTTTGGAGTAGATATTGAGGCAACATGCACAATAGAAGAAGGAGATGAAGATGAAAATGAGGATGAAGAAGAATAAGGGCAAGGCCCTATGGAACTCACACAAGGCCTAGAAGAAAATAAGGAGGAAGCTATCGAGGAAGTAGAAGCCAAAGAAGCACCTACACAAGCTGACAAAAGAAGAGAAAAGCTAAAACTTAGCCTCCAACTCAACCCAAACCAAAGAAGGTTGTCAAGCCCACTCAAGCCAAACCTAAGAAACCTACAACAAGGGCTAATACAAGGGCATCAACACAAAAGTTCAAGGAGGAAACAATAGAGAAGAAGAAGGCCACTAAACAAACTGGTGAAGTGTTGAGAAAAAGAAGAAAATATGTAGCACAACTAGAAACCAATGAGGAGAGAATTGAGTCAAAAGATAATAGCCAATTTTGAGTGGTAAGCCATCCTCCTAAATCTGTCATAGATAAAATTTGTGAAAATATTAAGAATGTAGATTTGAATGATTTAAAGCGTCTTGATTTTAATAAGCTCAATAGAGAAGAGTAGAATAAAGTAGAGGAATCTATTTATGCCATGATGGTAGAGTTTAAGAACACACCTCTAGATCTTGACAATACCATGCCTCGAGAATTGTATGAAATAGTTGTAAACAAATAGAATTATTGTCTAAAAATGGAGAAGGATATCAGAGAATCTACCTTAGCTCAAGTGATCCCTAACCTAACAAGAGGTCAAATAACAAAGGCCAATAAGAAACATGGTGAAAAATTTTCACCTAAGTATAGAGCCTTCAAAATCTTACAAAATAAAATTGAGTAGTGAATAAATCCACATTACTATGGAATTCAATCTACAAGTTGATCGATGAAGAGGATGAAGAGGAAAATAAGGTAGAAGCTAGTATAAAGGATAAAGAGGAGGAAAAGGAAATAGGGAAGCAAGAAGAAGAAAAGAAAGAAGAGGAAGAGAAAGGTGAAGAAGAGAAGAAAGGAGAGGAAAAAGATAAAGAAAAAGTAGAGGAAGAAAAAAATAAGGGAGAAGACATGGCAATAGCTGAGCAGCAAGAGTAACAAAGTGTGCAAGACACACAAATGCCACCTCCTAGCCCTCCTCATGTAACCATCACACTTGCAGAAACCATAATAATCAAGGGTGTTACTGATGAGTCATGTTAGAACATCAATCTATTAATTGTAGAAGATCTCTCCAAGATCCTTGACCAATCTACCCAACAAGCCAGGTTATGCACAAACCATGTATTGGTCAATGTTGATGTGATAAAAAAAATGGTAGCTGACCCAACTAGAGTCAAGGTGAATCTACAAGAACCACCTTCTATCTATAGAGCTACTAGCACATAACTTATACTACTTCCACCACCACCTCCACCAATTGCAACAAGTGACACATTAGGTGATACTATTTAGATGTCAAGTGTAGAAGAAGGGAAAGACATAGGTTTAATAGGATAGACTTCTACATCTAATCCTATAGTACAGGTAATAGGTACACATCCAGTAATTGTGATTGATCAAGGAAAGTCAGATGAGGAAAAGGAAAATACAATAGAAGATGAGGAGCAGGCCACAATCCAAACTTTAATTGAATTACCTAAAATAGGCAATCCTACACAAACTCTTAAAAATTTGACCATTGAGATGATATCATTGAAAATCTCTACACTAGGCTCGAGCTCTACAAAGGTTGCCAAGGTACTTCATTATGTAGACCCTGACCTAGATGAGGAGATTTTTATACCTTCTTATGACTCCAAGGCCATAACCATTGAACAAATCACTGAGATGCATAACACATTGGTTAGTAGAAAAAGATAGGAAATACTCATAAATGAGTATAAGTATAAGAAAACATTCAATGAGAATAAGGACATCTTCATGGATGCCTTAATCTTGCAATCACTAGATGAAACAAAGTGAATAATGGTGTAACTATTAGATATAGTTGACCAGGTGACCAATGAAGACCAGGACACAAATGTTAAATGCATGGAGTGGTCAGAAAGAAAGTTTCAAGAAAAGATAAATGAGAAAATATTAGGTGATATAACACTAGCATAGGTAGAGTTGGCTAAGAAAATTGAGAAAGTTAAAGCTGTACTTGAGAATATTTTCTCACTATACAAAAAGCTGTGTGATTTTTCCAATTTCACACAAGAGATTAGCCAACAAATATTGAGCTTGGAAAGAAATATTAAGATTTCTAGCATGCAACTATACACCAATCTAGCTCAAAGTGAGAAGCATTTTTCTCAATTGCTTCACACTCAAAGAGAGTTAGCTACACTTACAAAAAATGAGGCCAATATAAAGGCCAAACTAATGCAAATTCAATCCTCCATCACCCCACATCTAGAGGTCCTCCACAAAGAGAAATTATATGCTGAAATAGTCTTAAAGAAAGATCCTAATCTTTCTACACTTAATGGACTTGTACATCTTGCTGCAAAGACTGCCATCTAGCACAACTCACTTGAAATTGCTTTGGAGAATTGGGATGCAGCTCTAAAAATGATCATGGAGGTAAATAGTTCATTTTTGGCTAAATATGGTATTACTCCTTAGAACCCTTTGACATAAGTGTCAAAAAGGGGGAGAATTAATAATAGGGGGAGATATAATGTTTTGATGTTTATATAACCTAAGGGGGAGAATACTATATATTTTGATTACATTCTTTTTGAGAATAAAGTAGAAAGATTATAGATCACCAAAAAGGAGGAAGACATAATGTGTAAATAGTATGGGGAAGAAATAATGTTTTGGGGTAGATACAAAATTTTGGGAATCATATGGAAGATAGCTCTATTCCATATAAGCTCTGATACAAAATACAAGAATTCCATAGCTCTAATAAAGGAATACAGAACATAGGTACAAAATATAGGAATAAGGAAAAGATAAAGAGGATCAGGTGCATCAACACAAAATTTTGGTTTCAAAGAACAAAATGGTACAATTAGCTCAAAGGGAGTTATAAGGTATTTTGTTCCTTACAAAATTTTGAAATTTTGCACATATGCTAAGAAGAATGAAAAATGTACTCATAAGGATAGTTTGATAATGCATAGTTAAGTGTTTTTTATACTTATGTCAAAAGGGGATATTGTTGGTCTCAGAATGGTTTTGACGTTTGAGTGTCAACACACTTAACTAATTTTCACATACATGTCAAGCTACAGTATGTGCCGAGCTAGAATTCCAATAGGTGTCAAGTTACTTCAAGTGCCGAGTAAACAATAGATGGAAAGTGATATATAGGTGTTGAGTCACAATTGATTCCAAGCAAGTTAGAATGCAACATGTGCTGAGTGAGCCAAAAACATACATGTGTTAAGCAAGATAGAGTGTAATATGTGTCGAGCACTAGTAATCCAATATGTGCCAAGTAACATAGAATCGACATATTAGTTTATGCCTTCAAAAACTAAGATGCACAACCATTTTTGTATGATTTATGAAGGGATAAGAATATAAGATCAAATCTTTGCATTAATCTATGTTATCAGCATGCAGCGAATCAAAAATTTGGAGACAACATACAACTAATGGGCTAAATATAAAGATTTGAGCAAGAATTTTGAGTTCGTCATTTCATTAGATACCCTAAGTCTACAAAGTATTTATAAGGATATTTGGATAGAATAATTTTGAGTTGCAAAGGTGTTGTTGAGGAAATTGTTAAGGAAGTTGCTAAGTAGATAGGAAACTACAGAACAGAGCAAGTAGTACGGGTGTCAAGGACTTAGTGAATTGAATAGAAAATATACATTCAGTTGATTAGAATAGAACAAGTGATACAAATAGAGATATAATCAAGCAAGGATCAAATCATAGAGAGAAGATCAAGTGCTTAATCCAGCAATTGAAGATTGCATACTATCAGGTTAATTGTTCTAATACTTTCTAGCCATTATATTAGATGTTGGAAATCATATATTGATAGGTTAGCTTAACAACTAGATGGAAGAACCTTTGGAGAAGGTGATTGAAAGTCCTATTTAATTAGGTGGGCCTAACAACATTTTGTAAATCCTTTAATAGGGTGACACTTCATGTAAAGTATTTGTAAATCCTTTAACCAGGTTACTATTTAGAGCTATTAGATTTCTAGATTACTATTGACATAGGTTACTATTGACACAGTGTAAAGCCTTTAATAGGGAAAAGCATTAGATGTGGTCAAAAAATTATTGTTGTAGTGATTTTGTGGGTATCATCCCCACCCCAATTTTACCTTCTTATTTTTGGAGGGTTTCTGGGTTACCAAATTCTTGGTGTTATGTGTTGATGCATGCTTTTACTTTATGTTTATTTATATGTTTACATGCATGCAGTTTACTTTCAGCTATATGTTCTAAAGGATTTGAAAAGGTTAAAAGCTAGTTACTTCTGATTCACCCTCCCTATCAGAAGTATTTGTCCCATTTGAATATTCATTAGATTCCCCCCATAAAAATTATTCACTTAACCAAAACCAACCAAGAGAAAATGAGTGCCCCTGAAAACTTACAACACCCGCCTAGCAGCAAATAAACAAAATTGATTATAAATCTAAGTAGAGAGCACCCCTATTCTTGTATTATTGAAGAAACCTAGAAAGATAAAGATCATCATGACCATAAAAGAAAATAAGCAACAAATCAATCCAAAATGATGACAGAAGCCCATTCAAACAAAAGGAATACTAGATCATTAGCTCTGAATTGATCCCATCACATAAAGGGGAGAAGGGCTCAAGCTGAACATATTGGAAATGAAGCCAAATCTAGAATAAGTAGTAGCAAGAAAGAACCCAGTCTACCTATCTTGGAAGCACCAAAAAAGCCCCAAACATAAAGCTTTAACATGCTTATGTAAATTTCCCAATAGAGTAATCACTTCATTGTGATGTAAAAAAATCCTTTGACCAAGGTAGATAAATAAAAAATAGAACCCAACTCTAGTAAAGGGAGAGTCCCCCCACAAAAAGAATTTACTTAACAAAAATTAGGAGAAAATGTGGGCCCTTGAAAACTTACAACATCTACCTAGCACCAAACAAAAAATTGCTTATAAATCTAAGTACTGAGCTTCCCAATCTAATATTTTTGAAAGAACCTAGAAGGATGAGGATCATCATGATCATAAAAGAAACTAAGTACCACATCCTTCCAAAATGACCAAAAAATCCCATTCAAACCAAAGGAATACTAGATCATTAGCTCTTAATTGATCCTTCCCATAAAGGGGAGAAGGGCTTAAGCTGAACCTACAGAAATAGAGCCAAATATAGAAGAAATAGTAGCAATAAAGAACCCAATCCTTCCTATCTTGGAAGCACCAAAAAATCCTCAACCATATTGAGTCCTACAACTAAGGTCCTCATAGAATAGTAGGTAGGAGCTCAACCTTGGTATAATAGACCAAAATGGAGGAAGGGACCATAAAAGAAAAACTCTCTTCTATCCCATGGGAATACCAAAAATACACCAAGGTGACCAACACACCTAGATAACAACGCTATATCCCAACTCTAATACTATGGTCACATCCTTCAACCACTTTCAATAGGGTCTAACCAACCAAAATGAAGTCCAGTCCATTCAAATAGACATGAAGCCACACTTCCAACCATCTATATCCTTTTCAAAACCCTCATCTCAATCATTGGCATCATCTCCACATGAGACCCTAGCAGAGTGTCATTTGTTTCCTTCACTTGCTCTCATTTCAAAAGCCTCTCAATGAAGTGGTAGTTGTGTTATTATTCAATATTTTTTGTGAATTAATTTCCAACAATAAAATAATCTAAATAAGATAGGAGATTAATAATCAGCAACTGCAATAAATTTTCAAATTGTATTAGAGAACTAGGTAGATGAAATTTTGACTAAGGCATTGGGGAAGGAAAAATTTATCTTCTTTAGAGATAAGTTGGGTGTCATGTAGCACAAATTCCTTGTGATTGTTAGTTTGGTATCTTGGAAATTGTTTGTTCATTTGAAAGAAAGAAAAAAAATCCCATTTTCAATATAGATGGGATGGAAAATATATCAAATGGATGTCAAGCCAACATCCATTAATGATGAGTTGAAAGATGAAGTATACATAAAAAAACAAGATGGACTTGTAGCACACAACAAAGAAACCCACATGTACAAATTGAAGAGATCTTTGTATAAGACCAAGAAGGTTCCTTGAACATGGTATGAGCACACTTATACACACTTTTAAGGAATGAGCTTCATGAAGAGTAAGGCATATGCTAACCTCTACTACTTTCTGGTTGAGGTTGATATTCTTATTCTTCTTCTATATTGGTGACTTATTTCTAAAATTTCACTAGGATTCATAGAGGAGTCCAAGAGAGATCTTGAAATAGAGTTAGAGATGAATGATTTGGAAGCTATGCACTACTTTCTAGTCATAGATATGTGATAAAATTACATAGATATTTTCGTTGGACAAGGGAAACATTGCATTGAAATATTGAAGAGGTTCAAGATGGAGGATTACAAAAACTTTTATAGTCCTATGATGGAAAGTTAGAAGAAGGTAGACAAATCCATGGAGAAGGATTTGGATCCCACCTTATACTTGTAGTTTATTTTTTCTTTCATGTATTTGTTCAATAGTAGGCTAGATGTTTTTCTTCTAGTAAGATCTCTTAGTCAGTTCATGGTTGAGTCAAAAAGAGTGCGTTGGACAACAACAAAGCATGTGTTACTTTATTTTCATGGTACAATTGAATATGTTATTATAAATTCTCAATGTGAAGGAATCAAGTTAATAGGCTATACTAATCAAAATTGGGAAGGAATTACAATGGACAAGAAAATTAATTCAAGTTGTTGCTTTATTTTGACATCAAGAGTTGTATCTTTTTTAGTAGGAAACAAAATTTTGTAGCTCTGAGTTCGACATAATTTGAATAAATAGAATCCAAAATGGTGATGTGTGAATAGATATGGATTTAGAAGATGTTAGTATCATTTTTTGGTTAGAGAATTGAGACTACAATGATACATTGTGACAATCAAAGTTGTATTAAATTATTTAAGATCACATGTTTCTTGATATCCCTAATCATATAGACATCAAATATCACTCCATTCAGGGTTCTACACAATGGGGGATTATTCATCTACAATTTATATCTACAGAGTAGTAGGTAGAAAACATTCGACTAAGGTATAATTATCTTCTTCAGAAAGAAGATGGGTGTTATGCAAAACAAATTCTTTTCTAAGAGGGAGTTTTAGAATGCTACTTTGAAAAAATCATTTTCCACTTTCTAAAAATAAGTAAATAATTATTTTTCTAACCAATTTCTTTGGAATAGAGATAATTATTTATTTATTTAAATGACTCGTTTAGAGACACCTATACAACTAATTAGCTAGGGTTCGTTGGAGTCTAATTAATCTCAACCTTTGGTTTTCCAATGAGAGAAGTATAAGAAGGGACTATTGGGCATTTGGAGAACACACACTTGAGAATAATTTCTTGTGTTAGCAAATAGGTTGGTAGTAATAGTGAGGGCACAATGATAGTATTGGATATAGTAGAATTGGGAGAAGAATTTTTAAAGGATGTTTCTAGAGATCCACTATAAAGAGGCAAGAAGTCTATGAATATTTTAATTTATTTAACATAGTTCATCTTCTACAACACCAATTTTCCCTTTACATTTTTTCTAGGGATAATTTTTCCCTAAATATTATTTTTAATGCATTGCATATTTCTTTATGTGTTTTTATTTGTGAATTTGTAGTTATGTTATTATTCAATATTTGTTGTGAATAATTTTTTGGTAAATTTTTTTTTTATATAAAATAGGAAATCAATAATTAGAAACTACAATATAATTTTCACATAAATTTCCTCCAAGTTTAAGCTTTCTTTGCTTGCAATCCCATTTGTGAAATGTTTAGTAAGTATTAGGCTTTATGAACCATGTGTTATAAAGCCTCATAAGTTCATCAATTGGCAAGTGGAAGATTTTTTCCATAAAAAATTAATTTATAATATATCTACCAGGATTTAGCTCTATTTTTTAAGTTAACACTCATTTACTCATGTTTCATGTGTGGCGGTTTATGAAAACCCATTTATTATGATAATGAATGATTTACTTAGCACTTAACAATTAGTACTAGATTCAATGAGTGAAACATTAATGTACATATATAAAATATATACATAGAATATTGATGTATTATTGTGAATATAACTCCTTAAATTTTGAACCTAATTTTCATTTCTTTAACCATCTTAGGACCACTTCTAGCCTTGAATTAACCCTAATCACAAGCATATAAGTTCTATCCTACTTTAAAACATCAATGCATATATATCCAACACTTCATGTTGTTATTCCTAATATGAATTCCATATTTAATATTATAGCCCTATTAGCTAGCTTTCCTAAAAATTGGGTCCAATTTTGTTGAGACTATAAAGATTAGCCATATAGTCTGACACTTTTTTGGCCAAAATTTTATGAGAGTTGTTGGCCTTGATATGATTGGATCTAGTCTTGAAATTGGGATACAATGACCATTGTAATTGGACTTTTATTAATTCTAAGTTTGTAACTCATATATAATCAAGTTATATTTCCTTAGTTGGCAAGGAATTAGGTACACTCCTTAGGAGGAGAAATTTTTGCAATATATGAGTTTGAATGTATAAAAATATGAGAATTGAGTGAGTAACTTGACGTCTTCTTTAATTGATTATTCATATGATGAAATATCCAATAAATTTGGAGGATGATAGTGAGTCACTAAATGAAGATTGTCTTGTATCCCTTTCTAAGGACTTCAGTATCATTTAATGCTATTCTTAAATATCTATAATATATATTTTGATCTAATTTTTATCATTGATTTACCTTCATTCACATGAATCATATATTTTTGAGTTGGTATATACATCACCTTTGATTTCCTCATTTACGCTTTACTCTATAACACTTGAGTAGGATTTTTAATAACCTTTATCACTTACTCTCATCACAATCTTAGATAGACTTGACTTTTAAAGTACATAATATTTTTTTTAGTTCAAGTTTGATTCACCAAGGAAAACCACTATATGGCCCAAACACCATCTTATTCCATTTAAAGAGGTTAATAAATATGTTTTTAAAAGTTGAAGAACACAAAAATGTTGATGACAAAAAATAAAACATCTTAGCAAATCTCATTAAGTATCATCTACAAGTGCCAATGCCCTTATGTTTGGGTTTCAATTTTGAGGAAAGATAGTTAAGAGGACCTAGACATGAGAAGTTCTCTTTATAATTAGTATGGTAATTAAGGGGACATATCCATACTATCCAATTATTATGGTTCTACTATACATCATATGTGCATTTTTGTATCACTATTTGTTTCTATTAGAAATCTAAGAGGGAAAGTGTGATACTGATAGGGGTGGGGGGTGGGGGGGGGGGGTGGGGGTTTCTATAAAAATTCTTTAGTTCATATATGAAACATGTCGATATCACCATATAAAAACCTCATCTAAACATTCATCTCATATTAATGGAATCATTCACACTAACATAATACCAGACCTACCTTTTAACTTCATGAATGTAAACTTATAAACACATAAAACATTAACACACATATTTGGTAACACAAAAACCCTTTAAGGTGAAGATAAAGCTATGGTTGACATGAAGCCAACAAAATCTTCACTAGCATAGATGTAAAGTTGCATATATTAGGGCTACAATTATTTGATCACTTATGGTGATCTACCTTGTGAAGGATCTTCTTTGTTAAAGGCTAAAAGAACTACTAGGTTCTACCTTGGTCAATGGATTTTTTTACATCACAATGAAGTGCTTACTCTCTTGGGAGATTTACATAAGCCTATTAAATCTACTTTGTTAAGTTATTTAAACCATGAAATACCTATATGAAGTTTCAATACCCGATCCTTCAGTTAGCACTTCAATATATGATAATAGATCTCCTTTATGCACTATAATACCACCTTAATGTGATAGATCTCCTTTGTCTTTACTCAAAACTCTTCACTTCCTTGCTTGGTCTCTACCCTCTGATTCACCTCTCAAATTTTCTTCTTCATCCGTATGTGCAAACATGTCCTCATTACATAGAACTAGGTCATAGACCCTCCTTAAATAGATATTTGGGTGAATTTTGTAGATCTATATCAACAATCTATAATCAATCATTTTTCCATTTATCCTTGCATTTATCTGATTGGTGGATTTCCTTACCTATGGATTTATGATCTTCCTTTGAACATGTAATCACCTCCTTGATTAACTCCTTGATCTTTAAAATGCACTTCTAGGTTGATAGAAATGGTTAACATAATATTTTGTGTCATTCTAGAAAAATATTGCAAACCATGTTACTCAACACTTGCATCACACTAATACTTGACATAAACTGTTTCTTCATGTTGTCCCTTGGCCTTAACTATCCTTGACATGAACTAAGCAAATTAACCTTTATATCACTTCATGTCCACTGATATATTTGATATACCCTACATATACTATTATCTATGATAAGCTCAAAAACCATTAGGTTGATCGATAGTAACTATTTCTTGCAATATGACTTGGAATATGTACAAGTCTCCACTTCTTCATTTAGTCCATATAGGATGACTCAATCACAATGATGAACAAATTATCATTCCTTATGAATGACTAAGTGTTTGCAACTAATAGAGAACATGAATTAGGGATCAACCTTCTCACCCTTTGACATTAGTGGAAAAACACTTCGTCATGAGCTTTCAAAGTTGTTTAATAAAAAATTGAAATACAAGTACTCCCCCCTAAGATTATATCCCATACCTCAACTTGGTACATACTGTACATGTTCAAACTCTACACTTAGTACATATACATGTTCAAAACTTCAAAACTCTGAATCCCCATTTATTATCTTAATATCCCCCTTGTTTTCTTCTCATTTTATTCTCATCATTCCCTCTTATTTTTGTGACTCATGGCTGCGAGGTTGTAGGGGTCAAACCACACTTGTCCAAAAATGGTTTCTAAAGTTGCAATATCATGGCTAAAGCATGATCCAAATTTATCCTTATAGACCCCAAAATTTGAATCTTTTTTCTAGTGTAGTAGCAAGATATACCAAGCTATCAGTAGTAGAGAGATTTGGATATCTTTGCACTACCTCCTTTGCTAATTGTAGCTCTCTGTGCATAATATTCAAGTAAGGTATCGACACTGTCTGAATAAAAATAAGCTTAGCCCATATTTTTCCATCTGCATCCATCAACTCAACTAATCTTTATTGGGAAAATGTTAACTTATTGAAATTAAATGATCTTTTACTTGCATCCATGCTCAGTCTATTTCTTGAATACTATAAACTAACTTGAAGCTTATCTATAAACTCATGATTTTCCTTAGTTATATAGGTATCATTACACAACTTTTTGTACAAAGAATCAATAATATTAACAACTTCTTCTACATTATTTACTAGTATGGATATCTTAAATAAATTTATCTAAAGAAATATCAATAGATATATATTATAAAATTATTAGAAATTAAATATACTACATCTAAAAATATTAATATTTCCGTATACCTCCATATTTTTCTTTCACTCAAGATTGTTATTTTAGTATCTAAAAATTGAACATTTATATCTCCAAAATTAGAAAATATTTTATGTATTGTTTTTAAAAATATTTTTAAAAAATACTTTATTTATAATAAATATTAATATTTTGACTTTAAATGGTTGTAAAATTTAGCCTAAAAAGTAAATGTTAACATTAACACACTCACACATCCCACTCCACCCTTTCTTCCATTGTAGAATGCCTATCGACATTAACAAGGTTTGGAAGATGAACTTTCCTTAATGCAATTTTAGTAGAAACTTTCTCTATAATTTTCTTATGAAATTTTATGGTTGACCATTGCATCAATTTTTCATATGCATCAATGTCTATGGTATTTAACTTCTCCACAATCTAAACTAATTGAAGTATTATGGGGGTTTTTTTTATTAAGGTTTTCCACATCAAAAGCTTCAAGGAAAATATCCTTGATCTCATCCAACACATGCTTTTGTTGCTTCTCTCTTCTTAGTTATTATTTTGTCTTCCTTGCCAATAAATCTTGCAAGGTTGTCATTTTCTCATATGTTCATTTATTTGTGTCCCAATTATGAATCAAATAAATTCATCTAATGCGACTAGCTTCCCAGCTGACTAAGCCTTATTCTTAATCCTAATTCCTTTTGAATATGGAGTGCTAGAACTCGATAATGCTAATTATACACTTTGAGTCTAGAGCTGTAGACTTGGCCTTTGAAAAATTTCTTGTGTGCTCTCAATGTCTTTTGGATCTTCTTATTTTCTTTGTTCCTTGGTCAATTTGAATTCACCTATTGAACTCAGTTGCACTATCTACTTTTCACCCTAATTTGAGGTCTCAAGATATTTGGCCTCCCACTGCTAGTCGTAGATTTCTCTACTTAATAATTTTCTCTCTCTAACTCCTTTATCTCCTCTTTATTTCCCTTTTTGGTACCATCTATTTGATCTCTTCCTTCATTTTCTAACACACTCTATTGCTCAATAATATCAACATCTTTTCCCTCTCTTGTCTTAGAATAAATATTACCTATTGAGATTTTTGTTGATCACAATTATTTGGATATTCCTTGATCTAAAAAATCACTAGGTTGGTATCCATAAATGGACCCTTAATTGATTTAGGAGCTTTCTCCTTCTTTTCTATCTTGGTAGACATAGTCCTATTTTATTCTCGATCAAGATTAGTCACATCTAGAAATGTAGTATTTGGAGTTTCATCTTCAATAGTGACAACATATGTCTACCTCACACTCTCATTAGCCATCCTATGAACCATGTCAGCTAATTGCTTGGCATCATCATGGGTGTCTTCCTTAATCTAGCTCCACTTCTCCTACATCCTTCTCTTCCTTTTCTTCTTTCTTCTCATCTGTAGGTGTAAGTCCAAAAACATTTTTCCATATTACTTCTTTTCTTGTACAACCTCTTTGATTTTATTTCTCAAAAAATTATATCCCTTTTTCTTTGGCATAAATTTATTTTCATAGTCCATGACTATTGACATATGATTCTTGCCTAAATCAAGCATAACTTGGGCTAAAGTAGCCTCTCTCATCTATCTCTTAGTAGTTAAAGACTACTCACACTTAGCATCAATCTTATTGTACATTTCTTCTGGTAATTATGTTCCTAACTCAATTGTTGTATACTTAAAATTCACCATCATATCTATAACTACTTGTTCAATTTCTCTTTGTTAGTCTTCTCTAAATTTTCATAATTAATATATTCAAAAATTGCTAAACTTGCTGAACTCTAAAAATTTGCACATACCTTTTAAATATCTTGAGGCTCTTCTCTTGGCACAATTTGAAAGTGACTCAAGTCATATGACTCGATCCTTTCGGTCTCATCTTCCTCATCATCATCAGGTTTAAGAATTAATTTTCTCCTTAGTTTCTTCTTTGTAGGTCTTTCTTGGACCCTGCAGCATCTAATGTCCTCTTCTTAGGACTTGTGTCCTTAATAGGCCTTTTAGTTTTCATAATTCCTTTCTTCATTGGCTTGGTAGCTATAGGACTTGTTTCCTTAGATATTTTCCTAGTCACTATTTGTGGCATGGTAGTTGGATTGATGGTCACTTTCTTCAAGATTCTCTTCACTTTAGGATCAACCACAATGATTTCTTTTTATTTGGCTACCTCGGGCTTGATAGAAACTTCTTCACCATCACCTTCATCATTACTGAGATATTTTCCCTTTTCTTTAGTAATTTGTAGTGGTGGCTCACCAAGTATTCCTTCCAAATCTTAGATCATCTTCTTCCTCTTTCTATTTATCTTGGGGACCTTTGTTTGCATCATCATTTTGATTTTAGCAGTCTTATATGTATCAAAGGGTTCAACATTCTTATCAATCTCTTTAGATAATAATGTTGTGATTATGGCTGATACTTCATCAATATTTACCTTATATTATAGAGGTATTAGCCATGCCACTCTAGGAATAAATGCATGAACAGATGTATAATCTATATCAACAAGAAAAAATATGTGATCATAGCATTTTTCCATGATCAACAATTTCTATCTTATTATGCTGTAATACTTTTGGGTTTCAGGATCCTTGTAAAACCTATTTTACTTAATCAAAAACTTAGGGTATCCTAAATCTGTTCTTCATCTTTTTTTTGAGGTCCTCAAAATAACCATCCATTATGGTTTCAAAGTTCTCACCTAATTGATTAATGCAATCATTTATTTTCTTGGTTACTTGTTTGGTCTTATCCTGAACTATGTCTCCAACAGTAAAAAATGAATTATGCACATATAAAATATGCATATAATTAGAGAACTGAAATTGTAATCTAGATAAGTTGCAACTTAGCCAACTCATAGTTGTGGTCCTTCTTAACCAATTTATGACCCATGTCAACTGCTATGCATGGCATACTATGTAGTCATCATTATTGATAAAACTATTTAGTCATCACTTATGAGGAATAATTAAAACTTAAAACTCGATCACATGGTCCTTAATAGTATTGATTGACACACCTTGGCCATTCCATTTTTTATTTGTGAAGTTTTAATAAACATCACTACCTTGACATCAAATGGTCTTCACTCTATCCAGAATAAGCTATCTAGAATAGGCTGTTAAGTTACATGACAAATAATAGCCTTTGTCATTCTAACTAGTTTATTCTCCAATCATAATTTTATGTCATGTATTTGGCTAAATACAATCTTTATTCATTCAAATTTTAATAGCTTTGCAAATTCTAGGGAAAAAGTTAACCCTTTCTTGGTTGTGACTTGTTCTCATCTCTCAATCTCCCGTTGCCACACAACTTGTCAATACATTTTTTAGCTTGAAATCACATATCTCTCTAATCTTGAAAATATAACTTGATCTAACATTGTTTGTATACACTAATATGTTAGCAAGAAATACTAATCTATTTAAAAACCAAAGCATTAACTAACAAAATCAATATAAACTTCAAGAGAGATAAAGTGAGGTCCTCAAATGAGAATATGAGCCATGGATAGGCTCTCTCAATGAGGATGATCACTTGATTTGGAGATGTTTCTATTATGTGGATTTGGGATGTATGCTCAATATTGGTGCTCAAATTTGCTTCAATGGAGATTCTTGGATTTTGGATGTAGGTCTAAAATTTGTTCTCAAAATGGCATTATGACTTTACTTGATAGATTGTGATCATTTGGCTTGGGAGGGGATTCCTTAAATAGGCAAAGGGCTTGAGGGATCGATGACTAGGATGGAAGGAAAGGAGAAAGCTTATGGAGGGCTCAGATTGAATGAAAGGGGAGCACATGGATTGTGCTTCCTTAAAGCCAATCAGGGAGTGACACATGTCACAGGGTCATTGGCTAGAGCAAGAGGGGTTGAGGGGTCAACAAAGGAGGCTCAAAGCTCATTAAGACCCTCATAATGGCTTGTAAGAGAAATAAATGGGCTTCTAAGAGTCATTTATGGCTTTGTGGGAGCATTTAAGGCTTGGTGGTTGGGATATTTTGAGGGGATAGACTTTGGCTTGGCTTAGGAAAGTCTGAAGCTAATTTAGGATTGTGTAAATGATTAGGGGATGAGTTAGGCTTGGGTTAGGATTATATTAGGGATGTTAGAGATGTGCAAGTGGATGGTATTGATGAGGGTGTGTGAGTTAGTGGCTAAGCTTAGTTAGTATGGGTGGATGGGGTGGATTAGGGGTTAGGATAAGGTTTAGGAAGGCTTTGGATTTACATATTTTATTAGATGATTTATCTAATAAAATGGGGAGTATGGAATTAAATTGAATAGATTTAATGATTTATCCAATTTAATAGAGGAATAGGGATTTAATTGATAAATTGATTTTGGGCGATCATTTGATTTTATCAATTGGACTATAGTTAATTAAATAAATAAATAAACTAGGGGATGATGATTAATTAATTAAATAGTAAATATTTAATCAATAATGTCCTAGGAGATGACTAAATATGATTAGTTATTGATTTAATTAGATTTAGGTGTCTACATTGTGCACCATGATTACTATAGGTGGAATTGTAGATAATGCCCCTTAAGAATCTTCTATTAATGCAATGTTTGGATATTCTTTAAATTTTTGTGGAAGGCATGCACCATTACAATCTATCTATTTCTATCTCTCAATTCCTCCTCCTCACTCACAGATGCAGATGATGCTATTTTCACAATCCAAGGTTTCAAACTCAAATAAATTCACAACTTGACTCAAATAATTTTGCACAACATACTCATTATGATGAAAACACACACTTGAATCTCTTTGAAACTTGACATAAATTGCTCTAAAAAATCACATGAATTATTCTCTTAGTAAACTTCAAAAACTTATTAAATTGAAATGAGATTCAAAATCTACTAAATAGGTTCAAATATTTGGATTGATTCTTCAATAAATACTCCATATGATTATTAGATATATACTTAGTGCATCACAATAGTCTCATCTTACTCAGTGAAACTGAATGCATACACATCTTTCAACTTCACTCAGTTAGTATCAAGACTTGGTTCATACTGATTTGCACTAGGCCTCTACCAATTTTCAACTCATTACTATAATTTACTTTAGTTCAAACAATAACATCCATCCTTATGCAACTTTAAGCATGCCAATTTGGACTTTGCATGCATGTAGTATTAGGAACTAATGCATGATATAGAAATTTTAAATATAGTTCCATACATACCTTAACATTTAGTTTGAGATTAGGGAATCACCTTATCCATTGGATTTGGTGATCAAAACTTCTCCATTTGTACTATTGCCTCTATTTGACTTTTTTCTCCATGTTTGATTCATTTCATTTCTTACTTCTTCAACATTAACATTTTCCATTCCATTGTTTAGCTAAATATTTGGTGCTAGTGCTTAGTATAGTCCTTACTTAGACAACTGACCTTGTCACAATTAGAACATACTGGTCCAAAACTCTCCAGTTTCTAGATCTTTCTTTGAGATGTATCCTAGCACAATTTTCTACAATGTGTCCATACTTTCCACAATATTGGAAATTTACACAAGTATTACAATCCTAACTTATGGCATTACCTTAGGTGTTTTCCTTGAACTTTAGGTCTCTAATTTTTCTTAGCTTTAGATTTTAAATATTGTGACTTATGACCATATTTCTAATAGGTGTAATAGTATTCTTCAAATCTAGAAGTGGTTGGTACCCTATTGAATTTTTATCTATACTATTGTGCTTAATGACCTTGTTTATTGCAAGTAAAGAAATGGTCATTGAATTTAGGTTTAGGGTTTAGCTTATCATTTTTTCTCCTACAAATTTTCATTATATGACTTGGTTTTCCATAGTGATAGCATGAAGGATTCTTGGTTTATGGATTTGAATTTTCATTCCTTTGTTCTCCTTTCCTTGATGACCCTCCTTGCTTGGTCCACCTAATAAAAACTTGACATAGCCTATTCCAGAGGTGTTATGAGATCTCCTCAACACATTCATCTATCCATTAAGGAATATCATACCCTTTTTAGGTTTGTCCAATCTCTCAAAAAATTCATTTTCACCCTTCAACTCATTTTTTAATCTATCGTTCTTAGATTTCAGATTTGTAATGTCCAATTCTTTTCTTGCAATCTCATGATTTGCACTTAGTAATTGATTGAACATGTCAAACTGATTATGAGTGAGATTATTTTCTTCTTTGATCCTTTCATCAAGTCTTGTGACCAACTATCTCTTGTCTTCATCAACCAATGTTGTATCATCTTCATGCTTTGTTTTATCTTCCTTAACCTTTTTCTTTTGATCAATAACTTCACATAGCCTTACTACTTGAATTTAATATTCTCTTTTCAATTCCCTATCATCCTCATTCAAGGTATTGCTTATTTCCAATAGATATGCTATTTTTGTACTAGATTCACTAGAACTTCCTTCATCAAATAATTCTTCAATAGTATATTCTTTGTATTAGGTGTCATTTTGTTAAATTTCCATATCTTTTCTTCTCTTCAAGGATTGCCTCAATGTATCTTTTGTGGCCTTGAATTTTTCATAAGAAAGTTGAATATCAATCTTTGGTTCTCAACGATCTTTCCTAGTTTGTAGGCTTCCATCTTCAATATCTTTCACTTCCAAGTGGTTATATTTCTACCAAGATTACACTACGCTAATACCAATTTTTTGGAAATATAATAGGGAAAGTCTGATACTGAGGAGGGGGATGTTGATTTAGGATATATGAAACTTGTTTAGTTTATACATGAAACATATTGATATCACCACATAAAACCTGTTAGAATATTTGGAATAACTTGGGGGAGGAGAGGGGTGAATCAATTATCCCCATATCCAAATGTATAAATCAAACACTTAAAACTTAAGAAAACCCAATAAATCATTGATTAAAATTATTCAAAATAATCCAACTTATTCTTTCCATTATAGCTCATTGCTATATATGTGTTGACTTGCATAAACTTATCATAGTCAGCAATAAACTATTCCTAAAAATAATATGCAGCATAAACACATAAAAAACATCCACACAATGTTTGAAACCACAATTATTATGGAAACCCATTTTGGTAAAAATAACTAGTAACATGCTATCACTTTTTCACTCTTTTGAAGTGAGCTTTGTTGGGAGAAACCTACAAAACACACTGTTAAGTGTGATGCTATTAAAGGATTTAATCACCTTGTTAGGAGTGAACTAGTTAGAGGACTTAAGAACATTCCATTAGATTTTCACCTTGATTAAATATTTACAAATTACTATTAGGTCAACCTTATCAAAAGGATTTTACAACTACCACAATGGTTAGAAATTAAAAAACAAACTTTGATTTGATAACATACAACTGACTTTTCAAATTCAGATCTCTGGTCAGATTAATTGTAGTTAATTTAATGGACTCCATCATTCTCATCATCTCAAATCTTCTTGACAACTCCTCAAGCAATCTTTCACCTCAAAAATTTTGCATTTCTCCTTGCAAGTCTATCCATCACTTGTCTTCACAATTTTCCAATCCAATAACCAAAAACAATATATCAGATACCTCCTTAAATCACTAGTATAGTTTGACTCATTTTTCGACAAAAATTGGTCTAATTTTTTATCCATGTTGGTCAAATTTTAAACCAATTACTTTGTCACTATTTTTACCATCAAAATTTTGACCAACTCTTGTATGTGTTAGAAGTTTGACCAAGAATTTGGTCAAAAATGACTTTTTTTGTTGTGAGGACCATTGGTCAAAATTTGGACCAATTTTGGTCAAAATTTGCACCAAATATTGGTTGAAATTTTAACCAATGTTGGCCCTTGATTGACAAGAATGCCATACTCATGACAAATGAATTGGTCAAAATTTCCACCAAAGGTTGGTCAAAAGTTTGACCAATACTGGTCCTTGATCGACCAACATGCCAAACTCACAACTAGCATTGGTTAAAATTTTGACAAATCTTTGGTAGAAGTTTCGACCAACATGATTTGTTTAAAAAAATATTATTGGAAGATAAATATCCAAAGTAATAACTAATGGAAGCCTAGTTAATGATTATTTTGGATACTTGTCTTCAGGTCTTTGGTGGGTCTAGCACCACCTTGAGATAAGATTTCGTAGACCTATATTGTTGTCACTACAAGTGGTTACAAATGGATGAGGTTTTTCAATATTGCATGCATATACAAGTCTAGATGTGATTGTACCTTGATCATTTCCCTCTCATACCCTTGAAAATTAAGCCACTTCAACTAGGGAACATAATCCCCAATATTAACACACCCATGATACACAAAAAAATCCTTAACCACCTTGGAAATAATCTCCCCCGAGACACCCTACTACACTTCAAAATGATTCTCATGAATGATTATAGAAATGAGCATCTTATAGTCCAAGATGGAGAAGAACCTCTTCATGGTAACACTATTCTATAGCTAAGCTTGCTTGAACAAAGAAGTGACTCATTTACAAAGTTGTTGGGATGTCTTGGGAGGAAAATACTTGATTCTCTCTCAAGAGAGAAGCTCAAGAACTAAAATCCTTCAAGAAATTCTCAAAAAGAGGCCATATGTGGCCCAAGAAACCATTGAATAATTGTACCCCAAATGCTTCCCTTACAAAAGCTAAGGCTTTGATCCCAAAGCATTGTCATTCACTATGAAACACTCTCTCACTAACTTTGCAAAGCTTATTATAAAAATAGGGTGGTTGCCAAATTTGACATACATAATTGGTCCATAACTTTTAGCAAGATAAGATAAGATATGTTGAATTAACCTTTTAATGTCAAGAAAAATATGAAAGTGCCCAATTAGGGGAAGACCACTTGGGTCTGGAGGAAGATGGTTCTTGTTATTATAACTTTCAATGCTTTACAGTAGAAAAAGAGCGACATAAATTGTAGCAACTCCTACCACAATAAGAGGCCATGTCATTGTTAGCTCCATCTCAAACTTCTATTTTGCTTTGTGAATGCTATTGAAAGTACATTCTATTACAACTCTTATATAATCATACAAAAAAAAAAAAAATTCCATGGGCATGTTTAGACATCTAAGCATCATTAGTATTGGAAGATAATTGAAAAAATTTCATATTTTGAATTTAATCTATCTATCAACCTCTATATCTTTGACAATCAAGATTCTCACATCGTACAACTCAAATTATACAATATACTATAACATGATATTAATTCTTATAACAAGTGAAAAGTTTTAGACCAAGTCACAATTAGAGATAATAATGAAATATTTCTTCTTGTAATGACCTAGTCCACAATAAAGTCTATGTAATTATCTTTATAAAAGTATCATATAGATTGAAAAAGAAGTGCAAATCTCATCTTCCATTGGTTTTACATAATATAATTATTTTTCTTCTAATAACCAAGTAAATTTAGTGATCTCAATTTAAGATAATGTCAATGATTGCTAACTTAAGGTGGCTCTACAACAATGCTACAACTATACATCAAAAATAAGTTATGTAGAAAAAAAGTATTTTTCAAATAAATTTATTTACAAAGAACAAAAAAATACAACCCATTGTACCACATACATTTTCTCAATAACTTCCAATTGCTCCTCCCTTTTTCTCCCACCTATTGCCTCTCCAATATGTGAAGTAGTGCACATATCATTGGGTTTAGCTCAATCCTAGAGAATTACATCATGGTTAATGTGCAGTTTATTTCTTACATCTAGGCTCACTACCTAAACATATCAAGAGATGATGTACCTACTTTTGGTAAAAGTACATCCATGGCAGCAATAGTCCTATCATCCTCATTAACCTTCATGTAAAATGCCTTGATCATTTTTGGATAGTTTTACATAATAAATGGCATTTTAAATATCACCTTAATTGAATATCTACATCAATTGGATACTAAAAATATCATACATTTCCCCAAAAGTTGGATCTAAAGCTCTCATGAAAGTGGATAGTGCATGTATAATCATATTTTTTTGTCAATGATTCTAGCATATTCCAAAAAAAAAATGGGAATATTATGCGTTTCATACATTTCATGCTCTAATGCTAAATCAATGCCCCATTCTACCTTGTTCTCAAATTTCTTATTTGTGGCCTACTTATTTGCAAATAGATGAAAAATTCTCAAGTCCTTATTGCCTTTAAAGTTTGATAAGTCAAGAAATGTAAATAATAATATATGGCTATAACTACTTGAAAAATAAGTATAACCTTCTCTAATAGTTGAACAACCTCTGTATAGGGAATACAATAAAATTGAGTTTAAATTAATTTGTGAAGGCAATCTATGTCAGTATGTTTGATTCTTTGGTTTATGAATTTCATATCATCAAAGCAATTATCAAGAAACCAGTGACAAATGAATTTCACATAATCTTTTGCACAATACATGTCATCCTGCAAATGTGATTACAAAACATTCTATAGTCAAACCAACCATAAAATATTTGTAAGATTTTATCAATCTTCATCATCCCAATATCATTTATGATATGTACTAGTTATTTAAATCCAATTAAAAGATCTAAAATTTTTCATAGTATTTTTTCTTAGGCATCAACTATGAGAATCCAATTTACAATGAATCATGTCAGATAACATACGAAAATGAGTGGAATAAACCATTGACATGCTCCCCTATCCATGAATCTATAAAAAAAATTAATGAAAAAGAATATTATTGGCATAGGCATACTAAATACATATATCTATAAATTTTGAACATATATAATCTAAAAAAGACAACATTCATTAAGTTGCATTTAAATCTCCCTTCTTTCAGTGGGTTAGCATCCCCTCAAAAAGATCACTTTTCTAACAAGTTTAAGGAATTGAATGAGAATTAGACTAAATTTGATTAGTATTAGCTCTCTTCATAACTATTTATTCTCTTTACACTACTACCCACATAATCTGGTCACTCTTGAATCTCATAGACAAACAAATCATTGTAAGGGATTTATGGATGCATAATGATAACACTCACCCACACAAAATTCTCCAAGTTGATCCTCATTTATGTTGCACGTGGTTATTTCTATTTTTGTCATACTATCATAAATTTGGGATTTCAAGTTAGAATTAATTGAATAAATGTTAAAGGTATAAATTTTGAAATAATAGGTCATGGGGAAGAAGTTAAAAGTAGAAAGCATAACATACTGACTTTGTATATGTTGATTCACTTGTTACTATAAAAATATTATGTGTTATCCATGAGACTCAAAATAATATGTATGAACAAATTTTAATTGAATTTTGATTCTCTCTTTATCTCTGTGTAATGTTCTTGGCATAATACATTGGTGCAGGAGCACCCTGACTATTCCCATGGAATTTTGGATCATAGTTAGTATGTCCTAGAGTCATGATAGGTTAGTGAAATAGTTATTTCAATTCACGTAATTAGGTGTTCAATTAAGGTCATGTTGACCAAGGTTATGTTTCAGTCAATATTGGTCAAAGTGAGTCAAAGACCATAAAACTAGAAAATGCCATGCAAGGCCATAGATAGAGTAAAATGTAGTGTTAAAATGTAATTATAAGCCTTTGGACCTATTTAAGGTGCCAAGTAGGCATGTAGGAGCATAAAATGAAAAAATGCAAAAGAAAAGAGTAAAATGTTGCTATGTTGTCAAAACTTTTGCTGACAATATGTTGTAACATGACAAGTTTTTGGAAGATGGAAGGTCAACCATCTTGGATGAGCTCTTTGGGGATGTGAAAGGTCATGCTATTACATAAAAAACATAATCTCATGTAGAATATAGAGAGTGAGATGTGGAGAAGAAAGGTTAAGGTATGGTGTGTGGTTTTGTATAATAAAAAATAATTTGTTTTTGTGAAATCTATTGGTGTACTAGTATTTGCCTGTATTCCTAGTATCTTCTTCTTTATTTCATGGATGTAATGATTCACAAGATTTATATATAGTGGAATATAATATAGAACTAATGATGATGCTAAACATGTGCCTAGTATCATTGGGCTATTACGAAGATCTAACTACCTATTATTTTAGATAGTAAATGTTGTACACTTTTAGAGTGTTGTACCACATTGGTTGCATGTTTTCATTGTGTAAAGATTAGGGAAGGTTTAAAGGTTTGTGTTATTGTGTGAGATTTCTCTATCATGGGTCTACATCATAACCTTGATTCCTATAAAGGAATAGACCATGAACTAATGAGTATCTACTGCTCCATGGAAAATATAGTAAATCAACACTCAAGAAATGTGATAGAGGCTTATGCATAAGATGCATGGTGTTTGTGGGGTTCCAGTCATTTATGGAATGCTAAAGAATCCATTTTAATATTTGGGTAGGATAAATAATGGATGTTTGAATTAGTTTCTTAAAATAACAATGAAACCCTTAACTATACTACTCCAACCAAAGCAGGTTATACAGAACAATTAAGAGGAAAAAAGAAAAAAAAGGAAAAAGGAGAAGAATATATATGACTCGGAGTGGAGATTATTTTAGAATCATATCAATATTTGGGAAAAATTGGAGGAGGTTCTATGCTTGTCAATTTACTTTCTCCATTCTCTAAAAGAAAAACTTTCACCAATCCCCAAGTTATATGTACATCATGGTGGCAATGCATCAACCAAGATCCCGTCCATCCAAAATAAAAATATTTAGAGATCCAAACATTAAGAAATGATGATTAAATTAATAAACTTAATGTAGAATGTAGGGATAAATTTTTATTTTAAAAAAATATAGAATTGGTTGTTTATATATATTAATCTAGCAAAAAGTATTATTTTTATTCAAATAAGGAAGATCACTAGGATCATTGATGGATCCTTAGATGGAATTTTTTAAAAATGACCTTCAAAGGTCATTAAAACTTTTAATGAGAATGTTCATGGTTATTAATATTGTTTTGATCATAAATTGATCTTACTATAATCACAATGCTAAATGTAAGCGTATTGGAAATGCTAAGGTACCTAGGGGTTACTAGGAAAGGATTATGGTTTGATCCTAGGTTAGGTCATTGGGAAATGATAAATAATGGTTTTAAATGATGTAATAATTTTATTGAAGCCTCATATTTGTGTTAAAAGCAATATGAGTGCAATAAGTTGTAAAATTCCTATATTGGCCATATGAGCCTAAAAATACTTAATTAGAGTTAGTAGGGGTTTGTAATAAGGGTTTATGAGTAAGTTTGGTTTTAAAGGTTGTTCTTAAACCTTTTAGAAGTTTTTTTTGATGTCTTGGAATGGTGTGTTGTAGAGTTGACAACTTTTATTGTCAACTTGACAACAAATTACTTATTTTTAGTTGGTAACAATCATTTTAGACTGGTATTGATGCAGAGGGGGTATAGTGGGATGAAAGCCCAATTAGTAAGAGTAAGGAAAGTTTAAAAACCTACAAGTTTCAATAAAAGGAAATGACCCTAATACCCCTAAAAAATGAATGATTATTGAAGACCTTTCCTAAAAAGAGTAGGTAGGATCACTTTGGGAAACTGTCTCCATTTTAGCACTTTTCCTAGCAAATGAGGCCTCCTAGGTGATGGATTTGCAAAGAAACTACAAGAAAATATTACTCAAAAACTCTAGGACTCTCTAAAGTATCATTAAGTGGGTTGAATTAAATGAATCCTTGGTCAATTTGAACATAGTGACCTTGCAAGTATAAAGGCCCCAAACTGTGCTTCAAAAACCCTTAAAACTAGGGCTTCTTCAATCTATGCTTTCCCAACATTTTTTCCAGGCAATGGTGGATGGAATTTTTTTTTCTCAACCTATATCAACACAATCCAAGATGAAATTGACCCCTTCTTAAGGCCAATGTGTCACTGCTATAACTGACCCAATAACTGCCATGCAAAAACCTTGAAATTAGTATGGCGATCACAAAAATATTGTACTTCTCCCTCAAAAATGCATATCAAATGGTTTTTTTGTTATTATAATTGTCAAAATAAAACTCATTCCATGAGAATTAGGGTCCTAGATCCATTGAATGACCATTCTTCAACAAAATTGTCAAAACTGCCTACAAAATCTAGATAATACTATGATAGTTAGCACTAATGAAAGGAAATACTACTACAAAAATTTAATCAAAGCATGAAATGAAACATTAAAGAAAATATAAATGTCCTCTCTTCACCCAAAGTCAAGTTTCTTTTAGACACATCAAAAAAAATGAACAAAACTCATAAACATTCCCAAGATGGAGAATTTTCTCATTAAAATTTGATTATAGTCCATACCATTCAATTTTCTATCCATACAATTGGATTCCTTGCCATATATAACCTCCATATAATTCTCCAAAATAAATTTGGTTAGTATAAGGGTCATTACCAAGCTTAATAACCAAGAAAATCAATTATATATGTTCATTTATCTATATATTTATCAAATAAAAACTATTTAATATTAGCTTGATAATCATGCAAAGCTAACAAAATAAGAAACAAGATAGTAATTGAAGAGATACAATCACATAAAGTTGGCCACACAAACAGATGGAATTCTAGCATCTACTACTACTCAACATACCACAGATACACCATCTAACACCTATTTTACAAAAAAACATGAGATTTAGTTGGTTACAAATTATATCTTCTCCATAGATTCATGTTAAACATCTACACTTTATAAGTTATCATTCAATGAAATCATGAACAAATGAAAATAAAATCTACAACTAACAATGCTCATGCATAACAGTCCTTTACATGAATTTAACAAAGTGGCAAGAGTAATTGATGCCTGATAAATATGAAATAAGGATAAAATGACATACACAAATTCAAATTGGGAATTGGGTAGTTTAAATAGATGAAAAAATGTAAAATTGAGGATAAAATCTTTGCATACTCAACACCAAATCAGCCTTTATTGGCTTTAGTTGCATACGTGAAATGTTGGCCTCAGATCCTCACACACACTTTAACACAGTCATTACCTGCAAGATCATCCTGGAATAAACATTGTATTGTTTATTCAAAAAGTCTAGTAGAGCGACCTATTTCCTTCTAACTAGAAGGATTATGAATTTTGTTCTTAGAATGACAAGCGAGCAACCAAACCTCTAGAATGAAGGATTTTAATCTATATGAGAGATGCAAGATTAATCTAGATGAGAATGCATGATTAATTTAAGAAATAAAGAAACATATTATGCTAAATGGATGCATATTTAAGCTAATATGAGATTGCAATGTAAGAAATAAAGCTATGCAAATGTGAGCAAAGTGAGTAAGAATCCAAACATAAGTTCAACACAAATTCTAAAATTCATCCTCCGTAATGAGGAGTGGAGAGCTTCTTTTATAGAATCTAAGAAATGATTGATGATTGAGATTAAGCAAAATGGATGATCAAGATTGAAGAGGAGAGCTAGTCATAAAGGTAACTTCCTCATGAAAAGGGAGTTAATTGGTTGCCTTTGAGTGATAAAAGGAGTTAACTGACTACCTTTTGAGTGATAAAAGGAGCTGACTAATTGCCTTTTGAGTGATAAAAGGAGTTAATCAATCACCTTTTGAGTGATAAAAGGAGCTGATCCCTTTTTGAGACTATTTAATTTAATAAAATAGAATATGTTCTCCCAAATAGATAACATTAATTAATTGAATAATTAAAATCAATAATTAAGAAGAGGAGATATCTTATTAAATTAAATGTATTTAATTCCTTTGTACATTAGCTTAAGAGGTAATTTTAATTTAATTAAAGTAGAACACTTGTAATTAAATTAAATGAACAAGTTTTGTACATTTATCTTAAAGAAGTATTTTTAATTTAATTAAAGTAGAACACTTATAATTAAATTAATTTAAATCAATAAGCTTATGTAGCTAATTTGAGTCAATACTTAGGAATTAAATAAATAATGTGATTAACGCAGATTAGGGTTTTCTACATTTTGACACCTAGGTCAAGTAGTGATTATCAGCATTAGAATTACCTAGTAAAATAGGACTTAATTATGAGTAAGTGAATAAACCAAGGTTGGTTAATATGGCAATGTGCCAATTTTGGGGTCTTACATTTGTCCCTCTTTGAATGAATATGCGAGAAATACACTTAATTTAAAGAAATTTAGGAGTATAGATTAAGAAATGAGATTGGTTTTCAATTTGATGATAGAAAGACCTATTGATAAGATTTTAAAGGTTATCTCCAGAATGAAGCTTAACCTTAGGGGATCCAAATAGAATGTCTAGATACCAAATTTGATAATACAAATATTGTAAAATTTCATAGAATTGTTCCCAGAATGAGACTCAACTCTCAGGAGTTGGGGTTTAGACTGTTCGGATATCTATCCATTTAAAACATGACAAGATTAAAGATGATTTACAAAATTAGCCCTAGAATGAGGCTTAATTCTCAACAAGAGTTAGGATTTTCTCCAGATCGAAGCTTAATCTTTAGAAAGAATTTGAAATTATTTCTAGAATGGAACTTAACCCCCCGAGTCCAAATAGAACACCTAAATACTTTTCCATAAAAGATAGTAAGATCTAATTATGAGTCATAGAACCATCCCCAGGATGAGGCTTGATTTTTAGCATGTAGGATTTAGACCGTCCCGATACCTATTCATCGAACTTTGACCAAAAATGTTATAAGATGTGATCAATTAATCAAAAGGTGACATAGATTTCAGATAGCATGGATCAAGATGCCTTGAGTGACAATATGCCTCAAGTGATGAGGAAAAATGATTCATATTGAGTTAGAATTCACAAATTCAATGATACAATCATTATGCCTCCTTAGGAATGAAATCAAAAAATGACATACCAGAGATAGGTTGTAACATAGTATCATAAGAAATACTAAAGAAATTTGAGATTTAGAAGAATATAGAAAGGAATAGAATGATCAGAAGAAAATTTGAAGCTAATTTGAAGTGATTTTGAGATCTAAAAGACCAGGTTTGACCAAAAGTTGATCAAAGTTGATTTTTTTGCAAAATTTTTTCAAAATTTTGAAGAGAGTGTGATTAGAAAAGATTCCAAGATTCACCAAGTATCAAAAAATTGGACAGCACATGCATTTGATCAAAACAGTCCCAAAATTTTAAAATGTGATTTTGAGCTATTTAATTCCGTCTGATTTAGAATTTGATGCCAAAAATTGATTTAGAGTAGCCAAATTAGCTAGGGGTGATTTTTGCACAAACTGAAGCACTTTGAAAAATTAGGTCAAAACCTATATAAGGGCCCAAAGGTTCATTTTCAAATCATTTGTACTTTTTAGTGAAGAAGAGAGCTCTAAGGTGAAGATGGTGATCTCCATGCATCTATACTAGTTTGAGCGCTCTCGATGACACAGCTAGCAGACAGACTATGGACCTCCAATGGTTGGTTGATAACCTTGCCCTATGTTCACTTTTAAAGGAATTTTGAGGCATTTTAAGCACATTTTAAGGTTTTTAAACTATTTCTCAATTGGTCCTTATGTAGGGATCTTGTTCTTCACATGAGGGTGATGTATCTTCACACTAAGATTCACCACTCTAGTGTTTCTTTGTGCACGATGGTGACATGTCTCATTAGGGAGATACCCACCTTTTACATGAAGAGTTCAAATTTGTGGGTGCACTTTGCTTATTGCTTGAGCACTCCGCATGAGAAGATTTATTTTCTTGCATGAAGATGTAAAATCTTGTGCGAGAAAGTTCTTTCTCATGTGAAAAACTAGTGCCTTTTGCAAAATTTAAAGTTCAATTTTTTGGTGTTTTGTTTTACTTTTTGAGCAAAAACTATTCATTTGCCTATTGTCATTGGTCATGTGTGTAGGTTACCTTTGATGACATTAGATTTAGGTGCTACTATCCACCATATGGAGCTCTATTATGAAGCCTTGATGATGTCGACATGGAACATATAGACAAAATGGTGCTCTCACATTTATGCTAGATCCTAGCAATGCTAGTGAATCATGGCTTACTAACTGCATTGGTGGAGCATTTGCATTTGGAAATGAAAACCTTCCACCTACCCTAGGGAGAGATGATTTTGAATCCTAAGGATATATACAATATCCTCTACATACCCTTCCACACACTGAGGGTGGTCTACAACACAATACCAAGAGTGGGTATAGAGGCACTATAGGCCATCTTCCAGTGAGACTTGACCATAGGGTGAGTGATCACATTGGATGAGTTGGTCCATACATATGGTCCTACTCATAGATTGGCATTAGTTTTGGATATTTTCATTAGTTGTTTCGTGGTGCTTGATAGAGGATAGCACAGATTGGAGTGTGGGTGGGGTCAGATGCTTTGAAGGATGCTAGATGCACTAGAGAGATTCAAATAGAGTCAGTGCATGCTCACGCACATGTTCCACAAGATGAATGAGATTATATAGCATGAGAAAAAGAGTATGGCCACCAGGATATATGTATTATAGATCTAGACATGGGAGCATCTTCCAGTGACATGGCCTATTTTTGAGGATGAGAGGCAGCCCACAGAGCCATATATTTTTAGATATAGAGGTTAGCTTACCTAGATAGCTCTCGAGAAGATTGAGCAATGGAGGGCACATCTTGATGACCTGGTATTCATCGTATGACAACCCTAGAGAGAGATTGAGGATTGGGATGATGTAGCCTTGGAGCTGAGTCACATTTTTTCATCATAGTTATTGATAGGCCACTTGACATAGATTATTGAGAGATTCCCTATTACATGTGTATGGCATCAGCATGTGTGGCCACAAGATATATCACATGAGTACTACTTGTATATGCATTTGGTGAGGGATTTGAGCCATGGATGGTTATCGAGGTTGGACCTAGGGAGATCTATAATTGATGTATGTAAACTGGTTGTGACATAGAGGGATTACCTACTAGTAGTGTAGATTAATGGATGATGCCAACTTATTAGGTGTACTTTGTTAGCCATCCCTTTCCTCATTTTACAGATTTGGTTGGGATGGCATTGCCTAGGCCATAAGGACTACAACAAAAGGCACCTCAATAGGCACCTCAACTGGTAAGGAACAAGGTCCAATAGGTAGAGATTCCTCCTCAATAGATGAGGACTAATCTAGGTGCCAGATTTTGTGAGACTGGTGAGAGGTGGTAGAGACTATAGGAAATAAAGGAGTAGTAGCTAGCAGAGCACACCAATGTGGATATGCTAGACTAGCCTATTGTGGGAGTTGATCTTCTAGCTCAACCATTGGAGACACTAAGAATAGCCAAGGAATGTATATGATATGCCTTTTGATAGTTAGGAGAGTTGCAAATCCAAGTGATTGTTAGAGATACACAGCAAGCAAAGTAGGATCAAGAGATCTGTGACCTATGAAGACAGCTAAAGCTAGTATTTTAGAGAGCAGACCAAAGGGCGAAGTAGTAGTAGGATGAGATCTAACTATAGGTAGTGAGGGCTACATATTATTTTGCTAAGTATTTGGCTATAGTGCCAAATGAAGTAGAGCAAGTGCCTAGATTTTCTCAGTATGTGTGAGAGTTTAGAGATGTGTACCTTGCAGCAAGACACAATATTCCCCCGCTACCACCTCCTCCTCCTCCAAAAGGTGAGGGAGCAGGGGAGAATTAGACCAATTTTTCTTTGAGTTTTTGATCTAGCTATGTGATTGGTGTGCCAACACTATTTTGTACCATTTTTGATTGACAAGCTCAAGTAGTGTCCATTTTTACCCTAGATTTACACTTTCGACACACACACACACACACATGCACACATATATCTGTGAGATTTTGATTTGAGCACCACACATATGTCACTTTATATTTTTTTATAGTTTATCGTACATGAGCTGCTTATGCTTATGATTATGAAATGTGAATATGATGTGATGTATAAATGCAAACTTGATTTAATATGAATGTATTGTAGATGAGATGGACTATGAAATCATGTATGAAATGCAAAATGTGAATGTACTAACATCTCATGTAGTGTTCTATTTTTTTACAAGTGATAGGTATCCCTTGAAGATTAATAAGAAAACAAAGGATCGAGCACTTGTGCAGCCATGAAGAAACATGATACATTGAAGAAACTGACCATTTCTCATCATGTAGGATGTATGTAAATCAATAATCAAAATTATGTGAGCATAATATGCAATGCAACCCTATGCTAGATGCAACCTTAAACTAGATACAACCCTAGGTCTGGTTACCAAGCTTCAAAAATTTGCATCACTAAGCATATAGAAAAAATCCCATATGTCATACAATTCCCACTAATGTTGCAATCAAGGAAATATGAATAGGACATATGTTGTAGTTTTGTCGGGACTAAATGTAAGAATTTGAGGCACAGGAAGCTAGAATGAATAGAACATGTGTTCCTTTTAATGTAACAAGTTAACATAAACATTAAAGCATAAACACTAGGATTACAAGAATGTTTCTTGCATGAAAACACACCAAACACATGAGAGGTCCCACTTATGCTAAGTAATCGATAAGCATTTTTTCTAATATGAACCTTGCATCCATAACGTAAGACAAAAGTGTGTTAGATATACTTGTAGTGACCCATTTGTTCACTTAGTAGGACAAGTATCAGTATTTACTATAGCATAAAGAGTTCACTTAGACAAGCAAGAAGAAGAACCAACCTTGCTAAATTATCCATATAAAAGGAGTCAAGGTACACATGGCCATCCAATATGAGATGGAGGCTCTTATAGTGGACACCCCATTTATATGTATGCTTCAGATCATTGAAACTAAACTGCAAATAGAAAGAAAAGAAAAGATCATGCCCCCAGTTCTTGCTTCTCTAGTTGAAAATGACATCATCGAGTTTCTTGAGGAGACATGATAAAGAAAAAGAAAAACAAAAAAAGAAAAGATCAATACATCTAAAAGAAATTCATCTTTTTTAGTTCAATTTTTCATGTGATAGAATTGATGTCAAGTGTTTATGTTTAGAACATGTTTGAAAGAAATCTCTTTAGTAGAAGGATGGTAGTAGACAAACATAGTTAGAATGACTGGTGACTGAAGTCAAGAGGAATCTTCAATAAGAAGAACCTTGATAGTAAACTAAGTGACAATAGATAGACATAGCAAGAACAACTAGGGGCTAATGCAAGAGAGATCCTCCATGAAAAGAATCTCTAAGTGACACTAGTGATAAAAGATAGACATAGTTAGAACAACTGGTGACTGATGTGAGAGATTCATATGACATTGTAGGGGCGAAAACTCCAAGTTTATGACAAGATTCAACCCATGGACACATGAGAAAAAGCAACAAATGAAAGTAGAAAAGCAACTGTACAAGAGCTAGAAGATGCACAGTGAAATATAGCATTATGAACAAGAGGCGCCTACTTACCAAGTTTTCACCTTCTTGATAGAATTTTTATTTATTTTTTCTACCATGATGCCTGTTCTTAGGTTTTCACCAATGGAACTTTTCTTGTTTTTAATTTTTTTTGTATTTTTGAATCTTTCAAAAAAAAAAATATTACCAAGGCACCTATTGCTAGGTTTTCACTAAGATAATGATTTTTTTTAGGACTTTTTGCAATTTTTAATATTTTTTTCAAGATATTTAAGTATACATAAAGAGCTTCTAAGATCAAATTAGTTGTAGAACTGCTTCAAGTAGAGAGTGTTGATGGGCTCCTTGAGCACCTCTCCCTTAGCTATAGAAAGTTGGTAAGCACTAGATACACACACTATAGTGACTATGTATGGACCAAGCCAATTAGGTTTGAACTTCCCCTTTTCTATTCTTTATTGTTGATTCTTAGAGTTTTCTCTCAAAATGAGATCACCTAGTTCAAATTCATGTGGCTTAACTTTCTTTTTGTAACTTCTAGACATATGCTATTGATAAGCTTAGAGATGATTACATGCCACTTGCTGGCATTCATCTAATAGTTCTAGCTCTTGAAGGTAAGATATTCTATAATCTTCATTAATGATGAGACCTTTCATGGAGATTCTCTAAGTAGGAATCTCAACCTTGATAGGAAGCGCAACATTTTCCCCATATACTAATGCAAAGGGCATTGTACCCATTGGAGTTCTAATACTTGTTCTATAGGCCCATAAAGCCATATTAATCTGAAGGTGCCAGTCATTTCTAGATTTGCTAACTGTGTGGTGCAAGATCTTAAGGATTGCCTTGTTGGATGTCTCTGCTTGACCATTACCTTGACTGTAATAAATAGAAGACCAATATTGTGTGATTCTAAACCTTTTGCATAGCTCCTTAAGATCCTTATTTTTAAACTACCCTCCATTGTTAGTAATAATGGAGGAAGGTGCACCATACCTGCATATGATGTAATTCATAATGAACAAAGCTAGACTTTTAACATTTTCTATGGATGGAGGGATTTCCTCTACCCACTTAGTGAAGTAGTCTATAGTGGTAATGATAAACCTACGTCCATTTGAAGATGATGGGTGAATTTGACCCATGAGATCAAAGGACCATTGCTGAAATGGCCATAGTGTAACAAATGAAATTAGATCTCTAGCTATAGCATGAATTAGATTCCTATGGATCTAACATTTCTTATAGGATTTAACATATTTTATCGCCTCTTGTTCCATATTTGTCCAATAGTAACCAGCTCTAATAAGTTTATGAGCTAGTGTCAAGCCATTTGAATGAGATTTGAAAATGCCTTTGTGTACATCTATTTATGTACATTTGGACTTATTGGGTTCTAGACACTGAAGGAGTGTTTCATCGAGACCTCTCCTAAACAAGTCATCAATGATAATAACATATTGTGAAGCATTATAGATAAGGTGACATTTTTCATTCCAGGTTAGATTGTCTGGGATGTTTTGGTCACATAAATAGGAGTAAATATGGGGCTAGTGAGATGAGTTGTGTCCTATGATAGAACAAATCATCTTAGATTTAGGAGAGTCATAGGCAGGGTAGAGTAATGTTTCAACTAGGGACTCATATTGGAGATAATTTTCTAGCATCTCTAACAAAGAAGCAAGAGTAGCCACAAAATCAATTTCTTTTTCATTTGCCCGAGGAATCTGTTGAAAAGTGATGTGAGCAAAGTGTTTTGTCAAGTCATCCACCATGTATTTATAAGGGATCAATTTCTCATCTTTTTTTTGATATACATCATTGACCTAGTTGATTATAAGTTGTGAATCACCAAAGATATTTTATTCATCCACTTTCCACTCAACTACAATCTTCATGCCATTAATGAGAGCTTTATACTCTACAATATTATTTGTACAAGGAAACAAAAACTTGTACAACTTAGGCAATGGATATTTTTGTGGTGTGATAAACAAGAGTCCAACACTTGATCCCTATTGTGTGAACGAACCATCAAAGAACATCATCCAAGTTTGATGTGTAAGTGTTAGAATTTATTCATCAAGAAAGTCAATGTTGAGTGGAAGAGTGCTTTCCATTGGTGCTTCTACTAATTCATCAGCAATTACTTGTCCTTTGATAGCCTTCCATTCAACATACTAAATGTCAAACTCACTTAGTATTATGACCCACTTAGCCAATCTCCCTGTTAGAGCTACCTTTCTGAGAAAGTACTTTAGTGGATCAATTTTAGCAACAAGTCACATAGTATGAGCAAGCATGTAGTTTCTCAACTTTTGAGAAGCAAAGAAAACTACCAAAAAAGCTTTCTCAATGATGCTATAATTAACTTCATAAGAAATCAGCATGCAACTCAAATAGTAGATACCTCTCTCCTTGTTATCATTGTATTATTGTGCTAGAAAGATACCTAAAGATGATTTTATTGCTTAAATATACAAGATAAGAGGCTTCCCATGAATAGGAGGCATCAAGATCAGTGGATTAGATGTTAGTGTAGTTTTTTATTTTTCCTATTTTGCTAGGTTTTTTCTACACTTTTAATAGTCTCGCTTAAGTTAATAAAGCATGTCTTATTACATGAATAGTTGTGAGGTGTCACCTTCCTACATGTGAGCATCCATTAGCTATCTTGGGAAGATACTTTTCTATCTTTAGTCCGATAGATGGTTGCTCCTCATTGGTTGGTGTTGCCACCACCTCCCTCTTCCTAGCCTATATAAGCATGCTACCTAACTTGTATTTGTATCTCTTGTTTTTGCATCCTCTTAATGCTATTTTGCTTCTAGGATTTGCATTACTCTCTTAGAGACTAACTCTATGATGCTATTTTGATTTTGTATCATTTGCATTCACAGTTTAGATATTTATTCTTTGCACTAGTTTTCTAGGTTATTAATCTTATCAGATTCTAACACGGTTTCAGAGCTTTTCTATGTGCAAGAGTAGATTTTAGTTTCCTTATTTGAGAGATTCGAGAGGGGGGGGGGGGGGGTAATAAACTTTTTTGTAGTTTTTTGAAAAATGAAGTATGCTCTTCTCTTGCATCTTTGGATAATCCTAAGAATCAAATTTTTTTTGACAAAAATGATTTTTCTCTGGGGTTTCAATCTCAAATTTGACAACCAACTTGCATATTTGGAGTTTTCAATCAGTATTACAGGTTTCAGCATACCATTGATGGACTTAGGAAGCTAATCCAGCATTTGCATGTCATATTTTGGTTGCTAGGGTCATTTTTTTAAATTTTTGGAGCCATTTTTTACTGTTAAAGGCGTCTAATTTACACTATAGCAACATCTTCTGTACATCAAAAAGAAAAATTCTTTCTAGGTTTTGTTCACAACCCCGAAGAACCATCTGGGTATCTTTTAAATTTTGCATGCAAGCTGTATATTTTTTAGAATTGAGCATGAAAGGCTACAACCATACCCCTCTCCATTGGCAGTCGCAGATTTGAACGCAGTTTTCAAATGTCTCATTCTTGCTCATACAGACTATGATTTTGATGGTTCTTTTTATGAACATGGCTATTTTTTTGTGCTCTATCCACTAGTGGAGTTGTTTTTTTATTTTCATGCATGAATTCTTCAAAAATTGCATATTCTTAGCTGTGACTGTGCATAGTTCTTGTTTTGGAAACTTTGGAGGATCATAACTTTCTCATACGACCTCGTATCGAGGCAATTCTTTTTTTAAAAGTGTATGATTTTTTGAGTAGATCACAGTGGTGCTATTTGCTTCTTTGATTATTGTGCCCAAGTTTCACTTCTAGCATATGCTCTTCATGAGGGTTTATAATGCATTGAAATTAAGACCACTAAGTATTTATTTCTAGTGGTAGTTGTAAATGTACTAAAATAAAGTGCCAAGTCATATTTCTTTGGGGGGGGGGGGGGGGGGTTCTTTGATTGAGTAAAAAGGGGGGGTCATTGTCGCAGCTGGGTTCTTCTTTTTAGCATTTCTTTGCATTTCTTCATCATGGATCAAAACAAATGCCCATCCTAAATCCATACAATTACTTTGAGTGGAAATCACGCATGACAATTCACTTAAAGAAAGCTGGATTAAATAGGATAACTATGGGACTTGAAATTGAACCTGCTAAAGATGAAGATAAGCCTAAGTGGTTTAACAAATGTGATGAGGCATATGGAACATTGTGTTTGTCTATTTCTCCTGACTTGCTATTTCACATTGAGTCTTTGGATACACCAAATGAAGTATGGACAAAGCTAGAAACACTATTTGGCACACAAGATTCAATGAGGGGTCATATGTTGGAAAATGAACTAATTAGTTTAAGTCCAGGCAATTTCAACACAATCCAGGATTTCTTCACTAAATTGAAGTCACTAAGGTTGTAGTTAAAACAATGTGAAATTGAAAAGAAAGATGAACAACTGATTCTTAGTATTCTCTCTAAGCTAAGTTTAGAATATTCTGTGTTTGTCTCTACCTTCTATGCTACTAAGGGTGCACTTGGTACTCAATTCACCATGCCATCTTTAGATGATTTTGCTGTCAATCTCACTCGAGAATAGGTCAAGCTAATCCAGATGGGCACTCTTACATCCTCTAAGTCACATGCCTTGGCTACCAACCAAGGCACAAAAGAACAACAAAGACAATGTAGTAACAACAATAGTAAGGACAAGAAACAAAAGAATAGCGAGGAGAAGAAGGATCAAATATCGATTTCTTCAAAAGCAACTATTGATACACCATCTTCCAAGGGTGATAAGCCTAAGAAAAAAAAGGTCAAATGTGCCTATTGTAAAAGACCTGGTCATGCTGAACATAAATGTTTGCAGAAACAACTTGATCACTTGACATACATTCTTGAGAAGAATAATATCAGTGTTTCTGAGTCTATCAAACAAAGTTCTAATGAAGGGTCTAACAAGGAAAAAGAAAACAACAAGGAGAAAGGAAAGGGCAAGGCCCTTTTTGCAGTTGCTTCCTCACTATCCACTTGGGTTCTTGATTCGAGTGCTTCACACCACATGGCTTCATCTAAGGAAGAATTTGCATCCTTGGAGCCATGTACTATTCCTTCTATTTTGATGGCTGATAAAACTCCTGTTGAGGTGTGTGGAAGAGGGTCTGTTGATGTGGGAGATGGCACATTCCATGATGTTCCTTGTGTACCCTCATTTTCAACTAATCTCCTATCGGTACACCAGATCACTCACACAGGTTTAGACAAGCAGGTTGAGTTCACTCCTAATTCAGTGGAGATATGTGAGTTGCACAATGATTCTACAGTTGTAGTTGGGAGAGTAGATCATCAGTCATGACTCTATATGTTTTCTCACTTTGTTCCTGATCCTCCTTTGACTGTTTCACTCACTCACTCTAATGATGTGAGCAGATTATGGCATGAGAAGTTTGTCCATCTTAACTTCTACTACTTGCATTAGCTTAACTAGCAGAGCATGGTCACAGGGTTGCCTTCTACTTTGACATTGGAGTCACTTGGAATACATAATAGATCTTCTGATGGGTCAGATTCACTTGAGCAATCTTCTACCTCCACTTTTGATGTAGAGAGTGATTTAGAGGACTCACCTCCTTCCTCTCCTCATCATCATTCATAGGTTGATGATTCTCATCTAGATTCTCCATCTTCTGGTCCACTTTGGGATAGACAGGCCTTGTAGTTTGCAGGTGATTGGGTTGGGGATCCATCAGACACCAAGCAGACTCGTTCACAATTCAAGGATGCTCTACATATCTTCATTGCTATTTCCTCAAATCCACAGTCCTTTCATGAGGCTTTTGGTATTTCTGAGTGGGATACAGCTATGTAGGAAGAGTATAGTTCCTTGATGAGGAACCACACTTGGGATCTTGTCCATTTTCCTAAGGGAAGAAAACTTGTTCGATGTAAGGGGATCTACTAGACAAAATTTTCAAGCTTTGCTAGGGGTGTGGGATGCTTCATCTTTTGGGAGGGCCTCTTCCTCTCACTTGGAGTCCTAATTTTCTTTGGGGAGTCTCTTTTCTCTCTCTTTTGGGGGAATTTTATGTACATGGGTACCTCATAAGGGTTGACTTTTCGGGACCCATTTCTACATCCACCTAAGCTTCGCTTATGGGGGGTGTTAGTGTAGTTTTTTATTTTTTCTATTTTGCTAGGTTTTTCCTACACTTTTAATAATCTCACTTAGTTTAATAAAGCATGTCTTATTAGGTGAATGGTTGTGAGGTGTCACCTTCCTACATGTGAGCATCCATTAGCTATCTTGGGAAGATACTTTTCTATCTTTAGTCCGATAGATGGTTGCTCCTCATTGGTTGGTGTTGCCACCTCCTCCCTCTTCCTAGCCTATATAAGCATGCTACCTGGCTTGTATTTGTATCTCTTGTTTTTGCATCCTCTTAATTCTATTTTTCTTCCAGCATTTGCATTACTCTCTTGGAGACTAAATCTGTGATGCTATTTTGATTTTGTATCATTTGCATTCATATTTTAGATATTTATTCTTTGCACTAGTTTTCTAGGTTATTAATCTTATCAGATTCTAACATTAGAAAGGTATTTCTTTATCTATGTTAAGATTTTCTCACAATCTTGATTCTAGTTGTACTTCACATTTTTATGTAGCATCTTGGTAAAAGGTTGTGACCTATCTAGTAGCTGTGAGATGAACCTACATATGGATTGGAGTCTTCCTTGTGATCCCCTCATCTGGTTGATATTATGAGGTCGAGGCATGTCCATGATTGCTTGAACTTTCTCTGGATCAACCTCAATTCCTTTCATAGAAACAATGTAGCCAAGTAGTTTCCCAGATGTCACACTAAATTCACACTTCTTGGGGTTAATTCTTAGACTACATTTTTCCATGTGATCTAGGATAGGTCCTAAATCTTGAAGATGAGTATTGCATTTTGCACTCTTAACTAGGGTATCACCAACATAATCCTCCATATTTTTATGTATCATGACATGAAAAATTGTAGTAACAACCCTTTGATATGTAGCACCAACATTTTTCAAGAAAAATGGCATCACATTTTAGTAGAAATTTCCCCATGCACAAGGGAAGGCAATCTTTTCCTGATCTTCTAGTGCAATTTTGATCTGATTATAGCGAGAAAACATGTCAATGAGTAAATACATTTCATATCCTATCATCATATCCACTATCATATCAATATTGGGGAGTGGAAAATCATCCTTTGGACAGGCTAAGTTTAGATCTCAAAAATCTATATAGACTTTGAAAGATTTATCATGCTTGGAAACTAGAATGATGTTTGATATTCATTTAGCATAATCAATAGCCTGGATAAAACCAACTTTCATAAGCTTTTCCAGTTCAACTTTTACAAGCAATGCAACATGAGGATACATTTTTCTATGTTTTTGTTTAACTAGTTTAACTCCTAGTGTAATGGACAAGTGATGCATTATGAGATCAGGATCTAATCCTAACATGTCTAAAAATGTCCACTCAAAGTTTATCTTTTTCTCTTGGAAAAAGGCAATAAACTCCTCCATTTCTTCTGTAGATAGTAACTGTACAAGATGTATCATGTGAGGATGTTCTTCTATTCCCAAAATGACTAACTGCATTGGTTCTATCAACACTGATGATCTTTCCTAGAAATGACTAGGAAGTGCATCAAAAATCTCATCCGCAGTGCCTTAGAGAGGTTTTCACTCTTGAATACATCTTTTATTTTTACTTTTTTAGGTTCCAACACTAACACAATGTCGTTTTCACCATCAAACCTTTTATCTCTTTTCTTTTTGATTGCATGGCTAATATATTTGATGTTAGCTTTAGTCATGTTGGCACCTTGTTCGCTCGAGGAAGACATTACAGGTTTGACAATGTTAAGGTAATAGGAAAGAGCATAGTTATTCTAAAATGTTGGGACTTTTCTAGATGCATTAGAATTCTAGTCTTTGATCTTAGAATAGGAAAGTGAAAGATAAGTGACGGGTTCAATAACATTTATAGTATAATCATCAAGTGCTCGGAGAAGTAATTCAAGACCTAGAGTGGCTTCGTCCATAAGTGTGTTTGAATATCTCTAATTTCTAATGTCATTAATCGAAGACTCAATGACACTAGTCAGATAGGACCCATCTGACCTAACTCTAGATACTTCACCTACTTTGAGCAGGTTTTCATAAACATGAACTTGATCTATATCTTTGTTTGTAGTTGCCTCAGAGAGAGTCAAATTCATATTCCTTAGAATCTGTGCTACATGGTGACAACCTGTAGAGTTCCCTGACAGTGATAGGGACAAACTCTCCTTCATCATCTAGATTTTTACAAATATAATCAATATGAAAAGAATGACTAGACTCTTCTTGTTCTTGTTGGGTATAATGCGAATCAGCAAAGTTATCAGAAGAAATACTATCACCATCCATGGTGCTAACACGTGGTACAAAATCATCAAGTTCAGTAAAGAATTTAGCAAGATCATCAAGAATGGGATAAGTATAAGGATCCTCATCCTCATCATTATCATCATCATCTTCATGGTCATCAGACATAGCTTGTGGCTCATCTTCAAATGAATTTTTAGGTTTTAGCACAAATTTGTTGATCCCTAGATGGAAAGGAATCTTCTTGAATCCTAAACCAGATGTATCTTGGTTTGTCCTAGCTATCACTTTGATCATATCAATTAGACCATTTTTATTGCATGCAATAGGGCCAGTTCCCTTGTATCCAAATTGTTTCACGAGTTTAAAACCTAGACCACACTTCTCTTGAGTAATCTCATGAGACTATTCTATGAGGTCAGCTAGAATTTCCTCTTTGTATATCCATGCAACAATAACTTTATTTTCACTTTCCTCCTCAAGAGGGAAAATAACCTTGACAAATGTACCATTATACTTGGTTTGAGGTTTCAACACAAGAGGTATCTTCACTTCAAAGGGTCTCCCATAATGATGGGGAGATTCAGGAAGAGATGTCAATGATAGAACAAGTTCCATTAGATATTCACCCAATCCTGTTTATTTCAGCTTTAGTGACTACTCGATTTGCTTTAGCTTGTTATCATGATAATCTGTAGACTCTCTATTGGTAGATACAAAGTTTGTAGAAAATTTCAACATGTTACAGGTATAGCTAGTGCTTGTAGATAGTGACTTCAGAGCCATGAAATGGGAATTTTATGAATTGATGATAAGTGGAAGCTACAACTTGCATCTCATGTATCCGTGGCCTTCCTAGTAGAATATTGTAAGATAAGGAAATATCTACAACTTGACAAGTGACATCCCTTTCGATAGGACCAAACCAAAGAGGTAACACAACAAGACCCAAAGACTTCTGGTAGACTTCATCATACACTTTGATAGTTATCCTACATCAATGGTCAACAAAATCTTTAGAATATTCTAATTGTCTAAGAAAAGTAGCAAAGACAATGTTCAAACTAGCTCCATTATCAGTAAGCACATGTTAGACACATTTCTAGTGTATCATAACCTTCATGTGTAGAGGTTGATTATGTGGGTGATTTAGTGAATTGTTGTCTTCCTCAGAAAAAGTCATATAGTAAGGTGAAGTTAGATGACCTACCATAGATTGGAACTTCTCAATACTAAGATCTCAAAGATCATGATTTGAGCATTTGTTCACTATAACTAATCAACTATACTATAACTAGAAAGTTTTATTCCTTTGTCAGATGAACCAGTAAGAGGTTTATCTTTGTTTTTTTCTATCTCAGGAGCAGAAGGTGCGAGGCCTTTTTATACTATCTTGGTGTCAGTATTTTGGCTAAATTAATTTAATCATTTATCTAGACCAAATTGCTAATAATCAATTTATTTGATTATAACCTATAGTTTGACTATGCTATCCTAAGTTCATTATTTGATTAAAAGAACATGTCCCCTTTTAATTAAATAAAACACCCCATTCTTCTAACCCACTTAAAGTGCACACATAAAGTCCTTTTTCTATTTTACAATTAAAAGAAAAGGCTTGTGAGTCTTTTGTCTTATGTGACAAGTCAACTTATATTCTATTGGTTGACTTGTGTGTGCACATGGATCACTCCTCTTTTCAAATTCCACCGTTGATCATCCACCATCTTCATCTTGATCTCCACTGTCTGTACATCTTTAAAAGGGAGAGAGCTTTCCCCCTCAAAGAATCCATCTTTTGAATATTGTCATGCTGCAAGTTTTCTAACAGGTTTCTTTGGAGCTTTGTGGAGAACTTCTCATTTCTTGTCTCATTCTCTCATTCCATCATATTAGCATAAGATCATATGGCATTCTTAGCATAGTCGCATTTTAGTTTAGCTTTGATTTGTTGCAATAATCTCACATAGTTTAAATATTTGGTTTTGTAATACTCTCATCCATGTTTAGCATAGCTGCATCTTGCATTTCCATTCAAGTTTAGTCTTCCATCTTGCATTGCATCTTTGAGGAACTCATTGTAGACACTTACATTCTTGCTCTTGTCTCAAAGAACCTCCCGTTGCATGGTTTACTAGTGAGAAGCACATTTCTAAGGCTTGGCTAAGAGCCTTCATGCTTGAATACTAGCTTCTTGCACTCCGTGGATAGGGAGCTCTAAGCTGGCATCGAAGCATTCCAACTCATGGAATTGTTTGGATAGAAGGGTTTAGAGTGTGACACAAATCTAGTGTACATTTTTGGCGCCCACCGTGGGGCTAGACTGTATTTTTTTCCCTACCTTTTCTTATTTTTGCTTGCATTTCCCTTATTGCTCTACTTTTTTCCTTCTTTTATAGTCGCAGGGTTGGGCGACATTTTTCCAGTATCACGCGATAGTTCATAGTACTATCGTGCAACACTTTTTTTGGAAATAGTGTCGCTCTCGTAGCCTACATACTGTTGCTCTCTGTGCAAAAATCTATCGTACGGCTTAAGAAAAACTGTCGCCTGAACAAAAATTGTGGCCTGTGTGTACTGCGAAGTATCACACAACATTTGTTCAGCAAAAAGTATCACCTGACATTTTTTTGCTTGTTCCTTGAGGGATTTGATCAAATTTCTTCTTAGCTGGCTGACTATCATTTTAAAGAAGATTTCTAGGTTGTTTTATAGAGGTTTAATTCATGATTTTTGTGATTATTTTGTGCTAACTTGTGGGCTAACGAGGCGTGGTTGCAGGTTGCCCTCTTTGTGAAAAAAAAATTGAAACCTTGCATACAAAAGAACACATGTCAAAGCTTCAAATGCACAAGGGCTACTAACATTGTTTGCAGGGCTGCCCAAAGCATAAAAACCCAAACTTGCTTGATTTTTTGTTTCCATGTGCAGCATTTGAATAGTTGTTCATTTTTTAGGCACATAAAACTTGTGATTGGAGTCTTTTGGTAATAGGAGAGTATGCTCTTCACCCTTGTGGTGAATCAAAAATCTTGACTTACCATTTGGTTTCAAAAGCAAGGGGTAATTGAATCTTCTTGGTGTGTTTGGGAGAAAACGATTGGAATAGGAGAGTATGCTCTTCACCCTTGTGGTGAACCATAAATCTTGATTTCTGAAAGTTGATCCACTTTGTGTAGTTAGAATCCTTTAGAGGGCCTGCTCTCGAACAACCTAAGAGGAACGACCCAAGTGGGGACAAGCTGATTACCTGGCTCTTCCAACCCACTATAAACTCAAGGCTACCAAGGAAACAAAACTTTGGTAGACGTAGTGTTTGTCTTCGCCTAGTGTGATCGCTTATGGGATTTCGACCATAGGGAGATCACTAGGCAAGAATGCTTAAGGTACTCTTGTGATCGCGAGATCGATTACTCATCGTAAGGTGAGGTGTCTCGTAATTGGGATCAAGAGGAACACTATGAACGGAAGTCGGATCTAAAAACCCTAAGTTAGTAACTACCTTTTTTAGCCGCTCAACTTCTTGGTGCAAGGATCAATCCTAGTGGACTACCCAGATCACCCCAAGATTTACACTCACCATATGTGTTCCCTTGGTTGTGCTTATGGCACTTCCATGACAAAGCCAATATCTCTTGTGGGAAACCACTTGGTGTGAGGCGAAGGAGCATCAAGCGTGGGCCAAGTTGTTGAGTAATGAACCATGACTCTAAGGTAGATTGTTTGGCTATTGTTTTCGATATTTTGACCAGTGTTAACATTCTTGCAACATAAACATTCTGATAAAAATTTGTTAGGAAGGTCGTTCTGATATCCCAAATGCGTATTGACAAGGTTTTTTTTACCCTTGATCAATTTTTTTGAGACATGTTACAACACTTACTATTTGCAAACCTTGATGTTTACTGATACGAACTGAAATGAAATGCTGTCTGATTAAAATGACTATCTGATTGACAAATTGAAACGAACTTCAAACCAAAAAATTGACTTTTTTTGCATAGAACTAACACTCTGTCGCACGCTTTTAGAAGAAATATCGCACGACATTTTTTTTCAAAAAATTTTGTCGCATGCCTTTGTAAATTATATCACTCTGTTTACAAGATTCTATTGCACTCGGGCCTAATATCTGTCGCCTGAACAAAATATGTTGCACTGTTCCTAAAATTCTATCACGCAACACTGTTTGCTGAACTTATATCACCCTCCTTTTGAGAAAGCATCACCTAGAGTCATTTTGGGTTAAAAATAGAGTTTGCAATTGGATTTGTTTGGCCTAAGGAGCGTCATGTTGGTCACCCTTGATCCTGGCTATGTATTAGTGTGTGAAGAATTCATCCTAGGTCAAAAAGATGAGTTTAGTCTGTCGAATGTAAGTCTTGAAATGTCTTGATGAATCACTTGTCAAAATTCAGCTATTATTTTATTCTAGCTATCGGCTATTGAGCTTCTTGCTTGTCCGCTTAGCTCGAGTCACCCGTGCTATAAGATCTTGAGCACTGTTTGACAAGCCATCTATCACATTTTGACAAGTGACTAGTCCTGATCGTAAAAGATTCAAATTTGGCTCGCTCTTCTTGTCCTACTAAACAAAGACAACTCTTTACATGTCGGTCACAACTAGATATCAAGTTGGTAACGGTAGCCACATGCCTTTCATTTTCAAGCAATTGGAAACACCACCCAAACATCCTTGCAAACAACCTTGTGATAAGAATCTCGAATTTTCTCAAACACAAATAGCTAACATTTGGCACAACCCACTTTATAGTTTCAAAAATCCATTTGGTACACCCTCTGAGACACCCAAGGATATGAGTGGTATAGTCACTATGGTGCACCCTGATGAAATTAAATGTCACTTAGAAGAACAAGCACGTGAAACCCAAAAGAATTTGGAGGCTATATACGCTACGGAGAGAGAAAATCAACAAGCTGAAACTGACAATTAGGCACGCTATGAAGGATATAAAGAAACTTGTCCTCGAAATCCCTTTGAAAACAATGATGGTAATCACATGCCTCTAAGGACTCTTAGAGCTACCGCTAGCACATGTCCTTCACCTAAACCATCTCATCATGATAGTGATGAAGAAGTAACTAGCAAAGACGTGATCAAATTTCAACAAGATGGCTTCGCCCAAAAACTAATGCTCAGAGCTTTAGAGGAAAATGGAGACCAATACTTTTGATACATGACAGCTAGGGGATGGAAACTCCCTCAAGGTTTTAATGTTGAACATATTATTCCAAAGCGAGAGCCCACTGAGGCTGAAATCTTAAGGGAAGAAATACAGGAACTAAGGAAACAATTTGCACAACTACAAACTTCAAAGGAGCCACCTAAGACATCATTTGTTGACTCAATTTGAGCTCTTCCATTCAATAGGAGTCTATACATGCTGCCATTTCCTAAGGATATAGAGGTTCCTAAGTATGACAAATACGATGGAAATGGTGACCCTCACGACCATGTGAGACATTTATATGCTATTAGCATAGACTTTATGCATGAAGACACCTTTCTTATGCATTTGTTTCCTAGAAGTCTAAGAGGACTAGCTATGGAATGGTTCACAAAATTAAGTCCTCCTCTTAAAACATTTGATGAACTTGCGCAACGCTTCATCCAACAATATTCATACAACATTCAACATCCTGTGACTGTGCTAGACTTATGCAACATCAATCAAAAACCAGGAGAATCTTTTGCAATATACCTCCAATGATGGAGATCTTTATACTCTCGGTATCCTTGGCAAGTGCCTGAGGCTGAAAAATTTGACATTTTTGTCAATACACTTGTACCCAAATTATACTTTGATCTAAGAAAATAGTTATTCACATCCTTCAATGCCATGGTAGAAAGTGCATATCGCATTGAGGATGTTGCTATCAAAAGATGTGATATTGCCATAAACAAGGATAGAATTAACAATGGAAACAGTAAAGACAAAGGCAAACCTTGGAACAAAAACAAGTATGTTGTCAATGATGGAGTAGTGGACACTCCTAAGACTAAGGAACTTGCATTTAACCTTTCCAATGCCATCTATGCAGCAAAGCAACAAGAAGGTTCGAAACCACAAACCTTTGACAAAGGCTCTAAATTTGCAAAGAAGCGACATGTTTACACACCTATGGTTGAACCTTATGAAGTGGTTTTAAAAACCTTAATGCAAACAAATTGGTTACCTTGCCAGACAACTCACGTCCTTATGATCCACCTATTAGACCTCCATGGTGGAGAGAAGATCATACTTGCAGCTATCACCGAAGTAAGGGACATAACACAGAGAATTGCTTCAAACTCAAAGATGTAATTCAAGACCTCATCGAAGTTGGCAAAGTTGTTACAGATGACCTTGTTAAGAATACTGATCATAAGGCTTTCCAAAAATCGTTACTTGAATATGAAAAGGGTGAGACCTCAAGGGTAGCTGCCAAAAAAGAATCATGACGCCAAAATTAGTTATGCTTACGTTGACACTGATAATGTTATAAGCATGCTTGAGCCCATTGAATATGTGTGTATGGCAAGCTCCAACAATGACAACTGGCCAAATTATCATGCTGAAGATGAATGACCAAGAGTGGTCTTAAGGACACGATCCACTCCTCAAGATCATACTGATACTAGACCCAAGGTGGTACTCCGAGTGGCTGAGTCTTCATCTTCTCAAGGTGAACCACTCAACGTTGTCACTAGGGGGCAATCTAAGGTTGTCCTAAAAGTTGCTAATGATCATAGATATTGATGCAAAAAATTCCAAGCTATGGTGAACCACATCTCCTCGCCTCACTATCTTACCTTTTCTGAAGAAGATGACCGAGCTCTCAGTCATCCCCATAACCTTGCTCTTCATATCAAAGTTCAAATCTTTCGTACCTGCGTCCGTCGAGTCCTGATAGACAATGGTGCAGGGTTAAATATCATTTCATTCAATGTAATCCAACAATTGGGCATGTCTGAATTTGCCATCGATCCTAAGTGCAAGATCACTATAAAGGCCTATGATGAGGTTGAAAGGCCTTCTAAAGGTCTAATTGTACTTCCAATTAGAGTTGGTCTAGTTGAGAATAATGTTGTTTTCCAAGTCTCAGACATACCACTTGCATACAACTTGTTGTTGGGATGACCATGGATTCATGATATGCAAGCAGTACCCTCTACATACCATTAGTGCATTAAGTTCCCTTTTAATGGTACTAAAGTGGTTGTCCCCGGTGACAACTCCATGTCTATCAACACATTATCTGCTGCCAAAATGCTAGTCACACATAATCACTCTTCTCATGAGCTAGCACCATCTTTCACAGAATGTGAACAAAAACTAAAAATAATGAGCCTTGGTATGGGCGAGTACACTTTGGACTCTATTCTTGCCTTACCAATTTCCCCTCGGTCTTATGGGAAACCAACTATTGTAAAGAAGTCTTCTGCTTCTGCTATGACAGTTTTTTGCACTTTTGTGCAATCTTCCATACCACTGGAAGTAGAGAAGGAAGAACAAGCCATTAGGGACTGGATCTATAGAGAAGAGGAAGATGAGGAGGTTACAATGAATACCCCTATTTCTCCCAAAAAATATGGAAAAGGCTATAAATTTCTGACAAAAATGGGCTACCAGGGCCACGGGTCCTTAACTAGTTGTAAGAACGCTCTAGTTGAACCTTTAAGTCACACTCAAGGTCATGATGCTCAAGACACCGCTGGTCTAGGCTTTGGGCTAGACAATAATACACCAAACTGTGATCAAAGATTACTCATGTCTATTGAATCAGAGGATGATGACTCTCCTGTAATTGCTACTACTACACAAGACGAAGACTTTGTTCCTCTCACTTCCCTCCTTTGGGGAGAAGAAATAGTTACTGCTAATAATGAAGAAGCTTCTACCTCCCAACAATAGGAATAAGAAGGGTCTACTTCTGAGGACATAAATAGAGGATGAATTAGGCAGAATATTGTTCATCTCATAGATAGGGGTCAAAGTATAGATTCTCATGAGTATGAGTGGGAAAGCCTCTTTGATGCATCTTGCGAGCTAGGGGTGGATGTCATTCATGCCTATGTAACCCAACCCGATGTAGTTGAACGGCCTAGTATGGGGTCAGATGAGTTTGACTCACAACATGTCTCAATGGATCATGCTAGTTCCTCTAGGACTATTCCTAAGATGGACTCTTTTGCGACATTTTCTATAGGCTCAACTTCACAGGTCACCAGAGATGACTCCTTCCATATCAATCACATTGAAACTTCTCCCTCATTCTCGCTAATTTACCCAGATCTCATAGATTGGTCTATCCAAAATCAAAGACCTGAAATACGATCTTTCCAAAATGACTATGAGATCGCTTGTTATCTAAACATAATTGAACCTATCATTTCTTCCACCAATGAACCCACGGTTAACATGACAGAATCAAATATCAAGTACCTCAGCCAAAAAATTAAAAGGAAAAATAAGCGATTAGACGGCGAAAACTACATTGTGGTGGTGTCTGACCCTCAAAAAAGTAAAAATAAAGGCATATCTAATGGTGAAAACCTCTCTAAGGCACCTGCGGATGAGGTACTTGGTGGTCTACCAAGCTATTTCCAGGATAGATCTTCGGTTCTAGTCAAACCTACATAGCCTATCAACTTGGGAACAGAAGAATGTCCTCAAATTATCCATGTAGCTCAATCTTTGTCAGACGAAGAAAAGATACAGTTTGCTCAATTCTTTCAAGACAAGAAGGTCAACTTTGCATGGACATACTCTGACATGCCAGGGCTTGATACATATCTCATCATGCATCACTTATCAATCTCACCAGATGTCAAGCCTGTCAAACAGAAGTTGAGAAAAATGCATCCACATGTGGCCCTACTAATCAAGACAGAGTTAGAAAAACTATTGAATGCAAACTTCATTATGGCCATTGATTATGCCAAGTGGATTTCCAACATTGTACCTGTCTCCAAGCATGACAAATCTATACGAGTTTGTACTGATTTTAGAGATCTCAATAAAGCATGCCCCAAGGATGACTTTCCACTACCAAACATTGATATGATAGTGGACATGACTGTGGGTTATGAGATGTACTCGCTCATGGATGGATTTTTTTGGGTAAAACCAAATAAAGATAGCTCCAGTAGACCAAGAAAAGACAGCCTTTACATGTGCATGGGGTGCCTTTTGCTGGAATGTCATGCCTTTTGGGCTCAAAAATGCTGGTGCTACATATCAACGAGCAATGACAACCATCTTTCATGATATGATGCATAAAAACATGGAAGACTATGTTGATGACACATTGGCAAAATCAAAGAAATGAGACACACATCTCAAAGACCTTAGTTTGATCTTGGACCGTATGGAACAATTCCAACTTAGGCTAAATCCAAAAAAATGTGCCTTTGGTGTCACTTCTGGAAAATTGCTTGGTTATATCATTTCAGCAAAAGGCATTGAGGTTGACCCTGAAAAGGTCCAAGCTATCATGGAATCTGCATAAAGGATCTACCCATATTTGGAACAGTGACTGTCAACAAAGCTTAGACCAAATCAAAGGCTACTTGGCAAAATCGCCAGTTTTGATGCCACGCATTCTAGGAAAACCTTTGATTCTATACATTTCAGCTATGGATTCTTCTCTAGGAGCACTCTTAGCCTAAAGTGATGAGACGGGTAAAGAAAGAGCCATATACTATATCAGTTGAACTTTGGTGGCTTATGAACTAAATTATACAAGTATAGAGAAGGCATGCCTTGCTGTAGTTTTTGCCTCCCAAAAAATTTGGCATTATATGTTGGCCCATACACTTCACTTGATTGCCAAGATAGACCCTTTGAAATATTTATTAAGTAAAGTTGCACTTACTGGTCACCTTACTAAATGGATGATGATTCTTTCCAAATTTGACATTCAGTATGTTGAACATAAGGCAATCAAAGGATAGGCCATAGCTGACCAATTGGCTGACTTCCCACTTGAAGATGTAGCACCTATGCAAATTGAGTTTCTAGATGCCTCGATCATGAACATTACTGACAAAACATGGAAGATGTTTTTTTATGGATCCCATACATTGAATGGAGCAAGAGTAGGGGTGTTGTTTGTTTCCCTCATGGTTATATGATCCCAAAGTCCTACAAATTATTGTTCCCATGTACAAACAATATTGCAGAGTATGAAGCATTAACAAATGGGATCAAAATGGCCCTTGAATGGCAAATAACTGAGCTACACATCTATGGGGATTCTCAACTGGTTGTGAACCAAGTGAATAATGAATATCAAACAAAGGATGACAAGTTGATCCCTTATAAAAAGTTGATAGATGCTCTAAGGAATTATTTTACCTTTGTAAGATTCCAACAGATTCCTAGAGCAAAAAACAAGGCTACTGATGCTATGGCCACCTTAGCATCTATCCTCTAATTACAAGAACATGAATCGCGATTTGAGTTCCTGGTGGAAGAATTGCGCAATCTAGCCTATGATTCCTTAGATAACTAGGTGATCTACACTGTTGTGGGTCATGATTCCTCCTGCTATGCGGCTATTTTCTCCTACCTACATGATCAGGTTATTCCTGAAACCCTCATGCGCAACCAAAAATGCCAACTCCTTCGTAATGCTTCACACTACACTTTGGTCTTTGGTGACCTGTATAGGAAGGGTCTAGATGGAACGTTGCTTAGGTGTTTAGAGCTAGAAGAGTCTAAGAAGGCACTTACTGAAGTCCATGATGGCATTTGTGGGGCACATTCTAATGGCCTTGCACTTGCTCAAAAACTACTTCGGACGAGTTATTACTGGCCCACCATGCAAGCTAATGTTGTCCGCTATGCGAAGTCCTGTCAGAAATGTTAGCTCCATGGCAACTTGATATATGCTCCTAGGTGAGAGTTAATCCCTTCTGTGACATATTGGCCATTTCAGCAATGGGCCTTTGAATTGGTAGGAAAGATTCATCCAAGCTCATCTAGTAGTCATAAATTCATCATCACAGCAACAGAGTATTTCACTAAATGGGTTGAAGTTGTACCATTATCTACTGCTACAAGCAAACATGTTGCCCTATTTATATTGAATCACATCATTTGTTGATATGGTATCCCATCCTCTATTGTTACGGATAATGGAGGGCAATTCAAGAATAAGGACTTAAAATAGTTGTGCAAAAAGTTTTGAATTAAGCAACACGGGTCCTCCATTTACTATCCCCAAGGGAATGGCCAAGCCGAGGCCTCTAATAAAACACTGCTGAAAATCCTACACCGCACAGTTCACAAGTCTGGGAAAGATTAGCACTTGCAAATAAATCTGGCACTTTGGGCCTATAGAACCTCTATTCATACTCCTATAGGGGCTATGCTCTTTTCTCTAGTCTATGGCTCTGAGGCTATTCTCCCATTAGAAGTTAAGATACCTTCTTTGCGCGTCTCCTTACATGGGTTAATAACCGATGAAGATCATAGAGCTATGAGAGTACAGGAATTAGAGACTCTGGATGAACATTGCAAGGTTGCTTTTGATCACATGAGAGCTTATCAAAAGTGCATGCCTACACAATATAACAAAAAGGTTCACCCCTGTGAGTTCCAAGTTGGTGAACTCATGCTTAGAGAGAATCCCAAAAATCAGCAAAATCGAGAACAAAAAGGAAAATTTGAACCTAACTGGTTGGGTCCTTACATTATCACAGCAGCATTTGGGTCTAGTACTTACCAGTTGTCTACTTTAGAGGGAGAAGAACTTGCAGAGCCTATCAACATCCTACAGTTGAAGAAGTTCTATACTTAGAGGCTTGCTGCTCAGCTATCTTGTATATATCTATCATCCTGAAAAAAATCTTAAAAAATCAGAAAATGTCTTGAAAAAATAATCATCTTAGTGAAAACCTCACTTTGATGTATCACCAAAAAAAAAAAATAACAAAAAAAAAGTCCTGAAAAAATCTGTCAAGTGGTGAAAACCTGGAAACAGGCGCTACTTGAAACCCTTGCACCTATGTCTATCAAACTCAATCATCCACTTCGCTACACATTTCCTAGCTTGGAATTGTTTCTTGTCCTCATCTTGGGGGCATAGCTACTTAGCCTATTGAGGTATTCTTGTACATTAGGGTTTCTTTGACAACTCACAAAATAGTGTTTCTCAACACTACCCCCACCCACTTTGACATCAAGTGTTTTTCAACACTTTACAGATAGTTTACCTACGGTCTCCGATGTCGCGATATTTCTCACTATCAGAATCAAGTCTTAAAGAAATGGCCAAGTGACTTACACACACACACTTTAACACTTTAACGACTGAGCTATGCTAATATTTATCTACTTTGTGTGCTGTCTATGATGATTTCTTTGCCATGTGTTCCCTCCCTAATAGTCTTTCGAGGATGTCATTGACTAGAAGACTAGGGGCATGGGGCATGTCTTCTTGATTTCTTCTTGTGGGTATACTTTTTTTGTCTATAGTGTTGTAAGCATTCATGCTTGTCCTATTCAACACTTTGACTTATAAATGTATCATCCTTGACTATTTTGCGAGACCTCACTTAGGGTTTATCCCGGTGCTTATGCCTTGATATAGGTGTAATCTTGCTAAATTAAACTTAGGGAATCTAATCACATAGTTATCTTGACTTACATGTCTTTGATGCTTATTTTAGATTTCCACATACCTATCTGATATCGATCATATTCATATCCTCATAGTTATACTAGTGATGGTTGTATGATCTCATGATGTCCCTAATAAATGCTCAATGATGAAATTAAGAGTCTAAATGTTATGCACTTCTTGCTGGTAAACTAATTTGCATAGTAGCTTGCATTTTAGGTTCATGTCATTTTTTTCTAGTTGCACATTCCTACATGTGGGAAGATCTCTCTCTCTTCATCTTTTTCATGGACATATCAGTTAGCTGCTTTTATCTTTCGCTTCTACTTGTCTTTTCACCTTCTTAATCTTTCGCTACATTTCTTTGCTAACCTATCATCACAAGGGGTTAATCCAAAAAATCATCACATATGATCTATCCAAGTGTCACATTTTCACAAAAACATTTAAATCTATACCACCCATATGAGAGACCAAAAACAATACACATAAGTATATACACATACATGAGCTGAAAACAAAAATTGAAACATCACATGAAAGCTGAAACATACATTTTGAGACAAGTACACAAGAATATTGATAAACCCAGTATCTCATATATATATTAAATGTGTCATGGTACATATACAAATGTGAGATCCAAAATCTGGATATATGTCTCAAAAATACATAAGGTACAAATCAAAACACAATGTCATGTCTGACTGCCACCCTCTATGGCTGGTGCTGGCCCTGGTGGAGGAGCCTGTCTCCTATTTGGTGCCTGCATTGCACCCTCTGATCTACCTGCTCGCTCTGAATAATTAGGAATACCCTGTCCTGGTGGTACCACACTCCTATAGGTGGCATAATAGTATGCAGCTCGGGCACCATGATGCATTGCCTCTCACCTCGCAGCATCCCACTCTCGACACAGCTCATCTGCTTGTGCTCACTCGTCCATCAGCTACTGATCCCATACTGCAATGGTCACCTAAAGTGCTTGCATCTCTGCCTCCAAGGCACAGATCCTCACACCCTGCTCCTATCCTCTTGTTGGCTGCTCTGTAGGTGCCTCTACCCTCATCGCTCACCGCCTCCTCAAGGGCACCTCCTCCTCTCCTCCTGCTGGCTGCTCTAGAGGTGCCTCTACCCTCACCACTCACCATCTCCTCAAGGGAACCTCCTCCTCTCCACCATCATCACCATCAGACTTTGAGGACTCCTCTACCACCTACCTCACCTGTGCTCGCATCCTCCTCCGCCCTGCTCGAGAACTCTCCCCCTCCATCTGCCTCCCCCCTCTCCCTCCTCCTCTACCTCCTCCTCCTTTGCAACCACCTCCACCTCCCACTCCTACAAGTGCTACATCTAGATGTGTGAATTGGGGGAATGGGTGTCTCTGCATCTCATAAAGATACCCCAGATTAGCCCCTGCATCTACCACATCTGGGCGATAATCCTAGGGAGTCGCCACTAGTGCTACGGTATCCCGAACTGCTATATGATAGTCTAGCATCGGAAGCCATCCCAATCCCTCATCTATGTGCATCTGGACATAGGTAGTAGTCTCCACTAACACCACCTGTCACTCTACAAACTATCACCATACACGACTGATCACAAACTGCTCCACAATGTTTGTGCTCTGACCCACCAGCGGTCTGCTATACCGCATGTAATCTAACTCCCATGAATCTAACCACTGCTAACACTCATGGTATGGTCACCATGTGAATGCTGTCAGCTCATCAAACATGTGTCGGTAATAGGTCACATCTCCACTATGCCTCTGTGGGATGAAACCTCTATAGCAAAAAATGTACGGCTGGCTGCGCTCTCGTGGCTACACCCGTGGTCGGATCATAGCGATGTGCTCCCAAGCCCAAATTTGCGCTAACACTACTCCGCATGCCCATGATCCACCCTCATGATATACTATCTCATGAAGCTTGTGGTACATCTCTGCCAATAGCGTAGGCCCCCATGCCATCCTACGTGGTCGGGAGATCAGATCATATACCAACCGACCCCATCCTAGTAGAAAGCCCTTCTGGCCTCGGTCTGTCACCAGGGCCTAGGCTACCAAAGAACATAACAAGTTGGGCAAAGGATAATCATATCCATACTCAATCATCAATCTCTCCCAACTCAGGTGATGATCTACAATGGTCACATCCTGGAAAAGCTCCTGCACTCGTGCTCGCCCCTCTGTCGGGGTCGTATCATAGTACACATGTGCCATCATGAAAACTTAACATCAGTACACCTGGCATCCAAAATTGAAATGGATAAATCAACAAACTACTAACCAAGTAGCTTATCGACTTGCCATGGCATGGCACTCGCAGAATGCGATATACATCCTCCAAGGTAATCGACGCCTCACCAGTCAATAAATGAAAGGTTTTATGCTCGCTATGCCACCTCTATGCCAACGCAGACAACAAACCATGGTTTTCCTGAATATGGGGCATCTGTACAACCTAGCGCAAGCCCATAGCCACTAGTGCAGTCTGCTCCTCATCGCTCAAATGCTGCACAATGTGCAAACCAACCACCTTGGGAGCTCTAATCTGTAATGTCAGGAATACCTCCTGTCCAGGTAAAATAAGCAATCATCAGTAATAGTCACATGACGAAAAAAAGCATTCAGAAAAACAACAAAACTAGTTGTACGACACTTTTTACAAAGAGAGTGCGACACTTTTTTGAAATAGTGTCGCATGACACATTTTTAAATAGGAGTGCGACATTTTAATGTCATGTGAGATTTTCCACCATGTTGTGCGACATTTGGGTGTGGCTTGCGTGACACATTTTCCTGAATGGTGCGACACTTTTTTTGGAAAAAAGTGTCGCGCGATAATATTTCTGAGGCCGTGCGATACTTTAAAAGTATCATGCAAATTTTTTTCAAAAAACTTAAAAACGTGCAAAAAACTCACAAAAAGCTCGAAAAAGCAACAAGAAGGTAGTCACTTACCGGTGTACCATATCGCTCTGGTTGGTTGTGCAACCAGCTGTGCTCGAAATGGTGTTGATGAAGAGGAATGTTCGCCTGAGCCATGATGCTATGTGGACCACACAAAATCTCTCAAATCACAAAAAGATAAATGAATAGTGAAAATGACACTTGGACCCCTTTTATAGCCTCCAACCTCATTTTGACCTAATTTTTAAAACTCCTCAGAATTGCGCAAAAATTGCACCCCTAGCTAATTTCGACGTCTTGGATCCATTTTTGGGATCAAAATTGAAATCTGAGTTCATCTTAATGGTCAAAATCACATTTTAAAATTTTACCTTCTTCTGAGCAGTTAGCTAACCATTTGAGGTCTAATCTTTGAATCATCGCTGGGGCATCTTCATTTCTTCATGTCTTCATTATTTCTATACTTCATATCTCCTTCTATTCACCTTTTCACATCTAAATCATCTCTCTACTAGATTTGACCTAATTTTTATGCTATATCCTTCAAGGTCAACTCTAGTCAAACTAGGGCATTTAATCAATTTCTTATAGTCATTCTTGGGTTCTAATCATCTATCTGTCATCTTGGACATTGTTCTATTCTAATTTTCTCATGTCTAGCCAGTTTCTGCATCCCCTTACCTCATTTCAATTTTAATCCCGAGGGGGCAGATATACTCTATTGCTGATTGTTACAACTATCTATTTCTTAGGAGCATTTGTTTGACCTTATCACTTGCTCTCGATCTATTCGCTTTGCTAGATGTTAGAATTCTTTTTGGATCCTAACATCATCTTCCTAATGTTCAGTACTACCGCTATCAGGCTGTCCATTTAGGACTTTCTATCTATTTTTGCATTTCATTCTTTGGAATCAGATATCTATATCTATCATCGCCTACTTGGATTCGATTTTATTTGATGTAATGTGTTCCCAGATCGATGATGCATTAGTCAAAGAGGGGCAAATGTAATCACCTAAAAATGGTCATCTAGACTATTAGCCCCCTTTCAGCATTTTGGCTAAATTAATTTAATCATTTATCTAGACCAAATTGCTAATAATCAATTTATTTGATTATAACCTATAGTTTGACTATGCTATCCTAAGTTCATTATTTGATTAAAAGAATATGTCTCCTTTTAATTAAATAAAACACCCCATTCTTCTAACCCACTTAAAGTGCACACATAAAGTCCTTTTTCTATTTTACAATTAAAAGAAAAGGCTTGTGAGACTTTTGTCCGATCTGACAAGTCAACTTATATTCTATTGGTTGACTTGTGTGTGCACATGGATCACTCCTCTTTTCAAATTCCATCATTGATCATCCACCATCTTCATCTTGATCTCCATCGTCTGTACATCTTTAAAAGGGAGAGAGCTTTCCCCCTCAAAGAATCCATCTTTTGAATATTGTCATGCTGCAGGTTTTCTAATAGGTTTCTTTGGAGCTTTGTGGAGAACTTCTCATTTCTTGTCTCATTCTCTCATTCCATCATATTAGCATAAGATCATACGGAATTCTTAACATAGTTGCATTTTAGTTTGGCTTTGATTTCTTGCAATAATCTCACATAGTTTAAATATTTGGTTTTGTAATACTCTCATCCATGTTTAGCATAGTTTCATCTTGCATTTCCATTCAAGTTTAGTCTTCCATCTTGCATTGCATCTTTGAGGAACTCATTGTAGACACTTGCATTCTTTCTCTTGTCTCAAAGAACCTCTCGTTGCATGGTTTAATAGCAACAAGCACATTTCTAAGGCTTGGCTGAGAGCCTTCATGCTTGAATACTAGCTTCTTGCACTCCGTGGATAGGGAGCTCTAAGCCGGTATCGAAGCATTCCAACTCATGGAATTATTTGGATAGAAGGGTTTAGAGTGTGACACAAATCTAGTGTACAGTTGTGAGAGTAATGTTGGACAAACAAGCTAGCAATTTCATTAAATATTTTGATACCAATAGGCAAATGTGAGAACCAATGCATAACCTAATCACCTAGACTACTCAAAAATAAATGCATGAGATATGTCTAATTATGAATAAATTCCCTAGACAAGGCACCAAATTACCACAAATGATCTTAGGGATTAGTGGTTCCAAAGTATTTTTCATACTTAGGTAACTCAAATCCTCTTGGAAAAGGAGGCATGTCTATACTCTTGTCAAAATGGAATGGGCAAAGAGCATCTAAGGTGTATGTTTTTGTAGGTTTTTCTTTATCATGCATCATTAGGGATTACTGTTCTTGCACAATTTTCAATTGTTTTTATGATTTGGAACTCTTAGTTTATTCTTCATTTTTTACAATAGTTTCAATGTTAAAGTGATGAGGTAGCATGGCTCAGTCTTGGGAAAGTTTGAGAAAGTATTTCTCTTTCTCTTCATTAAGCAAGATTTCCATGACCTTGTGGAAGTTTTTGTCTTTACGACATTTCTCAAAAATTTTAGAGAGTATTTCTACCTCTTCTTCATACTCATCAATAAAGAGAGGCTCCTTATGTGGTTCATCCCTATCTTGATCTTAGTTTCTACTTTGTTCTCCATGTTTAGTTTCTTTATCAGCCATTATAGGAATGTGAAAAGGAGGCATGTCTATACTCTTGTCAAAATTGAATGGGCAAAGAGCATCTAGGGTGTATGTTCTTGTAGGTTTTTCTTTATCATGCATCATTAGGGATTATTGTTCTTGCACAATCTTCAATTGTTTTTATGATTTGGAAGTCTTAGTTTATTCTTCATTTTTTACAAGAGTTTCAATGTTAAAGTGATGAGGTAGCATGGCTCACTCTTGGAAAAGTTTGAGAAAGTATCTCTTTCTCTTCATTAAGCAAGATTTCCATGACCTTGTGGAAGTTTTTGTCTTTACAACATTTCTCAAAAATTTTAGGGAGTATTTTTACCTCTTCTTCATACTCGTCAATAAAGAGAGGTTCCTTATGTGGTTCATCCCTATCTTAATCTTGGTTTCTACTTTGTTCTCCATGTTCAGTTTCTTTATTAGCCATTATAGGAATGTGATAAGTTTTAATTTACTTTGGTTGAAAAGGTTGTCTCAATAAAGATTCAGTTGTGTTGTTTGGAGATGTTTGACCTTTGCCAGTTTTATGATCTTCTTGATACAAGGGGTTTCTAGTTTGTTGTAAACTTATAAAGAATGATCTCCAAACATGAGATGACTCAATAGGTGAGGGGGATCATGAAGATTCCTAACTAGATGAACTAAATATAGACCATGTATGAACTGAAGAGTGACCTCTACTATGATTAGTACCCTTAGCTCTACCTTGTCTAGGTCTTTGGGGATAAAATATGTTTCCATTTCTTGTTGCCATAGTCATAGATAGGGACAAAAAGAAAAATCTTTAAACAAGGACCACACTAGAATGTAGTTTCAAAAAGAAAGATAAGGGTGCTATATACTAAGGTACAAGTTGTCTGAGTAATGGCTAGAATAGCCAAAGAGTATGACTATCATAACATGGAGTATGAAAAGCACAAAAGACCAAGGATAAAGTAAACATGTGACAAGACTAGTTTGTGTGTAGGTTGCAAGTCATTAGTTAAGCGAGAAGTCAATGTTTGACACTATTTGTAGATAGGAAAAAGGAAAAATGTTGCAGATAATAGACAAGATTTAGGATACAAATAAATCTAAAAGGAAAATGTGATAATTTACAAGAAATATCCCATGCAAATATTCCCTAGGAGTCACATAAATAGACACAGAGAGGCAAGCAAAGATTCAAAACAACAGATTTTGTAGCACTTTCCCATGTGAGGACTTGTGTAGAGTTGGATGAGAATGTGTTCAACTAATAAATAAAAGGTTCTGACAATAGGACAATGTGCAAGATTTGACATAGATATTCTCATAGAGGTGCGCAAAGACCTGGATAGGGCTATGCAAAGAAATATAGAAGAAAAGGTTCTCATGCAGAATTTTGAAAATTAGGCTCAAAAACAAAGAACTAGATTGACAAGATACCAAATTTTGAGGAAATTTTTGCAAGTTTTAGACTATTTTGGATAGATTTTTGTTCATTTTTTTGAATTTTGGACAAGTAATAAGACCATTTTCAAGTTTTGGACAACATTTTGATTGTTTTGAACAAAATAGTTGATTTTTCAAATAAACACAGGAAGCAAGCAATAGTCTCAAATAACCCAACTAAGGGCAAAGCAACTGGAAGCGTTGGGGGAATCGTAACTTTTGTTTTGTTTTGATTGATTTGGATAAGTTTAGGACTCTAGAACAAACATGCTTTTATCTCTAAAACATAAAAAGTGGTAGAGAAGGAAAAACCTTTGTCACACAACTTATGCACATGTGTGCACCTCACACACTCGCATCACCCCCTAGAGGGTGCCTCTTTTTTTGGTTTATTCAAAGGGCTCAATAACATATATACTGAATGAACACCCTTGTAGCAGGGGTCAAGTGCATATACCACCTTCCAACACCCAGTTGCATGCCTATGGTGAGTTCTATAGGAGAGATTCTTCCCCTCCTTGCACAAAGATTATGCCTCCTTTTAGAGGTGAACTAGGTAGCAATTATCTTAGAAGTTTTACTTGGCTTCCATTCATACTAATCCCCAATGGCTTTGCAAGTGAAGTTGAGGCCAACAACCCACACCAACATTTATAAGTGCACATAAATAACAAGATTGGGGTCGGTGCTAACCAATGTAGTTTATAGAGCCTTTTCTTGATATGTGATATTAGAATGAAGAAGAGGAAATTAATATGGCTTCGGAGTCTTTTTCTCAACAAAGCTTATTTATTAGAGTGAGATGGAATTTTTGGTGAAAGGAATGTGCTCACTTGGGTCATCCCTAGAGGTTGGATTTCTCCAATAGGCCTTCTAAAGGTTGATTCAAACTGGTGGTTTGGATCTAAGGGTCAAATTTTCTAATTTCACTCAAGGGGAAAGAGCATACTCCTCTACCTCAGTACCTTACCCAAACAAGCAAGAGATGTTAATCACCGAGTTAGCTTAATCAATCCCACATTGGCCTATTCCAATACTTTGATACCCTATAAAGAAATCATCTCTTCATTAAAGGCTTTGTTTGGGAGAACAACTAAATTGCTTTCCTCCCTCGGATGCCATCTTTTAGAGGCATCTAAGTTTCTAATTTACCCTTGGTCATGACCTCCAAATGGTAAAGAGCATACTCCCCTATTCCCTTATCTTGCACCCTACAAAGTTCATAAGCCCTATTTATACTATGTGTGGAAAGAAATAAAAGAAGAGACAACATGTATGTGGGTTTGAGATAAGTCTTCATCATATATGTCTTTGACAAGCATCCTGCATTCACACAGTTAGTATATGTTTGAAATGTTTAGATAATTTGTCTTCATCAAGCATCCTACAAACCACTGTTATGCTATAGAAAAATAGAAATCCAAAAGATATGCTTCTGAAGAAAAACTATCAGTCAAACATCATAAAAATCAGAATTTGGAAAAATATGTCATTGTAGAATTTCACACAAAATCTTGCACAGAGCCATGTGAAGAAACAAAGCACACCATGTGACAAAACGTGGGCTTATGCACTTTTTTATGCAAGTAAATGTAGAGGAAAACATGAAAATTCCAAATCTTTGTGCAAAAATGAGATTTCTCGTGAAAAAATCTGGAAAATTGTATGGACGAATGTGACAGAATTAAAAAGAAAATAAAGAAAATGAGGCTAGAAAAGTTGATTTTTTCAAGCCCCACAGTGGACGCCAGAGATGGGTATGTGAAATGTGGACCTCAGATCTTCACACATACTTTAACAAATTCATTACCTTCAAGATCATCTTGAAATAAATATTGTATTATTTATCTGAAAAGTCTAACAGAGCAACCCGTTGCCTTCTAACCAGAAGGGTTATGCCTTTTTCTCTCAGAATGAGAAGCAGACAACTAGACCTCTAGAATGAAGGATATTAAGCTATATGAGGGATGCAAGATTAATCTAGATGAGAATGCATGATTAATCTAAGAACTAAAAAAACATATTTTGCTAAATGGATGTATATTTAAGCTAATATGAGATTTCAATGTAAGAAATAAAGCTATGCAAATGTGAGCAAAGTGAGGAAGAATTCCAGCCTAAGTTCTATGCATATTCCAAAATTCATCCTCCATAATGAAGAATGGAGTCTTCTTTTATAGAATCTACGAAATGATCAATGGTCAAGATTAACAAAAATGGATGATCAAGATTGAAGAGGAGAGCTAGTCATAAAGGTAACTTCCTCATGAAAAGGGAATCAACTATTTGCCTTTGAGTGATAAAAGGAGCTAATCCCTTTTTGAGACTATTTAATTTAATAAAATAGAATATGTCCTCACAAATAGATAACTTTAATTAATTGAATAATTAAACTCAATAATAAAGAAGAGGATACATCTTATTAAATTAAATGTATTAAATTCCTTTTTTCATTAGCTTAAGAGGTAATTTTAATTTAATTAAAGTAGAACACTTGTAATTAAATTAAATTAAATCAATAGGTTTTTTTTACATTTAACTTAAAGAACTATTTTTAATTTAATTAAAGTAGAACACTTATAATTAAATTAAATTAAATCAATAAGCTTATGTAGCTGATTTGAGTCGATACTTAGGAATTAAATACATAATGTGATTAATACAGATTAGGGTTTTCTGCATTTTGACACCTATGTCAAGTAGTGATTATTAGCATTAGAATTTCCTAGTAGAATAGGAATTATGAGTAAGAAAATAAACCAAAGTTGGTCAATATGGAAATGTGCCAATTTTGGGGTCTTACATTAGTCACTCCACTTCAGTAGCAAGTATTGAGGCACATGGTAAAACCATTGTCTGAGAATACTAATTTAAAACAATACCATGTTACATATAGAAAGAAAAAATAAACAAGTAATAGAAAGGTAAAATAACCTAGCTAGAAATTATGCATTATATTTCATGCACATAACAACAATTCTACATTAGCATCTGTGTTTTAGAGGGCATTCTCATGATATCTACTAAGTGTTTGTGTGTTATATGGCAAGCCAAAAAAATGAAATAGTGCCCAACCAACATAGGATAATGACAACCAGGGACATGCGAAAATGTAGTAATGATTTTTATCCATCTCCCTATTCTTGGATCAAGAGATAGCCATGGAATACCATAACATAGTGATGCAAGCCTTGGCTGCAACAATATTTTAATGATTCCTATTGATCCCCTATTCTTAGATCAAGAGATAGCCATGGAATACCATAACATAGTAATGTAGACAGATAGATTCCCACCATTTTAGTATTTAGGTGAATAAGGAAATCTAGATCAAAGATCACAACTATGAGCTATGGTATTGGAGAAAGAAACACAAAAAAATAGTTTGGGAGAAAAATGCTGATTTCAATGTTGGAAGGCCTAGTAGGCCGGCCTAGAAGGGCTATAGTGGAAGAATGGTGAAATATGTGTGGGTAGAAGTGAATGGGGAGTTGCAATATGGAAAATGTACAATGTTAAGATGATCTAAGTTGTTAGGATCCAAGTGTGAAGTTTGGTTTGAGTTTTGGTGTGTTGGAGGAACTAGATACACTAGGTGTCCTAGAATGGAGTTGGTGCAATAAGTGATTCAAAAAAAGAAGTGAGAAGATGAACTTGTGTAGAATGGTTGTGGGAGTGACTTCCAAATTTAGCTAACTCCATTTGATATTTGATTAGGACTAATTCCTTGGGTTGATTCCAATTTACTTGTTGAATCCTCAAGTTGAGTTAGGCCTACTTAGGGTAATAATGGAGGGCTCTGCATTAAGAATATATGTGACTATTATTAAAAGTATCAAAAATTTTAAGTTGGATATTCAAGTAGATGAGATTTAATCCCTTAAGGGTTCAAAGTTTGAGAATTTGTTTTAGCAATACAAAGTTGAAATGACATTGTAACTGAAAGGTTAAATTTGTAGATATATATGCAACATCTAATTATATAATTAGAGAAGTTCTCATAATTAATAACCATGTATCATAATTACTAATGATTATATTTGTAGATATTTTGAAGAGGTAAGTAATCACTAGTTGGAACATTGTGTTCCTTAAGGAATTTGGTGGCTAGGGAGTAGTAGTGAGAGATCAAGCTTCATAGCATGGCATTTTTATGATTTGAATGATCTTATTTTGGTTTACTAATGGTGAATCAATCACCAAATAGGTCTGGAAGTATGTGGAGAAGGGTGATTGGAGAAACCCTCAATCAAGGGTTTAAAGGCACCATTTTGGGGAATTTGATGTTCCAAGAAGTTAGGGTCTATTTCCTCTTGGAATTAGGGTTTTGGTAACATATTAAGACAATTTTGAAATTTTGGAGTCTTGGGAGTACAAATAACTAGGTTTTTCTTTGTTAATTCACCCTATTTTGATGCATTTTGGGGTCACATAGTGAGGACAATCATACTTGGTCCAAAAGCATCTATGGAGATCTTGTAGTACGTTGTGTTAGGGGAAAAAGGGTATCCAAAAATACCATTTATTTGTTCCATCATTTTGGAAAGTTTTGTGTTTGAAGACAAAAAGGGCTAAATGTTGATTTTTTAGGCCTCTAGGACTGTTTAGTGACTTTTTGCTATTGTGAGTGGAAAATATGTCTAGAAACCTAAAAAATAACTTATTCCATCCTTACATACATGAAACACTTAAAAAAATTTCATTAGGTTTCATTGTGAATAGTCTTGGTTGGGTGGAGTCTTATAAAGCCATTGTGTAGCTTTCAGAAAAGTGTGGGTTTCTAAGCCAAATTGGAAAACATAGTTGGTAAATTAGGTCCAATACTCTAACCTCTACTCCAGATACCTACATGGACCATAATTCAACCTAATATTCCTTTAGATATTCAAACCTATACCTTAGAGTATCAACCCATCATTAATTAATGAAGGTATGTTAGTTTCAGATTCACTTTGTTTCGAGAATAATTTAATATTATCCACTTAACAAGGAAAAAAATGTGAATATGGAAGCTCATATAGCCTCAAATCCCTCCCCCTAAAATCAATCTAAATTCCTTGTTGACATCCAATTACATTATTCATTCATTCATTCATCAATTTATGAACTATAACATTCAATCAATACAACCATATGACACTTATTAATATGATACAAAATTTATTAATACAAAATAATAAAACAAAAATCATTGAAACATAAAAATATTCATTAACATGACATAAAAACAAATATTAATGCACAACATTCATAGATAATTACTTAAAACAATGTTATTTCATTATCCAACAAAGCTGATCAAACATAATTTATCAAAGAGCATTTAAAAAAATCATTTATTCTTTTTGTTTTTATTAGCTTTCTTAAGGTAAAGATTGATAGAAGAATCAATATCTTCCTCATTCTCCTCCTCTTGTGGTAGATGTAATGTCAAATTATGATACCACCTCCTATTTTGAGGAGCAAGTGGTTGTTGCACTAAAGCAGGCTCTGTTGCAAAAAAAGTAAATGAGTTAAATTGCAACACTCTTTTTCTTTTTTTTAACTATTAAAAGTATTTAATTAATCAGTAGAACATAACATGCATTTTTCTTACCTGACAATGCCAAATCATGTACAATAACATTTTGATATGTTGCTACCTCGAAATGTTGAACATTTGGAACATGCTCTGAAATATTTAAAAAGAAGTTACATGTCAAATTGCAATTGAAGATGTTAAATTGTATTCATACTTGAATGATTAATTTTCAATAGAAAAATAATACTTCCACTAGTATGATGCACATTATGGCTTTCATTACATGCAAGTTCTGTGATAGGATATGAAGGCTATAGTGAAATGTTATGTGCATTGTTATGTGGTCAATTTATGTTGGAGACTAGCACCAAAAAGGAATATTCTTAACTATTCAATTTGATTTACTTATCATTTGACCAATTTACTTGTGTCTCATTTGGTGCATGAGATTCTTGGGTATGGTTTTCAGATTCTTGGTGTAGGCCTGCAAACATGACTTTATAGCCTTCCTTCAAGACATTTTTTTTTTATCTTCATCCATGACCTCTACATTGAATTTTGCACCCTGAATTTTTTTTCTTAATACTGTTAGTTTTGCATGTATGGTTGGATTAAAAAAAGTTTTTACAACATTATATAATTTTTTAAATTTAAAATTCTAGTGCTACTACTTACAAGTCAAGACTGAAGAATCATGTAGCCACTAGAGCCAAGTTTGTGTTGGCCAACCTTTTGTAGTCTCACTTTTGTAGCCTTTGATATGTTTTTCATTTTATGAAAATTTTGAAACATGTTAGATTATATATTTACAAATACTACTAATTACTCATGATTACATTCTACTTAATACTATCATGACACACCTTCTTTTTCCCTTTTCTGGCTCATTTTGTTTATCACATAGCCTTATCTCTTTTGCTTCTTCTATTATTTCATTCCACTCCATCAGTGCAATCATAGGAAGATAGTCATGCTTTGGGTTATCCTTTAGACCCCTTCTATATTGGTCCCTTATAGTCTTTATATATTTGGATGCTCTTTTGAGAAGTAGGGTAGTGTCAAAAATGTTTTTTCCAAAAAGGTCCTTAAAAGATATAATGAGCTGATTTTTAATTCAGGACCCTGTTCATTCCACCTTTAAAATAAAAATAAATTTTTTTACATCAATAACTTTAATATAATACAATAAATGCAAGAAAGAAAAATATTGTAGCAATGATATGAAACTATGTACCTTTTACATATGGTGGATCCAAATAGCTTCAATGCCATCAAAAATATGGTCAAAGAAAAAATCATTTCCTACAAATACATCATGGGATTATCAGTCCAAAATGAGTTATGTATAAGTAAACTATAATTATAGTGTAAAGAATAACAATTTTAAACCACCTGGAAGCTTTCATAATTTTAATATAAACATAGTTTTTTTGTTTAGTAACAATGTCCTTGCAAATGAACTAGTACTAGTCACAAAAGCTACTCTAGGAAATGGTTCAGCTTCAATAGTACTGGTCTCTATTGTTCTACTAACTAAAGGTCTATCTATTAGTGCACAAAATAGGTCCATGAGTATAAAATACACCAAAAAAAAAAATGCATGATTAACATATTACAAAATATTAAAAAAAAAGGTTTTACCAGTTATACTTGGCAAAGTCAAAGATGTTTGCAAGCTCCCTATTACTGATAATGCACTCAACAATATCATAGTGACAATTGATGGAAGAATCCACATTTCATCATGAGATGAAGAATACATTGTTAGAAAAGGTATTTGCAATGGATAAAGATCAAATGGGATACTAGCTAGAAGCATCCAAAAATAAAAGTTAAGTGTTATAATGTTGATGAAAACAAACAATGTTGCACTACTAGGGCCACAATCTTTTGTTATTGCTCATATTGTTTCAGAATATGTACAAATTCTACATTCTTTCTTCTCTTAGGAGTTTTTTTATGGACTTAGGAGCATAAATCAAATCTTTTTTTTCAAGGATGTCCAAAGGAGCAAGCCACATTGTTAGCAAAGACATTTGCAATGTTGTTTTTTCATTTACAATGGATAAAGATCAAAGTTAAATGTTATAATGTTGTAAAGAGAAAGTTTTACTTACATGAATATTGTGTGCTACAACCCTCACCAACCTCACCATATTGACCACATGATTTCATAGGTGTCACAAAATCCTATAGAAAAACACATAATATTTTAGATCATGATCCATAAGATATTATAAAATATAAAAATCTATTGAACTTTAATTATTGTTTAATATTAATTACTCCTTAAATTCAAAAAATTGACTCTAAGTATCAATTCTTCTTTCAATGCCTTTGTCTCCTCGATTATGTTTATCTCAAGGATAATGTTAAAAATTTCATCACTATATTTTTTTATGAGTTTATGGGCCATGAATATGGGATCACCACTATGTGAGATGTCATCTAGAAATGATGCCTATGTTTTAGATCGTATTTGATCTACGATATTTTTTCTTTTCCCTATCAATAAGTATCAATTTGTGACATCGATATCAGTAAAATTCCATCAAATTAACTCCAAGAACATAATAATATGACATTTGTATCTATATAGTTTGTACAATTATAATAATTAAGGTTTACCTTCAATGAAGAAGGTGTGTGAGCTAGTACATCTCTACCAATGCATTGTGGTGTATCTATGTCATCTTCTGAAAACGATTAGTAACAATGAAAGTAAAGTAATAGAATTAAAAAAAATATTAATAAAATAGTGGATTGTATATTAGAGTCAATATTAATTGGAGGCAATTGGTTTAAATGTTATACTTACCAGTCCCATGATAGGGAATTTTTTTGTATCTACATGATTCAAATTGTAATCTATCAAAAGCTCTTCCCCTATACTTATTGATTTTATTACACACAAAAAACCATGATTTCTCTCACATGCCTCGAATATACAATTCAACCACTTATTAGTTGACACAGGTCAATAAGTATTTATTAATCCTACAATATTTCCTATTACTTTTGGCCTTCCATCAATATACATAGCGAACCTTTGACTTTGATAATTTTCTTTGTATTATATATAATTTGGTGACAATGCATACCTATGCATACTTTTTTTGTATTGTACTATCCACATCTAATTGTTGTAATTGTAACAAGGTCCTACATACTCCATCAATTTAACAAATTTATTGTAACTGACCTTTATGCCATCCATGGAAAATAGGCTAAATCCATGTAATGAAGATGGAGCTATGCGATATATCCTTTTGTTAATAGAAGAATTACTGTTAACTTGAGTTAGTTCCTTGGGTACCCATTCTTTTTGAAGATGTATGTACCTTAAGGGAACCTTCCTATCAACTTCAATCTCATTATCATAAGAATACGAGTCCCCCTCAACAAGAAAAATTTGCATTTTTTTATTAAATTTTCTTCTAATATTTTGAACTCTAGTTGATCTCCCTATTTTAGACCTACTAGATGTCTCACTTTTGTCTTCTTTTCTCACATTTTTCTCACTCAAGGAAGATAGATCAAACAAATACCTATTTGGTGATACTTGCAATCCATAAAATGAGATACTTACTAGGACTAAAGTTAATTGTGATATCCTCATTTTGACATATAATTTAACAATAGATAAGTATAATATAAGTATTATATAATATTAAAATGGTTAATAATGTATATAAATTAACACACACACACACACACACACACACACACACATCAATTGTTGACAATTACATCTTAATTACTTATTAAAATAGTATTTGTAATAATAAGTAATATGATAAAATATAATATATAGTCATATTTAATATAATAATATATAATATAATTATCTTATTAATATAATTAATATTAATGAAAGGGCATGACTCTTGGAGATACGCATATAAATATAGGATACAAAATAATGAAAAGGACATGGAATAAAAATATTATGGAATGGATACAAATAAAAGACAAATAAGAGAATGTCCTGAAATGGGGCATTACAAGTGGTATCAGAGCCTGATCCTACCATCCTAAAAAAATAAAAAATAAAACAAAATCATAATCAACAACTCAAAGTTTCTTGCAACTAGATATAATAAATATATGCACTTCAAAATTTAGTTTCTATTACAAGATAAAGCCATCGTTATATAAATTATTAAAATTCAAAATTAATTTAACGAATGCAGTCATTGATGTATAAAAATGTAAATCACACTTGAAAGAAGATGCCTATATTGTGAGTGCACTACAAAGTACAAGACACAATGATGTTTTCCAACATCAAGGGAGATACAGGTTAACATATAACATAGTGACTGAGCATTCCTAGTCATAAATTCCTAGTGTAGCTAGTAGTGGGCAATTGTTTGCTAAAGGAGCTATAGATACATCATTCTAAGAGATTTAGAAAGTGAATCCAACATCACGTTGAAGGGATAAATCTAGATATTAAGGAGTTAATAAATTATCCTATGTTTATTCAAGTTAGATCAGTTGGAGAAATAATGAAGGATACAACTGATGATAGACATCGAGAAGAATGAATAGTAAGAACAAGAAAATATAGAATCTTCAATGAAAAGGATATGACCAGAAGTTTAGTTTGAAAAGAGGATAGAAAATAAATCTAAATAACACATAATTTTATAACATATCGATGCCATCATAAAAGCTTGTGGACAAAAAGAGTGCAATGCATTGTTCACAACCAGATGATACGAATGGATATTCCACACTAAGGAATGCTTGGAAAATTATTGACTTGAGACAACACTAAAAGATCTAGTTCCAAAAACTCCAACATAAATGGATGAACTTGCAATAATATGTTTTGAACAAGTCAATTATCCTTAGAATCATGGGAGATGAATACTAAAGAGAAAATAAATGATTAGATATAATAAAAATATGATGAATTCACCAGATCCACTATCAAACAAACAGAAAATCACAACATCAATCTAGTGATCGTTAGGGAAATACCATAAATATGAAATCTTTAGAAACATCAATACATACATAGTTTTCAGCATAGCCCATCTATAAAACAAATAAGAAGAATTATTGGTTCATTTTAGTCATTTGATAAGGGTATAATATAAATGACCAGTGGTAAATAAAGTGAAACAAATAAATATTTTGACAAGAATAATTAGTGACAATGATAAAGAATGAGATTGACGTAAAAAAAAAAAATTTCAACTATGGACTACATGCAATGATATATGTAATTTTAAAAAAAAAAAATTTAGGCAAAAGTGGCAAGCCATTGTAATATTTTATTAATCTGATTCAACGAGGTCAACTGGGAAAGAATCTATGAAGAAAACCCAGCATCATCCATAATGTATATATGTAATATTAGTTATTAGACATATATAAAAGACAATATTATATAGAGATAGTAACAACTGCACATTCCTTTTTATTTGTCTTATAGAACTGGAAATTGCAGTAACCTAATACAAGAGGAATATAATAATAATAATAAATAGGTCCAATCTGTATATCTACTACGGTTGCAAACCATTATCTTTTTGCTAAAATTGTGTGGATACCATTATTTATATAATTGATTTGGCAGGTCAAGATAATTCTAAATGTATGACCTTAAATAATTATTTCAGATATGTTGTTTGGCTTATTGACATTTAAAAACAAAAAGAAGAATCTTACAAATTAAAGATTTATATGCAATTCGAAGAATTCACAAAAGGGGATATACTTTTGAATATATATAAGACCATTTTAGGCCCATTATGATTTGGCTATAATGATTTTTTTAAATTTTTATATGGCATCATGTCTATTACTACAAAAGTCTTTGAACCCAAAATTAAGAACCAATTTAGTGATAAAGGGAGAAAATGCACATTCAACAATTAGATGGGAAAAGGTACCAAAAAGAAGCTCATGTTAGCAAGAGGCAATACTTTGAAATAAGAACTTCCATTTTTAATAAGGTAACAATATATCTATCCCTCCTTAGTATAAGACCATAAAAAAAGAAATAAAAAGAGATAATAAGGGAAGAGAAAAAGACATGATATGTGGAACCAAGTAAATGATTATTACAAACATTATTACTAATCAATTAAGTATAAATCTTGATTGACTAGAAATTGCTTAATAATATGATTTGAAGGTTTAATAAATTATAATGTTGGTCATCATCTTCCAAGATAAGATAAGGCTTGCGGTGGAATGGGTTGGGTGACAAAATTTAAAGGTACTAGGTAAGGCCTGCAGTGAGATGGGCATTGGGCTGCATCATCCAAGGGTACTAGTTAAGGCCTATAGTGGAGAAAATACCCCAAGTTACATCATACAAAGGTACTATCTTGGAGATGATGATCAGAGAGAGATAACAATAATGAGGGAGAATGGTGAGGCCCACGATTGGGTAATAGGATACCCTATTATAGTTTCTCCTCCCATACTCAGGAAACGATGAATTAATGAACTATACTTTTGATTGACAAGTCATTGTAAGATCATTTTTTTCTAAATTGAGACTATAAGTACCTTGTTAGGGGATTGAAATAAGGAAATCCTAAAAGGGAAAATTTATATATAAATGTGTAGTAATGAATTTTTGTTGTTGCAAGTTCACAATCAAGGATGTGCATAATGTGTATCTTCATATGTCTGCATCATGTTTTCTTTGTGTCTTCATATGTCTAGATCATCTCTTCATCTATCTAAATCATGTTTTCATCTTTCTACATCATGTATGCTTATGCTTTCATGCATTTATGTGACTACATTGTGTGTACTTTTTGTTTTTGTTCATTAAATATGTATATCTCATAAAATTTTTTAGACCTTTTGTATGCAAAAATATTTTGTATCTATTGAGGAGCTTGTGTATGAATGATTTTGCTTGAGTACAAGAAAATTCAAGAGGGATGGACTATGATATCCCCATTTTGACATATATAATTTAATAATAGGTAAGTATAATATAAGTATTATATAATATTAAATTTTTTAATAATTTATATAAATTTAAAACTATAAATTATTATATATATATATACACACACATATGTATGTATACAATATATATACTTATATATATTAGATATTAATATATATACACATATATCAACTATTGACAATTACATCTTAATTACTTATTAAAATAGTATTATTAATAACAAGGAATATGATTATATATAATAATATAATCATATTTAATATAATAATATATAATATAATTATCTTATAAATATAATTAATATTAATGATAGGGCATGACTCTTGGAGATACGCATATAAATATAGGATACAAATAATGAAAAGAATATGAGATAAATATATTATGAAATGGATACAAATTAAAGAGAAATAAGAAAATGTCCTTAAACGGGACATTACATTAATGTTGATGGTAAATAGAAGATATACAAAAAAAATTTGAATCTACAGTGTCTATTGTCTTATACCTGTGGATCCATGTAACTATGGAAGATCATGGTCAAAGGCATTGAATATCCTGCATATGTAAATCATTTATCTTAAGTTAGCCAAAAAATTGTCTTAATTAATGTGTATATCTAGAAAAATATTGGACATGTTGTACTTAATGTTTATATAGATGCACATATGATTTTGAAAGAAAGATTTGGTCACCTTGCTCAAATTCACCCATATTATAATCAATGAAAAGTTGTCTACTTACAATGCTTGATATACTAACAAATTACATAGAAGATAAAAATTACATGATCTATTCATCGAAATCATTATATATTTTTTAATTCCTTACCTCTACTTTATGTATGGTAGCTATGCAATATAATTGTATATACTCCATGATAGTAGAGTTCAACACATAATAACTTAATTATGAAAACATATAAGTTAAATAAATTTATATAAATAAATCATGACCCCATCATACTTGACATTGATCATACATCGACAAATATTTTATTGTTCATGTCATTGATCATTATCTTCATCCATGTCATAATCATCATCACCATCATCATACTTGTCACTTTGATCATCGTCATCACCACCACCATTTTCATCACCATCATCATCATCTTCATTACCATTATCATGACCATCATCATCTTGATTATCATTGTCTTCATCAGCATGATCATGATCATGATCTTCATCATCATCATCAGCATCATCACCAACATCACTAGAATCGTCATCTTTTTCTTCTTATTCATCATTGTGTAACATTCATTTGGGATCACCATCTACTTCATCTTCTTATTCTTTAGTATTCTCTTCTTCCATCACATTATACTTTCCTGAACTTCCTCTTGGATCATGTCTAACAACAAATGACCAACCCAGTTTATGTAGAACACCAAAGTAAAACACTTTTTCACATTGGGTTGAAAGAACATGTGGCTTATCTCCAACTGGCTCAAATGACCTTGTATTGATCATTGTAAATTGAATATCATGTTCAATACAAATCCTATCAGGATTATTTCAATTCATCCATAGCTTGTACCATTTGATGAAAAATAGAACTAATTTGAATGAATTAAAGTTGCACTCAAGTATATCATCCAAAATGACATAGCATCAATCTTCAGACTAATGAAGATGTATGCCATTTCTAAATGAAATATTGGTGACCTCAAAGACTACACTTATCCCAGAATCACAAATTTTCTTCATTTTATCTAAATTTTTTATGAAAAATTTATGGCCATGGTAGTACATAGCTTTGTGGTGTTTTTCCTACAATTATTCAAACATGTCAAGATTATTTTCATCAACCTATGAGTTGATATTAAACTTATGGATTATGATTAGTAATCTTCTACATACCTTTCTATATTTTAAGTCATATGCTAGATCAAGTGCTATTGGCATAATATTAAGATCTCCATTACAATGAGATTCTTTAACCAATGATGCAACACTATCACATGTTAATGAGCAACCATTTTCTTCAAAGTGTTGAATCCATACTGTCATCCAATCAAGATTATTTGCAATATAAATATGTAGTGCATCCCACTCATGATCAACTATAAAGAAAAAAACTAGACCAATTAGAAATAATTTATATTGATGATGGATAAAAATTAATTAACTACAATAACATCTTTTAATTACCTCTCACTTTCCTCAATCTACCTTTCTCCGTCATGTACTCCCCTTCAAAACTATTAATGGAGTTGGGATCCCAAATGTGATCTACATGGATCTTTGATGAAAACTTGGAAATATATTCATTAATGTACACCATGGTCTAGTATACCAATACCATATAGGGTGTGCTCTTTGTTGAACCAAGCCCTTGATAAATTTTAAGCCTCTCAACCATCCACATTGACCTAATTTGTACAGGTGTACACAATTCAATCTCCTCAACTTCATGTATGAGGTAGTGTTCTTAAGCATTGAAAAAATATGAAGGTAAACACTTTTACATTTCACACACAAGCTATGAAATTTTTCTCTTCCAATTTTTATATCTTTTTAATCAATTTCTTTAGATGATAACCACCTAAAAGAGATTCAAGACACAAGAACATATAAATAAGGTTCAACACACAAGTCTTAAATATAATATATGTACAAGAAATCTTTAAAATACCACTTTTAACCTTATGCATTTTCCAAGATCACATATAAATTTATTAATAGTTTTGTCAAACTGGTATGGGAGGGATAGAGGTAGGATGGACTACAATCATTAAAAAAATGATCTTTTCAATATATTATGAAATAATACAATAGATAGTACATGCAATTTTACAAATATATTATAAATAGAGAGTATGAATTACCTTAACAAAGGTATGTCAATCATATGTTTTCAACCTTGGCCCGAAATCACCTTTCTTTGATACAAGACTACTTATATTTGCAACAAGTCCTATGGAATTTTTTTTTTATGACTTCTTTTAATACATTACTTTGTTGCTTCATTTAATAACCAAGGAAGGGTAGTCGTATTTATGTGGTCTCCATTTCTATTTAATTCAATGAAATATTTCAGCGCATGATTGGATTCATGAATGTCATGAAAAATTTTGGCAACTTTTTCTCTATCGTGCCTTCCATCCAATATTTTCTATAGTGTGTCTATTACATTTTTTCCAATAGGCATAGCATCAAATAAATACACAATTGGAAGATCCTTGTAGTATGGTAACCTACTAAATTAAGTAGGATAAATTTGTATTCCTCTAGGAAGTTGGTCATTTATGCCTTATGCCTTGATGATCTTCAAAAACATGAATTACATCATTACCAAATAAAATAATATATCAACATATAAATTTCAAACTTAAGACCACCACAAACTAGACATTACCTTGATGATTTATTCAATCATTTTCCAACTATTGACATTAAAGTCATGTTTTTTATTAGTGACATACACTTATTCATATTGTAAGCATCTATCGAGCATATTCTATAGTTAAAAGTGTTAACCAAGCATTTTGGCATTCATTAAGCTCTATAGTTGCTACTAAGTCCAAGGGATAGTTTTTAGTTTGCACTGAGTATGTCACGCCCAAAACTTGAAGGCAAAAACACACACACACACAATTTTTTTCTTTTGACTTAATAATTAAACATGCCCTAGGTTTGAAAAGATTGATAGTAGTTTTAGTACAAGTTCTTTACTTTATGTCTTAAGGTTATAAACAAGACGATGGTTATATTAATTAAGATTTGAAACTTTAGTTATAAGATTTATATCGATAAACTTATGTTCTTACATTAACTTTTAATAATAAGAAGAGAATCATTTAAGTGACAAAGCAAATGTATTCGAGTTTAGATCCATTGAGAATGTATAATCAAAATCAACTATAAAACTTTTAGACAATAATCAATTTACAACTGATCGATATTGAAAAGTCACTTTAAGGAAAAACAATTTAACTAGAATTAAAACATATATTATATAAATATAATTTATTAACTTTAAACATTTCAACTATTTTAACATAAAAATTAACTACCTAATCTTACTAAATTGCATGATGATAGAACCTAAAATTTAGTATTAATTTATCATGATGCTTATATCAAAATTAACTTAACCTTGTAATTCAAATAAAATCACCATTCAAATACCAATTCGATTTATGCTAAATTAAGACTATGATTGCAACTAAACTATATTAAAAGATAAATTTATTTAAAAAAAATACTAACTAAAAATAAAATCTAAACTATACTACACTAATATAAATTTGATACTAAACTAACTTAATTCTAAACCTTAACTAAATCTAACTAAAATTAATTCCTAAAACTATAGATCAAAAACTAACTTATATTAGAACTAAAGTAAATATCCACTAACACCTATAACTTTAAACAAACCTACATAATCTTAAATTTAATTAAATTAATTAACCACTAAGTAAATAAAACATAAACTAGCAATGAATTAATATTATTAAATAAAAAAATAAACAAAAATAAAAACAAAAATAAAACTTAATACTCAACTAACCTACCTACTCTAACCACTAACCACCCATCCTACTACCCTACCAATCTCCCCATCCCCCACTTACTTGGGCGGATTCCCAAGTGGGGGTGCGCTGCCCCATGCCTGCGAGCACAATCACCAGTGGGATACGTTGACACGAGTGATGTCAGGTCTGTCCCCATCCCCTGCGCAAGGCAGAGCCTGCCATGATCTAAGCGCAGGATAACGAGGGGATAAAGCCTTCTAAAACCCCCCCCAATCACTTCAATGAATTTTACACCAAACGATGACCTACGAAAGGGTTAAAAGGTGGGGTGATGTCACCCCAAGACCCAAATTATGAAATTTATTAACATATTCCTTCCAAGCCCATCTCCAAAGGTAGGCACTAGTGCAAAATAGTTAATGCCAAAAGTTTTCTTGGTAAGTTTTAGGATATTAGGATAGGAATACTTTAAAAAAATGTTTATTTAATGATGGTCTATTATTTTATTAGTCTGTAATAGAGTGAACTATATTAGTGATTTTCCATACAAATTCCAAAGGGATAAATGTGCTTCTACAGGCCTCTAATATAAGCATTTTTTTGAACTTTACTTGTTGGCTTAGATCTTACTATGTAGCTTTATAGGATTGATGTTTTTAATTCATAATGATATTAATCTACCACCTTTTTATGCAGTATGCTCAACAAACCAACAATTGCAAGATCATCAAAATCTATGCAAATTTCTTAAGAATTCTTGCTTAATAATTTTCATGCACCTCAGATATGTATCTCAATGATACCTACATTTCATGAAATAACCATCTACATATTTCGTTTAACTATCTATAATAACTAATGGAGCAAAATTGAAATAACATAGTGACGAAACTAGTTTTAAGGCAATTGAGAAAATAAGAGATCAAATGATAATGCTCTATTCATTTTGATGGGAGTATCAAGACACACCAAGTTTTGTCCTCTATTATGTTTTGAAATTTAAGTTTGGATAACTTAACATGATTCTCTCCTACATGTTCTTGCAATTTCACTTTCAACACAACCATCCATAAACTAAATCATACCAAGCTCAAAAGGAGATACCATACATTTACAATTTTAATCTTGCATAATTGAACATCATTGTTGCATCTTATCTTGATACACATTGATATGACAACATAGAATACAAAATTTTTAAGAGAAGTAAATTTACTCAATCACTTATTTTATTATCAACCTGATTCAAGGGCTCAGCCGGGAAAGAATCAGGAAGAAAACTCGGCTTCGTTGCCATATGCAATAAGGTTTAAAATACAAATTTACAGTAGGATCTCAATCCCAAATTTCAACAACTTTATGAAATTTTCTTCATGATCCAATCAAGGAGTTTGTTATATTTTCTGAATCTCATTTAAAGAACCATGGAGGAAAACAATAACTGATCGGGTGACAACCAAGCTAAATCAAAGAACATCAAGCATGCATAATCACACATGGTTTACACATTAAGATTCACAATGAATCAAGACTAGGGAGAGGTGGATTCTTCCAACTGGAGAAGTCAAGCACAACACCAATTCAGATGCCCAATCGGGGCCAATAACCAAGAACTTCCGTTCTTCCATTTAAACTTGCCATACTCATACCAGGTTTATGCTGATGGGTAGGGGCCCATAACTACCCTCTATCCCTCTTCTCATCCTGAGAAGAGACTCTACACAGGTTGGAGTCCAACTAAATAGACCTCTCCCAAAATTGGTCACTTCTACCCTCTCCTAGGGTGAGTAATACCAAAACACCCATGCAAGGAAAACTCAAAATTTCAAACATAAACAAGAAAGGAAAACAACCAAAAAGACATGGTTTACAAAACTTCCCAACATACCCACAACCATACAACAGTAAAACAACAACAAGGTAACAAGAACATGAAACAAAACATAAAAACTGAATAAGGGAGATGGGAGTTTCCTACCTTCACAAAGAGGCAATGGCAATGAACCAGTTTGAGTAGAGTATCCCTCCTTCCTTCAAGCTTCAAGAAATCTTCTCCAAATGTAGAGATTTCCCCCCCCCCCCACTAAACAAAGGAAGGCCTCTAATAAGCCTCCAACTCAACCACCCAAAAAGAGCAATAACTATCTCCACCCACTTAGCCACTCTAGAAACTCCTAACACAACCTACACCATGGTTAAACCCTCAAAAGGAGGTGGGGTAAGACAACTCATGACAACCACTTGCAATTTTCGCACAAAGGCAAAAAGGGACTTTTTGAGTGCCCTCAAAAGTCAAAGCTAGGGTCTTAGGGGTTGGAAAAGACCCCTAACCCATACCCACACCCATAGGTTAGAGAAAAAACATGTTTTAAAGCCTTAGGGAAGAGGTTAGAATCAAAATAAAAAACTAGAAATAAAATAGGTCCATCTAACAACTCTAACTAGCAAATTAAGTACATAAACATTTTATGAGTGTCAAGCGACACTGAAAGAACACAATTATGAACAATAGGGTTTCCAAATTTTAGCACATGGAGATCAGTTTTGTTCCTCCGTAGGGTTCCTCGGCTAAATATCTGCACACTCATTGCACCCATCAGTAGTCCCGTAAAATCACATGTATATAAACGTATATGTATCAGAATTTTTTTCATAATTTAAAACATACATCAATAAAGTTTCTTCATCCTTTATAATTCTTAACCATTTGAAATATCTTAAATCACATCTCAATCCTACATCTACTGATTTCGTCAACATACATATACATGAACATTAAATGAAAATCATCAAATATATTTGAAAATAACATCACACAACATGAAATAATAAAATATGTTCTAAGCATCAGATAATGTCTCGACATCTTGAGTCACGTATAACAAAATAAGAGTAATGTATCACTATGCTACGATGGGTTGGGGGCGAGGCCTCACAGAGTAGTTACTACTATGGTAATGATTAGCAATATAAACTGAGCATCTCAATGTATGCCAAGTTTGTAAATATAAATTGAGTCATGTAATACTTACCAAGTTCCTTGTTACAATAGTGAGAATCCAATGTTGACTGAGCCACTTAGTGTTAATTAAGTGATTCAGTTTATATGTCGAGTTTCATAATATTCATTGAGTCACTAGTGTAGATCAAGTTCAAGACTACTTGGAAGTGATCAGTATGAACCAAGCCTCTATGTCTACTAAGTGCATGATGATGTCAAGCATTGACAGTGGATGTCAAGTATTGGAACCTCACTAAGCCAATCTTCATAATCTGAGTTCTTGTAGCATGGGTCAACTTTGTGCATTTTGTGTAAACCATTATTGTGGCCAACTTTGTAATTGCTAATTGGATTGGTATATATGTAATGTATTGTATCACATCCAAAAACATTAAGAATGAATGAATAAAAAAAAGTAAGAACAAATGAAAAAAAGTGAGATAAAAAGTGGAGAAGAGCATAAAAGTGAAGTACAAGGCCGCAAGTAGTATAAGGACCAACAAAGGTTTATCTATCACAACAATGTGATTTTTACACTCAAAGGTATCTCATTGAGAAAACCAAGTTACATATCAAAGATCAACTACTGTTTCATCCTAACATGTGGATTAGTCAAATCCTTTAACATGGTATACCTAATAGTCTTATGTAAATCTCTCTACCAAGTGCATATTTCATTGTATGTTTGTAAATCCTTTAGCAAGGTGGATCGAGTAGTCCTTATTGCTCCTAATAGGGCAGATCATCAAAAGTGATCATTATAAGCCTTAACAGGCCAAATTTATATTGTAATACTAAATCTTGTGAGTCTCATCCCCAACCTATTTTTACCTTCTATTTGGAATTTTTTTGGGTCACCAAATTATGTGTCAAAAATGTTATGTGTGCTTTAATGTTTTCAATTTCTCATACATGTAATTAGACTAGAATATAGATTGCTAATTAAGGATTAAATTTTACGAGTTACTAATTCACCCCTCCCCTCTTACTAACTTAGCCTATCATAATATTTCCAACAATTGGTATTAGAGATTTTGTGGTTCTTAGAGAAAATTTTAACAACTTGAGAAAAGATCAAAGGTTATGGAAATATTTAGACTTTATAGGGCTATTGATAATGAGAAGCTAGATTTGGAAATGGTTACTACACAACTCAAGAAAGCAAAGGAACAACTCTCTCAAATCTTGAAAAGAAGAAATGATCTTGCAATCCAAATGAATAACCATCTCTACATTGAAGAAATAATTGAAGACATCCATTCAACAAGTAGTCCAAATGAATCCAGTGAAGAATTCAAAGAGTTATTAGAAAAGAATGGTTCACTTCAAGAATAAGGAAGAAACTAAGAAGAGAGAAAGAAATTCATTCAGTAAGACTATGTGAAGTTATGGAAGAGAAAAACAAGATAAAAGAAGGAATAGAAGGAAAGAATACTGAGATTCAACATTTATCCCTTCAGCAAGCTAACTACATTAATAAACTCACAAATACAAATGAAGAAATCATGAATCTAAGATCAAAAAATGAAAGGTTTTTGAATGATTTAAACACTAAAAGGCAAACCAATGAAAGGATGATGAAATATCAAGCAAACATGAATCAATTGAATGAGAAAAATTACTTTAGAAAAAAGGGTAAAACAAGAATTAGATGTACAAAATAAGGTGAATCATCCAAGCAAGGAGCTCAAAAGAATTAAAGACCTACTTGTAGTCACTGTGGCAAGATAGGTCATACATCAAAAAACTGTTGGAGCAATGGGAAAAAAAATTAATGGAAAGTGATTCAATTGCAGCTAGAATCGTCATCAGGCTAATGAATGCAAAGAAAAATCTAAGGTTGAAGGAAAATGTCACAAATGTAAGAAGCATGGGTACAAATCCTCATAATGAAAAACTAAGATATTGAACCTAGTAGAATAGGTTGTAAAATCTATATTTGGCTGGGACTATAACACTTTGTATAGATGTCATTACTATGGAGAATTTGGACACATTGGAATAAATTGTGTGAAACATCACATGAGGACAACAGACACTACCAGAAGATGTTTCATTTGTATAGAACTTGGTTATCTTTCCAAGAATTGTATGAATACTATAAGAATTGAAGATGAAAAGAAGGAAATGGCTGATAACATCAGAAAAAAAATGAGACAACAATGGTCCAAAATATTTTGACAATGCAAGTATGAGGAATGATGAACAAGTCACTCAAGAATTCGGTGACTCCACCTTTTCCACTTGATCTCTCATACAAGAACTAGAACTAGGATTCTAATGATATCTCACATTAGTTCCAGTTAGTAGAATGAAATATCTAAATCAACATTCAAGATGCAAAGGGATCACCATTACTGAGTATGTTATAGGCCTTACCGAGTGAGGTCAAGTTGTAAGACCCAATCAAAAGGTTGGGAGAAACTAAGCTCTATATGGTCTTCAAGTCATGAATGACTCTACTAAGCATTCAATGCAAGAAAAGTGGATGAAAATCTATCATTTGAGAGAAAAATTGTACCAGGGAATTTATGGATAATTTTGATAAAAGATGAAATCAAAGTCATTTCTCACTATGAATTTTTGAGAGATATCTATGCAAGACAATATTTAGAGCATCCAAGAAATTTGAGTGAATTATTGAAGGTTTTTTTGTCATTGAAAACCCTACTAAGTGAAGATGGCATCCACCAACAAAAAATCAAAGAAAGGTTTGAACATGTTAGTTCGAGGCATGGAGTGGAAGGCAAAAAATTTTAAGTTGTGTCCTACCATTGCTAAAACCCTAGATCTAAGTGGAGCTTAGTCACAAATTCCACCAAAGGTACTATTAATCAATGATATCCCTTCACATTTTAAGCGTACTATTCAAGATATCAGACATTAGAAATGGATGAAACCCTTGAAAAGTTATGTGTAAATGGTGTGTTAAAATCGAAACATCAACATCTTGAAACAAAAGCTTTTAGTCACATTCTGCATATGCCATAGGATTTTCAAATCAAATGGATAATACATATCCTTAGTCAAGTGCACAATGGTTAGCTGTAGTTGGATCAACCTATTTTGATAACCAAGAAGATGATCCACAGGATCACTAATCTTCCTATGTTGGCAAAAGAAAAAATGACCAAAACCCTAAGTTGGGTCAAATTGGAGAAGAAAACCCTTATTGAGTGGGATGGTAGGGGAATGAAGATTAGCTATGTCATAGATATGGAATTTAAGTTTTGGATACATGTCATCACTCACAAGATTTACAGCTCGAGTAGACTAAACAACATGTCATCTGAAGTAGTAGATTTAGTATATAAATTGTCAAGAATAATTTTTCGCTTGACCTTACTAAGTTAATATTGAATAAATTCAAAAAGAACATGGAGAGTATAAGAATTTCCATGAATAATCCATGTAAGTTCAGTTCACTTTTGACTTGTCTATTTTTCTATGTACAAAGTTTTTCCCATTTAAAGGTACACTAGTATGGAAAAAGGATGTACCTATTCTTTATCAAGTTAATGAGTATATGGCTGAAATGGGAGAGAAGTATGCAAGCATTATGGAAAACTACTTTGATGCATTCAAAGAAATGATGAATAATAGATTTAGGATTCCCAAAAAATTAGTTGATGATTAGAAAGATGATTTTTTTTTACGGTTGATAGTGACAAAGTGTATATTTAGGCAACTAGATTGAGGATAGGATGTGTAAAACCTCTTGGTTATGAGTTGAACATGGATGAAACCAAGAATATAATTGAGACATTGATAATTATCCTATAGACCCTAAAGCTACATATTTTGGTACTTATAATGAGGCAAAGGCTAGAATTGAACTCGAAATCAAACTCCCTCAGGCAGTCAACAAAGGAAAGAAGAGAATTACCAAGCTAAAACCTAGTTCCACTATTCTATTGACTGAAGGTAAAGGTGAAGATATAGAGGAAGGTGAAGAGAAATTAGAGGATAAAGAGCCATTGAAGAAGAAAGGCAAGGTAATTATTACCAAGCCTTCCAATTCATCCACTACTATATTTACAAGATGATCATCCAGGAAGAAAGAAGATAAAGGAGGAGATATAATCTTTAAGAGGCCTCCACCCACCTTCAATGAAAGTATCAAAGAATTAGAATTAGGAGCTGGGATAACAAACTTCAAGGCACTGAAGTATGCAACTAGGATTGAAGAGGAACATAAGAAAATAAAAGACTTGGTGATATCTAAAATGGGAAAATGAAAATATTCCCTAGATTAACTTGCTCATCAGATTCCTAATGTTTTAATGGAGAAAATTAAGCCAAGATGGGGGAATGCCATGAAAACTACAAAAGACATCTATGAGGAAACCTTGAGGAAACTCATGTTGAGTTTGAATGACAAGGAGGTAAAGGAATCTCTAAAGAAAAATGAAGAAAATCTTACTCTGAGATTTGAAACTTTTCTTGTGTTGTTGAATGCCATTAAACTTATAGTAAAGAATACTAAAAACACTTGGAGGAACATCAATTTTCTTCACAAGTTGAGTGATTTTGTAGTTCATGTTAGTGGTAAGGAGGATGAAGAACAAGAAAAAGATGAGGAAATTAATGATGACAAAATTACTCAATTTGACAATGTAGATGATGAAGAGGAAGAGCATGGATAGGAAGCTACTAAGGAGGAATTTTTAGATGTTCAAGATACTAAGGCGACCAAACTAGAGAAAATTGCTGCAGTAGTCATAGCCTCACTTCCTCATTCTTTGAGCCAAGTAGTGACAACATCAAGTCCAAAGAAAGCTTCAGTAGGATTGAATGTGACAAACACAATTAGCACAAGTGCTCAATCAATCTTTGTACCTTTCTAGCTTAATACTTCACTGACTAAAGTGACAAGAACTTTATCTATTGAGTAGAAAACACTTCCCTCTACATCAATTTTGGTAACTCTAGGCATTTCTACTATTGGTATTTTGGTAATGAGTATAATATCTACATTTTCAGCAAATCTTGCTATTTCCACAACTATTTCTATTCTTGGAAAGAAATTAATAAGTGTAAGGATAGTTGAGACCAAGCCTCAACTGAGCACAAAATTATTGGGCAAAGGAAAAGAAATGGAAGAAGATATTGATCTTGATGAGGAGATTGTTATTCCTAATTGGGACATCTCAAATATCAATCTTGATCGGACGCATACTTTTGGAGAAATTCTTTAGAAGAAAGCTAAGAAATAGAGGCTTAAAGAAGAAAGAAACAAGGAATTTTAAATAATAGAAGATGTAAAGAATATCCTTGTCAAGGCTCTAAATATAGAGGTTGACACTTCTCAACCAATTTTGATTTAGCTAGTAGAGGCTGTTCAAAATTTAAATAATGATATGAATGGTCAAGACAACTTGTTGCATAGAGCTAAGAAGAAATTTGAGAACAAAGTTTTGGAACATATTTCTTAGCTAATTGCTATCCATTACATAGAATTATCTACTATTCTAGGCTCACTAGAGACCTCTTGCAATAATGTGTTTTCACTACTTGGTAAACTTTGTGATATTTCAACTTTCATTAAGGAAATAAAAGATAAACTGTCAAAGATTAATGAGGATCTGAAGGAAAGTGCATAACAATTGGAACTTGACCCAAGTTATAGCTCTGACCATTATAACAAGATCATATTTCTAACTAATATGGAAGTAGAATTGCTAAGAGAAGAAGAAAGAATCTAATGTACATTGATAGAAATATATGGCATGATTCTCCCAAACATGGATGCATTATAGGAACACATTGCACATGCAAAAATACTCATCCATGAAAACAACTTCTCAATTACAAACCACACAATAGAACTTTCAGTAGAAGTGAAAATTGTATTGCACACATGTAAGGTGTTACAAGAGAACTTGAACAAGAAAATAGTGTTAATTTTGAAGGTACATTCAAATTTCTTGGCACATGTTTACATTACCTTATAGTGTATATATAGCATACATCTTTGGAATTAATGTCAAAAAGGGGGAGAAGATTGTAGAAAAAGATTTTATAATGTATGTTGTTTAAATAGGAGAAGATGTACATGAAAGAATATAAAATGTATGTGAAAAGATGTACAATAAACTAAATATTAAGTATGGGGGAACATTATAATATTAATAATGTATAGATACTTTGAGGTACATCTCTTACAAAACCAATTTTGAAAAATCTCAAAAACAATATACTATACCGATTTAGAGACATAAGGTGATGGATACAAATTATTATTATGGATTTCAAATTTAGTTTTGACTGATAAGATTTTTTCTCACTAATGCCAAAGGGGGACATTGTTGATGTTATAGTCATGTTTATTATTAGTGACATATACTTATTCAGATTGTAAGCATCTATTGAGCATATTGTACAGTTAACATTGTTAACCAAGAATTTCAACATCTATCAAGCTCTACAATTGCTACCAAGTCCAAGAGACAATATTTAGTTTGCACCAAGCAGTTATTGCTATGATAATGATCAACAATAAAAACTAAACATCCTAATGTATGCTGAGTTTTAAGTATAAACCAAGTCATGTAGTTCTTACCAAGTTCCCAATTACAATAGTGAGAATCCAGTGTTGTTTGAGCCAATCAGTGTTGCCCAAGTGATTTAGTTTATATGTTGAGGTTCACAATATTCACCGAGTCACCAGTGTAGACTAAGTTCAAGACTACTTGGAAGTGATCAATATGAATTGAGCCACTACGTCTACCAAGTGCATGGCAATGTCAAGCATTGACAATGGATGCCGAGTATTAGAACCTCACTAAGCTAGTCTTTAGAACTTGAGTTCCTATAGTATGGGTTGACTTTGTGCATTGATAGTGGATGCCAAGCATTGACAATGGATGTCAAGTATCAGAACCTCACTGATCCAGTCTTTAGAACTTGAATTCCTACAGTATGGGTCAACTTTGTGTATTTTTTGTAAACTTTTATTGTGGCTAACTTTGTAATTTTTTAATTGGATTAGTATATATGTAATGTATTGTATCACATCCAAAAAAAGTTAGAATAAATGAATAGAAGTGTGATAATAAGTAGAGAAGAGAAGAAAAGTAAAGTACAAGACCACAAATAGTGTAAGGAGTAGTAAAGATTTACTAATCACATCAAGGTGATTTTTACACTCAAAGGTATCTCATTTAGAAAATTGAGTAGTAGATCATAGATAAGCTACTATTTCATCCTAATAGGTGGATCACTCAAATATTCTAACAAGGTAGACTTAACAGTCTTATGTAAATCTCTTTACCAAATGCATACTTCATTGTATGTTTGTAAATCCTTTAGCAAGGTGGACCTAGCAAATCTTATTGCTTCTAATAGGGTAGTCATCATAAGTGATCATTGTAAGCCTTAACAGGCCAACTTTATACTACAGTACAAATGCTTGTGGGTATCATCCCCACCCCATTTTTATTTTCTATTTGGAAGGTTTCTGGGTCACCAAATTGTGTGCCAAAAGTGTTATGTGTGCTTTAACATTTTTAGTTTCTCATACATGCAATTAGATCATAATACATATTGCTAATTAAGGGTTAAATTCTATAAGTTACTAATTTACCCCTCCCCTCTTACTAACTTAGCCTATCATAATATTTCCAAACCAACTTACATAGATGAGGTATCATTCTTCATGACCTTGATGTTGTCTTTTCTTTTCCATTAAAAAGATTTTTTTTAGTAATTCGATACTTATGATTATTGTGGAGAAAGTTCCTAAAACTCATTAAACACCTACTTTTCAAAACTTTTTGAATGATGAGATTTCATCTTCAAACCTAAAAATAGACATACAAAATTTTTGTTTGTCTGAAGACCTAAAAGATCATGTACCATTGTATCATATACAATTATCATGCACAACTTAAGCATACAAAAATAATGTGTAAGCACGATAGCAGACCAAAAATATGTGACCTTAATAATATAACATACTGCAAAAATGAGTTAGCCTAGGGGCATCATGTATTGTCCATACAAGTGGCATGGAATTGAAATTTTCTTGGTCCTATTAATCTAGAGACATCATACATAGTGACCACATTCCATAACTTCAATGATTCATCAATAAGGGGCTCAATATACATGTTCATATCTTTAACTTGGTACTTACCTAGTAATTGAATCAAGAAAAATATTACTTAATTATTATGACCATTTTCATGCACTATTTATAAATTAATTTAGATAACTATTTAATGAAAAAATACCTAGTACAATCATTGAAAACATTATGTTCTCCCTCTTTAAGGACATCCAAGGAGGAATGTTATTGTTAATAACAAAAATATGCCACACTAAGTAAACAAATCTCATATCTCCAAATGGATTGACACCATTTGCTGCCAATGAAATCTTGAGATTATGAGGTTCTTCTTTAAAGTGTGGCCATGTTTTTTCTACCTTTTTAAATAAAAAACCATCCATAGGAATTCAAATAATGTCATCTTGACTTCTATTGCATGCATGGTAATCCATAAATTGTGCCAAGCTAGTGAACCTAGATAATTGTTCAAGAAGTGGAATAATAGGAATATACCAAACAAAATTGTGAGGCACCTTTTTGGTTATTTGATCTAACTGGTATCTACTACTATGACAATCAGGGTATCCTATTAAAAATTCATGTTGTTTATGATATAGAATGTGATCATTAGGACATGCATGTATTGTCTGATACTTTATTCTAATTTGATTCATAATGGTAGATAATTCTTAGTTTGAATGAGGTAGAATGTTTGATGGTCATAACAAAAACTCACCTAAAAAAAAACTATGAATTGTTAATATAATAAATAGTAATGGTATGCTAACATTGAAGATGACAAAAATGACATACCTTAGCATATGTGGTATTGCTACATTGGACAAACCATTCATAACTTTCAAGTTAACCAACAACACTATAGTAGAGAGAAGAGTTGTTTGGGAGCCTCACTATAGGGGCTCATGTGCCTTCTCAAGTATAGGTATATCAAGACCATCTTCATCATCATTATTAGACATGTTAGTACCATCATCGTGAGCATCTTCATCAACACCAATACCATCTTCTTCAATTATTTTCCTCTGGTGCATTATCATCTTCTTTCATGGGGTTGTTATCCTCAGCTTAGATATCCACACCTCCATATTCCTTTAGTTGGAAATCAACATTCACCAATAAATGAAAATCATGACCCCTTTAAACATGACCATGTTTCTTACAATGGCTTTTGGTTGTTGTGATTATAATTATTCAATTCTTTAAGCCCTTACACTTTTTGCAAGGACAATTACATTATCAACTTTTCTTCGAAACTGAGACCATAATCTAGAGCTTGTCTAGTTATTTTGTTCTAGGTTCATATTTCCAGGCATGGTCTTCCTTCACAAGAAAATATATCTCCAAAATTACTGGACATGTTGTACTTGATGTTTATATCTTCACATATGGTTTTGAAAGGAAAATTTGGTGCAATTAATGTGTACATCTGCAAAAATATTGGAAATATTTTACTTAATGTTTATATCTACATATATGGTTTTGAAAGAAAAATATGGTCTAATTAATGTGTATATCCACAAAATATTGAACATGTTGTACTTAATTTTTATATCTACACATATGGTTTTGAAAGAAAAAATTTGTCACCTCGCTCAAATTCAACCATATTATAATCAATGAAAAGTTGTCTTCTTATATGAAATTATGCTATTTGTGGTTAAATATTTATTGTTAAGGAAATTGACAAGGAAGCAAGGACAAAAGTTAAAAGAAGCCAAAGATTTCATTACAAGTATCACCTCCCAAAATCCAATCACAAAAAAAAAAAAAAAGAATTTGTATACATGCAAGATGGAGAAGCAAAATAGTTGGACAAGTTTCCAATAACTCAAAATTGTTAAATCTTCCAAAAAAATAGAATTATTATATGTTCGATGTACAAAAAGCCAAAGTTAGACAGTGGTGTAGGGGCTCAAGGTCCTCAAAAATGTGGTCAAACATCAAAATTTGGATAGATTAGGTGATTAATAATTTTCCAAATTGACACATGGCAATATGTAAATCTCAAGCATCGTAGAATGCATTTTAGAAAAATTTCTTGCATGTTGTAATAAGGCCTATGGGAAAGTTGTAGGTTAGTCAACATTGGTCAATTCTATGAGTTGAGCAAAAAATTCATTTTTATTTTTTTAAGAGTTCTTGCATGATTTATCAAGTTTTGGTAGGAATTTGAAGTCATTTTTTTGGAAATATTGAAAAGTAGCAAAAATTGTCAAAAAGTTATCATGCAATGTTTCTTGCAAATTTGGAAGGTCAACAGTCATAATTGTGTTTTGATCGAACATGTAGAGGTGAATATGTAACGTCAAGAAGCTTGGCCTATGAATTTAATGTTCTTCAACCTAGGAAGGTTGTTGGTAATGTGATGTACATAATTTGAATCAATAAAGCAATTTTTGGTGGGAAAATAAGTATAGACAACAAGTACTATTTTAACAAGCAATCATAGGAATGAAATTGCAGAAGAGGTTCATGATGACAATAATATGGTGATGGGTTAATGCAAGACCACATACAATACATAATTGGAGTCTCTCAATGTAGAGGCAATAAGTTATCCATGGACAATAAACACAATTGAAGTGCAAAAAAACAAAGTGAAAACAATAAGGCTAAAGTTGCTGAATTGGATGAAGCCATCATTTTTGGCAATTGGTATGTTGAATAGTCAAAGAATGGTATATATGTCACCAAGTAAAGATAAATCTTGTGTAAATATGAAAAATATTGGTTCATGTGGAGCAACTTTAAGTAGAGGTGGTCAATTTTCTCCAATCATGTTGACCTGATGAGTTTTAATTTCTTCATCAATTTTTTGTGGAGAGTGATGATATAGCATGACCTATTCCTCAATAATTTTTGTACTTGCATCTCCAAATTTTATGTGTTGTTGATCATAGTTGATCAATTGATTATAATGTAGCCTATGACTATAAATTCCATATCCAATTCTGAATTCATCATAAAGCACCTTTTCCCTAATATAGTTGTGTCATCCCCTATTTGATTTGTTAACATGGATGTAAATTGTGGGAGACATAAATTTTAGGAAAAAACAACTTATTTAATTTTATTTTACTCTTTTTCATATACACGTCAAATATCTACTCACTACTACATACTACCCAACCAAAAATGATATAAGGACTTGAAGACTAGTTTTCAAAGGTAAGTGAAATAGGGGGAAGTTGAATTATAGAATATCTTTCTCTATCTTGAACTTATAAGGAATCTTTTATAAAATATTTTATTAGAACAAGGAAAAGAATTGAGAACTTGAAATACATTGACTATAGGTTGATGAAGAAGTGATCAACAAATAAGTCTAGAGTTGGTACACCCTCACCTTGTCCAAATTCTTCTAAACTTTATACATACAATGGGAAGCCATACATGCAAGTAACAAGAACATAGATTGAATAATCATGGCACTATTTAGAATAGCTATAAAAACAAAGTTAAGCATATCATTAAGGAAATTGAAATAATTGTGAAGTGATCATCCCTCTTGGTAAGTTGGACAAAAGAACTGATGGTATAAGACTTTTTATGTAGACTATACACAAGAAAATAGAACTGTAGACTATAGTGGTTTCAAAATTATTATAAACAAGATTCATTAGGAATTTTAATAAGAAAAATAACTTATGTTTTCTTTCTTCTAATTCTTTAATGAGAATAGATTAATTAATTAAACAACACCATGATAATATATATCCATGACTAGCTTATATATATCCATGAAAAACTTAATTTGCATTATGTAAATCCTAAACCTAAACCATGAAAAACCTAAACTAGACACTCGTACCAAACAATGACACTCAAAAAGTGAGCCATGAGCACTCTCCAATTATTGCACAATATTATTATGTACTATAAATGTTAACTAATAATCCATTTTGTCTTGTATGGGCATAATAGAACCATGTCTTGGTTAAATTATTGCTTCTTAAATTCAATGTAAATAGGAAGAATAGCCATAACATAGTTTCTGAATGCATTATACAACACCCAACCATTTCTTAATATCTTCTTGCAAACATAAGGTAACATATATTATCCATTATTCTTATAAGATGTGTCATCAAACAAATAAAGTTGCAATTTTCATAGAACAAATTGAAAAAATAAAAAAAATGATTTTAAAGTACCTCAATCTTCAACAAAGATGTTGTGGTTGCACATCTATCAACTACATTTCCATCGTTGTCAACCATAAACTTAGTGAAGTTCCATTTTATGCTATCACCAAAAAATCCGCCTTTGATTTATTTCAAGAACTTGTAAATAGGGGCTGCATTACTACCATTGACCTCAACCTACATCATCAAAGTGCAATACAAACACAAAAGAAAAAATATAATAACTTTTTTTACTAGTTAAATAAAACTTGAAAAAAATCAATTATTTTATGATAAAATTGCCCCTAGAATATCTAATAAAGATATGTATTAAGAGATCAAAATATAACTAATATGCTAACATTGCCAAAAATGGGAAACTCTACTGTAAAGCAAGTACATGACACCTCTACAATCTCCTCAGTATCACCTAGTTCTTGTCTACCAAACTGGTTGCAAGGGAAGGCTAGGATCACTTATCCTTTTTAAGATTAAATTTTTTTCATCATAATCCTTAGCAATATTGAATTTATATGAATTTCTTGAACACATCTCTTAGTTATACAAGAGTAAGCAGATCTTAGTGTATTTAAACAATTACATGGAGTCAAATGAAGATTAGATTATATTTTCTTAATGTATGAGATGAGTGAGATTTATGATATTTGTGAGTTGAATGAAGAAAGAGGAAGGATACTAGAGGTATTAATAAGGCAGTAGGTAGAGGAATAAGCTAAACAAAAATTGGATAGTGAAGAAGATAAAGATGTTGAGGAACCTATTAAGGTAGATGATCAAATACATGGCAAAGGAATGGTAACTAAGATAGACCAAATAAAAAGAGCCAAGAGGAGACAAAATATCTAAAATAGAGGACACTAATGGTGAAGAGGACACACAAGGAGAGTTAGAACATGATGAGGCAGCAAATTTCTTGCAGCATGTAGGAAAGATGGAGCAGACATTCAACACTATGATTGTAAGTTTTGATGGTAGTAATAAAGGGAAAGGTCATTTGAAGATTGGATTAGTGAAAGAGGTAGAGAAGACCTCAATATATGTGGATAATAGGGACATGGCCCTTGGAGAGGCTGAATTTATTTTTTCTATTATTAGAAAGTAATATTGGAATTAGATAGAATGCAATCAAAGGAATGAAGTTGCAGAAGAGGTTCACGATGACAAGAAGATGGTAATGGGTCAATGCAAGACCATAGACAATATAGAATTGGAGTCTCTCATTGTAGAGGTAATGGGTTATCTATTTGCTAACTATACTTCTAGGCTCCCCTATGAAATAAGATTGTGAAATCTAGAACCTAGTATAGTTAGCTCATTACATTGAAGCTCCAAAAGAGGGGAGCTATTCAAAATTAATCCTCAAATCACTACCTAATAGCTGACCTACATAATTAAATATACGTGTAGATTACATTATGATATACAAAAGAGCCCAATGATCATATAAAGACAAGTGTTAATATAGTTATTGTCTAATGACAAAATGAACACTAGAGAGCCAAGCCAAAGATGGGCATAAAAGCCACCCTCATTGATTTTGATCTAGAATTCAAATTGTAACCATGACACTAACAAAAGTCATCTAACATAAGCACAAACTAGATCCCTATGATGAATACAATATCTCCAAAAAATAAGTGAGATCCATAAAATTTAAACATGCGAGATCACAAAAAAACCATGATTTACTATGAAGTCCTTTGAAGCTACCAATTACCAAGGTAGGCACATTCAGAAAAATGCATAGCTAAAACACAAAAGATTGCAAAAAAGAATTCTTTCTTGCAAGTATATTTTCCTCTGCAATATGATATTTATAATAAAAAGAGTTTCCTTTTTAAGTGTTAGTTTGTTTTTGCTAATATAATGAGACGTCATTACTAGAAGATACCATGGACAGTGATTAAGTATATTTGTAGTTAGTATCATAAGAGTATATTTGCTTATGGATCTTAATAACAAGTGCTTATAAAATCTTATTAAGTGTCATTTTTCTTTTGCTAATATAATGAGATGTCATTACTAAAAGATACCATGGATAGTGATTAAGTATATTTGTAGTTAGTAAAAAGTATATTTTCTTATGGCTCTTAATAACAAGTGCTAACAAAATCTTATTCTTGAAAAGTCATTCTATTTTTTCAGGGCATTAAAAAGGCACAACTTGGACTCTTTTAGTATAAGACACATATTATTTTCTTATCTTCTTAAAACTATGGTTCCAATTAAAATGTTTTTTTTCTATTTTCTTAGAGGATCTATTATATATCATTGAATATATTTTTAATCTATGCTTTGACTCATATCTTATATTCATCATCAAAATGAGAAAATAATGAGTATAGAATTGTGGATATGAACCTTGCTATTTAGTAATCATTATTTTCTCATTTTAATGATAATTCGCTGGGCATTAGTTTAAAAATATGGATTATATATATATAGTTCAATCCATAAAACTTGCATTGAAATTCCACATCTTTTCTAAAAAATTGTTTGAATAAAGTTTTACTTTTTCCAATATTATGTTAGCATTTCCACCACAAACATTTCTATAATCAAAATGAAGAAAGGATTGTGCAAGAAAAGATCATGATATTAGAAACTACTGGAAAAAAAATTTGAAAATTTGAAAGACAAAAGAAAGTGAAAGAAATACCTCTACCCGCACTCTCGATGATGAATTCCAATTCTTCACTAGCTAACTTTTCCTCAATCCTCACTACAAGGTAGATAAATAAAATACTTTTACTTGTTATCTTCACAAATATTTCATTAGGCATGTGTGCAAAATAGAATGGCATTAAAATTTTCTATAAATAATTTTTTTTATAATGTGCTTATGAAATTGAATGATTTAAAATGAACCCATAAAAAATCAAATATTTTTTCTTGTTATCTTCACAGATATTTCATTAGACATGTGTGCAAAATAAAATAGGATTAAAATTTTCTATAAATATTAATATAACTTTTATGTGCTCATGAAATTGAATGATTTCAAATGAACCCACTAAAAATCAAATGTTGTTGAATGTGAAGACTCTAAACTACATAAACCTTTTGCATGTTCCCTTTACATTCAAAGTGGGAGCTTTGAGAAAAATGAGTAGGTGATGCAGGAGCATCTAGAGGTATAAGGGAAATCCTGTGTCACCCAAAAAAAATGTACGTAGACTTAGTTTCTATTTCATGTGTTTTAATTTTTGGATACCCATTTGGGTCAAATAAAGGTTCCAACTCTCACAGTTCCACTATCAGTGTGTTTGAAAATCCCAAAAAAATAGGAGCATGTAATTAGGCCATCATTTTGGTAAACTAGAAGGTGTGAATTGGCCAGATGAATGTAATCATGATTTAGAGCATTTCAAAAAAAGAATTAGGTCAGTAGGCCCCATGGTTTGAAAGTTATTGCAATTTTTTGAGTTTTGGAGACCTCCTAAGAATGCTTCAAAGTCAGGTTAGGGGCATTAAATGACCTTGAAAAGGGTCAAAAAATGGGATACAAGCATAGATTTTCATAGGGCTATAGAGCGCTTTGAGATCTTTCCAAAAATGTAAACGGTTTGTCAATCGGAGCTACAGTTCAAAAGTTATGCCTCCTGGAAGTTCGGTTACCATTTCTGGATTCTTCTAGATTTGTGCCGACTTCCACCGTAGCTTTTGGAACCTTCTATTTGGTCGGTGGGTGCCTACTAGAACTTTCTAGAATGTACTCCTAGTCCTTAACCCTCTGGGGTCTATTTAAGGAGATTTTTGGCATTGTAAAAGGTAGTTCGGAGTGGAGTTTGAGAGGAGGTACTGAAAGGAGAAATTATCTCCAGATTTATGCTATTGTAAGCCCTTAGCGCATGTTTTGAAGTTTATTTTCTCTGTACTATTTGTACTAGCTTATTTTCTTAGTTAATATAATTTCCCCTTTTCTTTTGTGTCCATTCTGTTCTTGGGTTGTGTCCCCATCAAGTGGTATTAGAGCCAATTTTCCTGAGTGTGTAGACAGAGCGCCGACTGTGAGGCAGTTTGCACTAGGACTATGTGGTTGTGGGTTTGAGTTAGAAGATGCCTCCACAAAGAGAGCATGGCAAAAGGGCTAGAGCTATTAACCCTGAGGAGGTTAGAGCCCTCCAAAGGCAGGTACAAGCATTGCAAGAGGAGCTCCATAGAGGAGCAAATGTTGCCACTAGTGATAACAGTGAGGATGACAATGAAGAAGAAGTTATGGGACCAGAAGGGGAATTTGATGAGGAGGTTCTAAATCATGTAGAGGAAAGGCTTTTTAGGGCCATTACTAAGTTTGAGAAAAGACCCACAATTGAAGTGGGTGTATTTTCAAGAAATCTGAAACTTGATGAGTCGATCGATTGGATCAATGAACTGGAAGAATACTTTGAGTATGAGGATATCAGCGACCCAGATAGGGTTAAGTTTGCAAAGGCCAAACTAAAAGGCCATGCCAAAATCTAGTGGCAAGAGGTTCAATTGGAAAGAAATAGAAGAGGAAAGGAGAAGATCACAAGATGGGATCGCATGGTGGACAAATTGAAGAAGCAGTTCATTCCTGTGGACTACGAGCTTGATTTGTTTAAAAATATGCATGGGTTAAAGCAAGCAGGAAGATCAGTCCAAGAATATATAGAGGAGTTTTACCAACTCTTGATTAGAGCGGGGCATGCAAAAGCAAATAAGGAGAAGGTTGCTCGTTATATCAGTGGGTTGCAACCTAGAATCCAGGAGGAATTAAGTCTGGTAAGAATGACCAGTGTTGAAGAGGCATACCAATTTTCCCTACGAGTTGAAGAGAAGCTGAATAAAAGGTTTGAAGGCAGACAAAGAGGGCGCGATCAAGTAGGAAGGGGAAGCAGTAGATCATCTAGAGGCCGCAATGAAATCCAAAAGAAAAATGAAGATGTGGGTAGTAGCAGGAACCAGAGGAATGAGGTTTTCAACTGCTCCCATGATTAAGACTTTGGAAATTAGAGAGGAAGAGGTAGACGACATGGACAAGGAAGAGGAGGCTTCCATGGTACCTGTTTCCATTGCAATGAAGAAGGTCATCGTGCCTTTGAATTCCCTCAATGACAAGGAAGGACAGATAGGAGAGCTGAGGGCCAAGCTAGGGTTGCTCATGTGGATGAAGATGCACAATCATCACATTCAGAGGATGCAGAAAGAGGAGAGACCTTGGTAAATGAAAGAGTCCTACTAAGTGGTGAGATTGAACCAGGACAATGGAGGATTTTTTTTCATACCAGATGCAAGTGTGAGGATAAATGTTATGACGTGATCATTGATGTGGTAGCACTGATAACTTGGTATCAGAAGAGATGGTCTCTAAGCTGAAACTCAACAGGGAGAAACATCCCCAACCCTATCGAATTGCTTGGGTAAAAGATGATCATAAGGTTTTGGTAAGTGAACAATGTTTAGTAAAATTCAAAATTGGGAGTTACCATGATGAAGTTCTCTATGATGTTATTTCGATGGATGTTTGCCATATATTGCTTGAGTGGAGCTCAGTACTTCACAAAGATAGATCTAAAGAGTGGTTATGACCAGATACGGATTCAAGAAGGAGATGAGTGGAAAATAGCCTTCAAGACCAAGGAGGGTCTTTATGAGTGGTTAGTCATGCCCTTTGGATTGACGAATGCCCCAAGCACCTTCATGCGGCTCATGAATGAGGTACTTCAAAAGTTCTTGGAAAAATTTGTTATTGTCTATTTGGATGATATTTTAGTTTTCAGCAAGACTTTGGAAGAACATTTACTGCATATTCGTAGTGTCCTTAAAAGGCTAAGGGAAGAGAAACTATTAATTAATCTAAAGAAGTGTATCTTTGCAAAAAGGGAGTTAGTCTATTTGGGGTTTGTTATATCACCTGAAGGTCTCAAAATGGATCCAGAGAAGGTAAAAGCCATCTTGGAATGGCCTACTCCAAGGTCTGCTACTGAGGTAAGATCATTTCATGGTCTGGTTAGTTTTTATAGGAAGTTTATTAAGAATTTCAGTGGCATATGTGCACCCCTAACTAATACAATAAGAGGGGATAGAAAAGAGTTCAAATGGACTGCAGTAGCTGTGAGAAGTTTTGAATTGCTGAAGAAGAAGGTAACAGAACAGCCTATGTTGGCACTTCCAAATTTTAGAAAGGTTTTCAAGGTGGATTTTCATGCCAGTGGCAGTGCTATTGGGGCTGTATTAAGCCAAGAAGGTAAGACTATTGCATATTTTAGTGAAAAATTTAATGATGCAAAGAAGAAGTATTCTGTTTATGATCAAGAGTTATATGCAATAGTTCAGGCCTTAAAGAAATGGAGGCATTATTTATTGCCAAAGGAATTTTTTTTGTATACTGATCATCAAGCATTACAATACCTAAATAGCCAAGGTAAATTGAATTAGAGGCATATGAAGTGGGTAGAGTTCTTGGAGAGCTATACATTTGTGTTGAAGCATAGAAGTGGAAAATCTAACAGGGTTGCAGATGCACTAAGTATGATACAGTTGTTGCTTACAGTAATGCAGGTAGAAGTAGTTGGGTTTGATGAACTCAAGAATTTGTACCCTAAGGATCCTGATTTTGTTGAAGCATGGAAATCTTGTAAAGAACTTGTTGTTGTAGATAGAACCAAGTGGTTAGACAATTTGATTCAAGATGGCATGTTGTTCAAAGGTAGTCAATTGTGCATTCCAAGGAGTTTCATGAGGGAAAATCTGATTAAGGAGAAACATAGTGGAGGGATGGCAGGACATTTTGGTCGATATAAGACCATTTCCATTCTTAGAGAACATCATTTTTGGCCTCAAATTTCACAGGATGTGAAGAAGTTTGTATAGAGTTGCCAAGTTTGTCAAGTTGCCAAGGGGTTTAGTCACAATACTGGCCTATATCAGCCATTTCCTGTTCCATAAAAGCCATGGGAAGACATAAGTATGGATTTTTTTCTTCAATTTATGAGGACACAAAGGGGTAATGACTCAGTATTTGTGGTGGTTGATAGGTTCTCCAAAATGGCACATTTCATTCCATGCCACAAAACTCATGATGCTGTCCATATTGCAGACTTGTTTTTCAGACAGGTGGTGAGACTACATGGTCTCCCAAGGAGTATAGTTTCTGACAGAGATACTAAATTTGTGGGGTATTTCTAGAGGACATTATGGAAGAAGTTGAGAACATACCTAAAATTCAGTTCCACACATCACCCACAAACTGATGGCCAAACAGAAGTGGTAAATAGAAGTCTAGGCAATTTGCTGAGATGTTTAGTTGGGGATAAGCCCAAGGGGTGGGATTTGATTCTACCACAGGCAAAGTTTTCTTATAATAACTCTGTAAACAGGAGTACTGGAAAATCACCATTCCAAATTGTATATGGGAGTAGCCCAAGGACTGCACTAGAGCTAAGGAAGATAGAGCAAGGGGAGAGGACAAGTGCTGAAGCTAAGGAATTTGCTAAACATATCAAGTGTCTACATGAGGAGGTTCAGGCACACATTACCAAGATGAATCAAGAGTATAAAGCTAGGGCTGATCAAAGGAGAAGACATAAGGAATTCCAAGTAGGGGATCTAGTCATGGTGCACTTACGAAAAGAAAGATTTTCAGCTTATACTTACAACAAGCTGAAAATGAAGAAATTTGCCCCCTACAAAATTTTGAAGAAACATGACTCAGGAAATGCATATGAGGTGGAGCTGCCAGATGGTATTCACATTTCTCCCATTTTCAACATTGTAGATTTAATAGAGTATCATGATGATGGTGCAGATGAGGTGTTAGAGCCATGTCCAATTCTTGCTTCTAAGAAGGAGGAGATATAAGATATTCTAGATCATCATGTGGGTAGGAGTACCAGAAATAGGCAGTATGAAGAGTATTTGGTCAAATGGAAAGGACGACCGATCGCGGACTCAACTTGGATTTCAGCAGCTGAGGTTTCCCATTTGGGATTTCCTCTACCATTCATAAAGTGACAGGGTCACTTTTCAATCTACCCTGGGTGTCTGATGCAGGACCATCCAGAGGTATAAGGGCAATCTTGTGTCACCCAAAAAAAATGTACTTAGACTTAGTTTCTGTTTCATGTGTTTTCATTTTTGGATACCCATTTGGGTCAAATAAAGGTTCCAACTCTCATAGTTCCACTATCAGTGTGTTTGAAAATCCCAAAAAAATAAGAGCATGTAATTGGGCCATCATTTTGGTAAACTAGAAAGTGTGAATTGGCTAGATGAATGTAATCATGATTTAGAGCATTCTAGAAAAAGAATCAGGTCAATAGGCCCCACGGTTTGAAAGTTATTGCATTTTTTCAGGTTTTGGAGACCTCCTAAGAATGCTTCAAAGTCAGGTTAGGGGCATTAAATGACCTCAAAAAGGGTCAAAAAATGGGGGACGAGCACAGCTAGTCAAAGCACTATAGAGCACTTCGAGAGCTTTTTGAAAATGGAAACAGTTCGTCAATCAGAGCTATGGTTCAAAAGTTATGCCTCCTAAAAGTTCGGTTACCGTTTCTAGATTCTTCTAGATTTGTGTCGACTTCCACCGCAGCTTTCAAAACCTTCTATTTGGTCGGTGGGTGCCTACTAGCACTTTCTAGAATGTACTCCTAGTCCTTAACCCTTCGAGGTCTATTTAAGGAGATTTTTGGCATTGTAAAAGGCAGTTCAGAGTGGAGTTTGAGAGGAGGTACTGAAAGGAGAAATTATCTCCAGATTTATGCTATTGTAAGCCCTTAGGGCATGTTTTGAAGTTTATTTTCTCTGTACTATTTGTACTAGCTTATTTTATCAGTTAATATAATTTCTCCTTTTCTGTTGTATCCATTCTGTTCTTGGGTTGTGTCCCCATCAGTAGGTGTGATGATTTTTTCAAATAGTAATTTGATAAAAGGTGGAGAAATTAGAAGAAGCCTAAATTTAGTTGGACTAAAAGCCATTAAATGGTGCATGCTTTTCTTTTAGGATATGGATCACCTCAACACCCATAGACACAAGATATCTATTGAAAGATGCAGAATTGGCTTGGGAGATGAAGGTAATTAGGTATTTCTAGATTCAATTGATACATTGCATCTAAATTCATCTACAATTATGTACCAAGAGAAATTGTAGTGCCTACCCTCGTTCACATCTTTTCTAGACTTATTGTTGCTATTATTATCAGACTATGTAGACTAGTTTTATGTTGATGGTTCAGTGGTATTGTTTTGACACTATCGGATATTGTGATATGAATTCAGTTGTTATGTGATGAGATCATTTAGACTTTACCTTTCATGTATGTATGATGATCATTACATTGTTTTCAGTTATTAATGATGATTAGTTAGATGATTTATTATCTCATGTGTTTTATTATGGTTACTTACCCCATACTTGCATGTGTATGGTGTATGTGTTTTCTTATTGTATGGCATTTCTGATGTGGTTAAGGAAGGGAGTCGTAGTCACCTGCTTAGTCGGGATCTACACGATGCACCACTTTCTGCCATTGTCTGTTTAGCTTAGCATTATATATGGTATGTACATGCATGGTTTTCTGCAAGTTGTAGGTACCGGGTATCAACTTCCCTGAATTGTCAGGATGAGCGTACCCTATTATACTATCTCAATGATAAGAGAAGGGAGATAAATTCTCAAGTCCAAATCCCAAACCTAAACAAACCATTTGTCCTAGTGAGTTGGACAATTATCAGAGTTGAGTACCCACCGAATGTGTCGGATGACATATTTCATGATTTTTTAACCCTTTAGATTTATTTTGTATGATTTGTTCTATGATGGATTTTCATATTTTATCTTGGAGGTCTATGGTGAATTTTTCATTGATTAAGTCTTAACAAATAGATTTAATTAATAAATTATTTATTTGAGAAAATTAATAAAATATCATGATCTTTGATATTTTGATTGTGATTAATTAAATGTGAATTATTGAGGGAAAGAATTAAATAAAAGAAAATTAGAAATTAAAATTAATAATAATTATAAAATAATAATAAAGTACTAAATAAATAATAATAATAAAAGTTATAAAAATTAAAATGTAAGTTATAAAAATTAAAATGGGAGATATAAATGTTTCAATAGAAATTATTTAAAAAGTAAATTGGAGTTATAAGCTTCCATAGGAATTAACATGTGTCAACACGGGGGTTAGTGCATCAATTAAGCACAAGGTGTCTACAACTCTATGACTCACCAAAAAGGGTGGGAAAAGACCCATGCTTAGTTGGTGACACCTTTCAGCGGTTTCAAGAAACATTCCAAAGTTTTCTTGAGAGCTCTTTATATTCAGGCATTCTTAGAAGCTTGAGAGAGTTTTGGAGAGCAATTGGAGCATTAAAGGATTCGAGAGTTTTGGAGAGAAATTGGAGCATTGAAGGATTCGAGAGTTTTTTTGGAGAGCAATTGGAGCATTGAAGGATTTGAGAGTTTTTTTGGAGAGCAATTGGGAGCATTGAAGGATTCGAGAGTTCTAAAGAAGGGAGCTTGCTCTGCGGGTTTTCTGAGGAAAAGCGAATTAGCATCAGAATCCGGGTAGATTTTTGTGATTTTTCTTACGCTATTTCCGCATCATGCATTCATGTCTTCTTCGTGTCTTCCATATGTCTTCTGAGGAATTTCATATTTTTATTGTATGCATTTTCAATATGGGAAATTAAATTTATTTGAGAATTTTATAGATCTAAAAGGAAGATGGGGCTAGGGTTTAAATTATAGCCAAATCTATTAGAAAGTTATCGAGAAAATTTAAAAGGTAAATATTTTAGAATCGTATATATATATATATATATATATACATATATATATATATATATATATGTATATATATGTATATATATACATATATGTATATATATATGTATATATATGTATATATATATATATGTATATATATATATATATGTATATATATATATATATATATGATCTTAGATCTGCATTTTTAATGCATATTTATATATATATGTTTATAAATTTTTTGCATATATATATATATATATATACACACACACACACACACACACACACACACACACACACACACACACACACACACATATATATATATACATATACACATATATACATATATGTACATATATAAATATATTGAAAGTTCAAATGTCATATCACTCTGCGAATTTTGTTTCTTGTAAAACGTTTATAAATTTCTTTATTAAAACTAAATGTTGGTGGTAAAACGAAACCGCAATTGAAATATATATAAAATTTCATATGGAGGGGCGGGTTATACCCCATAACCCCCTCGCTTTCCATTGTTTATTATTACGGCGGGACTGTCGCAGCAGACACGACTGACGTCGTGACACGTATACTGTTCAGCGACAATAGTCATAGGCATTCACTGCGGCTGTGGGTGGTATAGACCCGACACCCGCACCGAGTATAACCAAGAATGGGGTACGGGCGATAGCATATCGCTTATGTATAATGATTTCCTTATTCGGTTTTACATATAATGTTATTAAGTATTGCTCATTATTAGATAATGTTATAAATTATTATATATATATATGAGCATATATTTATATATATTATCAATAATTACATTATTTAAAATGATTTGTAAAGATAGATGATTTAAAAATATGATTAATAATTTATCAACTATTATTAAGAAATAGTAATAATTAACTTAATTAAATTTAGTTTAATTAAGGATAATTATTACAATGTGTTATAAGTCAAATTTTTGGAAATATGTAAATTTTGTTGATAATATTGAATTCATTGGAAATGTCTTTTTCGAACAAAGTTTATGTAAACAAAATATTATTAGAGCAATTAGGAAATTGAATCTAATGGAGAAACTTTTTATCTATCAAACAAATACATGGGTTAGGTAAAACTCTCCACTTGATATAGTTTGGGAAATGTAAACTGAGACTTTTGCATTTGAATTCAAAATTGAAAATTAGCAAAACCAAAATATGTGTTTACATTGTGTATTCTTTATGCTATTGTTTTTGGGTTTTAGGTTGACTAGTGTTGACCAGTTATAGGATGTCTACCAGAGGCTTGGGGGTTATGTGATTGTGATGTCATGATGATGTTTTAATCTCGATCTTTATAACCCAACCATGGTTATGTGATGGAATGCTCTATGTATTGGTTGTAATACTGATTGTTATAGATGAGACACTTGACTTAACCATTATTTTTGGTCATCGATCAGTTATCCTTGGTTATTTTCTAGTCACCATGATGGGACTGAAATGTGGATTTATCCTTGATGATGTCATGTTGTGAAATGTTTGACTCAACCATTTTTGGAGTCTTCGATCAGTATGATTGAGATATATTTTGATTATTAAAAACCATTGGATACTTTTGATTATCAGTGATGCTTCAATTGCCAATAGAGAGCTGTTGTGATCATGATTTTCTATGTATATTTGCTCATAGTGATTTGATGCTTTTATGCATATTTGATGATTTTATTATGGATTATCTTTTGTGATTTTGAGATTTATGATTTCATGAGCATTAGGGTAGGATATCTACATGTAGTGACGAGAAGTGGCTTGCAATGGGGGCCGAGGTCCTAAGAGGCTGCCAGGGTAACTCATTGTAAGTTGGATTAATAAGTGATAACATTCACACCTAATACTAACTGAATGAACCTAAAAAGATAAGAGTTTTGGTTCTCACCCATGCCTTGAGTGCTTGTATAGGCTAGGATGGGAGTAGTGAGAATGCATGGTTGCGACCTTGCATTCAATAGTATGCCTTGTCAGTATGAGAGGATACTAGTGGCCGCATGAGATCTGTATGGACCCGCGGAGTTTAGCTAACTGCCAAGGTAACTTGTACGAGATAAATGTGATGACACTTTCTCGCTTGCATAGTAGGTTCCTACATGTCATTGTGTGCCTCTGGGAAGTAGATGTCAGTATCGTGTTTGGAACCTTTGAGTTAGTATACTTTTATGATTCCTGGACTATAGAGATTTGTGCTATGTGTTATGGATAGCCTATTTGGGACTTGAGATTATCTTCTCAGCATAGTGGGAGTGGACCACTTAGGTACCATGTGGTCAGGTGGTAGTGTATTTTCCACTCTTATCATTTGAGATTCATCGAGACATCGTGGCTGATGCATCCTTCACAATGGTGGATATGTATCCTTTCATTGATGATTTGCATTTGTTAGATGATGTTATTTTATGCTTTTATTTGCATGTAGATTACTTTCTGCATATTATATAGTATATGTTAGGAGTGACATTCCTACTACGTTCATATCGATGATATCTTCGGTGATTTTGGAATGTTACGCACGGAGTGATGGCTAGGGCCCATGATGGTCTAATGATGCTATTAATGGTTGGGAGGAACCGTGCACTTAGTTTATTTTGTTTGATCTTTATGATGGATGTATATGTCTTCTATGATGATGTATCATGTGATTATCTTTACTTTGATGTATCATGGATTTAGAATAGGATGATGTACCTTATTCTACATATGTATATTCTTTGAGCTTGTCATACCCTGTGACATGTACAGAGGATGAATGAGCATTTGAAATGTAATATTTAAACATTGGACTTATCATTATTATTTCATGTGGATGTTGTACTAGATGGATTCATGTATGCAATTCAACATTAAGGGATCTTTAAAGAATGTAATCGATTATGTATGTTATGTTTACTTTCAGATGGACATTGCTATTGCTTCCATTATTAAGTACAAGTTATATGTGGTATTTACTTTCATGTTATTTAAAAAAAAAAAAAAATGTTACCAAATTTAGTAAAATTCTAGGTTAATTCTTTGGATCCCTTGGCGGGGCATTACAAAAATTGTTTTTACATATGTGACCTAGGTATTAGAGGTTACTGATGATGCTAAATGGATCAAACTAAAAGATAATATTTCCCTCTCATAATTACATAATTTTTGGGAAAATTAGAATTACATATTCCTCAACATTGGGTGATTATGTTGTTGTGATGGGAAATCAATGGTCACTTGTTAAAAGAAATTGCCTTGGCATCATATGAGATAACTATTTCAAAATAAGCTTATATAGAGACTTGGTCAAGAAGAGGTTAATGAAGGATCTAAATTTTTGGCTTCTTGTAGTATGGGTAGTATCATATAAATGACCCAAAAATTTATAACATTTAGACATGTATGCACCCTAAAATGGTCGCCTAGATTATGGACCCCCATTATTCAATTTATCAAATTTCCTAAATCAATGGTTTGCAATATTTTATTAAATCAATTCAAATCAATTTCTTTGATCAAATTGTAATTAAATTTAATTATTTAAATATTTCCTAAAGGTTTGATCATTTTATCCTAACTCTTATTTAATTAAAAGACAACCTCTCTTTTAATTAAATAATTAATCCACATTTAATTAATTAAGAGAAAAACCCCTCTTTTAATTAAATTAAATATTTCCTATTTAATTAAAAGAACTTTCTCTCTTTTAATTAAATAAAACCCCCTTTGAATTAAAGGAAAATCAATCTTTTAAATAAATAAATAAAATCTCACTTGAAAAAAGGAAATAAATTAAATAAAAAATAAATAAATCTTTTTTATTTTCTCTACACTTAAATGCACATATTTCTAAGTGAGATTCTATTTAATTTCCTCCTCTTTTCTCATTACTAAAATTTTGTCTCACAAGGATAATTCTTTCTCTAGCCTTGATTAAATCTTATTTCCTCTGAATCCTAATTGTTTATTCTTCTTTATAAGGGAGAGTGCTCTCCTCATTTTTATGATTATGCTATTGTTATGTTGTTGGTTTGAATAATAATTTTTGAGGAGTTTAAGCATTAAAAACTTTTTGTGGAGAACTTCTATCTTCTTGTCTTCTTCTCTCATACATCCATGTCTTCCACCATCATGATCCATCCTTGCATTTTCATATTAGCTTAGATCCACATTTGTTTTCATAGGTTAATATTGCATTGTTATTTCTTTTCATAGATTAGATTTCCTTTTTTGCATTGCTTTGCATTGTCATCATTTAGGTTAGTTTACATCTTCATTTGCATTCATATTTTGATCTTTGAATCTCTCATTTTATGGTGTACTTGCATGGGCACAAACTAGGTCAAACTGAGGGCCTCCATCATAAACTCTTGCACTCCATAAATAGAGAGTTATGAGCCACCATTCAATACCTCATTCTTGAGTAATCTTGGATATAATGACTCATAGAAATGTGCTCATATTTTAGGCATACATTTTTTGGAACCCACCATGTGGCAACCCACTTTTACTTGCTAGTTTTATATATTTTTGGAGCTAACCCCTTTATGTGGATTTGTTTGGAGACAAAAAACTCTAGATTTTAAATATTTGATCATATCTCCCAAATGGATTGGTGTTTTGGTCTAAATTTTTTTTTGTAGGGTGCAGACATATCAAAGAATCTTCAATGAAATTTATAGATTTTTCTAGGGTATTTTTGATTTTTAATAGTTTTTTCTTGATTTTTCATGAATTTTTTTTAGGGTGCAAATTAGAAATTTTTTTGTAAACATCTTCGTTTTTGAAAGTTCTCAAAATTCTAAAGAGGGGTTCTTTGTATTTTGATTTTAGAGATCATATTAAGGCTCAATAATTTAATTTGCAAAAACTAGTCTATTTTGACAAAATGGCTCTCTAGGGCACAAATGAAAAGATCTTTTCAAAATTTTGACATTTTGTAAATCTTTCTAATTTTTGATAGGTGTCTCTTTTTAGAATTTAGGGTTTTGGGCTTGAATTCATGGCATATAGATCCAATCTTCTTGACTAGGTTAAAAATATGATTAAATTGCACTTTATTTGTACAAAGTTCAATGCATGATATGAGTTGTCATTTTTCATGAAATCAAATAGTTCAATATATTTTCATATGAGTTTCCCTATTTCTTTATGATTTCATCTGCTTGATTGAAGTTTGTGAAGGTAACTTGGAGGTCTAAAGAGCAAAAAATGGAAAAAATTGGAAAGCATGAAATCAAGGTGCACACATTCCAAACCTTCTCATTTGAATTATAAAAAGTGATCATTGTATTTTCTTTCATTATAAAATAATTTTCTTTCTTTTGTCATATTTTTTGATGTGTCTTCCTAACATTGAAAAAAGGGCTTTAAATGAATCATTCACATTTGTATTTGGGGTTAAAATAAACATCTTTTTTCTTTTAATCCCCAAGATTTTCTTTTTGATGTTCTCTTCTTTCATCCTTGGTAAGGAGTTTGAGGGGAAACTAAATAAGGAATCTTGAGTTTTGTTTTTTTAGGGGGCCTACCTAGAGAAATGATCACTCGAGGGGATGACCTCAACTCTTGTATTCTAGCAGAGTACAAATCTTGTGACTTGAATCTAAAGACAGGTCTCTTGGAAGTAGAAATATTATCAATATTTTCTAATCCCCAAATAAATTTATACCTTTTGGAAGTGAAGGTAGATATTGGGTTACTATTTCCTCCCAATTGTATTCTCTTTCATTTATAGATTTGGGCCTCATGTACCTTGCATATATCAAGGAAAACCCCTAGTTGAGCTTGTGCATCCTTATAGAAACCTGAATAGGTTGTTGGTGTTTTTGATGTGGTTGAATGTCTAGAACCTTCCCCACTTTCAAAAAAAGGGGATACATCCATCAAATTGAGCCAAGGATTCTTTCCTTCTATATGTTTTCAAAACCATAATAGGCTTTAAATCTTGTCCTACCGAACCTCAATCAAGTCTAGCTGAATATGAGTTCTCCTGTGCCATTAAAAAATATCTAGACTTACCTACCAAACTTCAATCAATTATAGATGATTATGAGTTCTCCTCTACCATTAAAAAGTATATAGACTTACCTACTAGTTTCTCTTTTTCAAGGTCTGCATCTTCTACTCCAAGACATAAATTGTCTTCATCTTATAGATCCAAAGACCTTTTGAGAGAGAAAGTGAATAATAAATCCTTTAAGAATATGTCAATATTTCATGATGGGCCTATCTTTGATTGAGATGAGAATGAAAAAAATGGTCCTAGATATACTTTTGAGAGAACTTTTACTCCTTTGGAATTTTTGTATGACATTATGCTTGAGACCTTAGTTGCAAAAAAGATCATTACTTTGACATACAAATTTTCTAAACATTATGAACTTGAGGTAAAACCTTATTGGTGGAGAAATGATCACTATTGCAGCTACCATACATGCAAAGGTCATAAAACCAAAGATTGTATTGCATTTAAATGTATATTTCAAGATCTTATTGATGTTGAAATTTGTAAAGACCTATGTAATGAAGATGCATCTCTTAAGCAAGATCATATTGATGAACCTATGTCTAGTGATGGTTTCCTTGATACCTCCATCTCTTACAATACTTATTCATCTCCCAAAACTTCAAATCTATCCAACATTCCCATAAAAAAAAGTTCCTAATGCTTTCCATGTAGTTCCCTATAGTTATCCTCAAGAGCTACATGTTAAAGAAAGTCAAGTTAAACTACATTGGGCTGAAAACCCTTTTCATGATTCTAAGACTAAAGATCCTCAACCTTCATGTAGGCTATGTCTATTATGCCCACTTTAGCTAGTCCTCCATTACCCCTTCAATATCCTATCATGAAAACCTCATATACTCCCTTGTCCTTAGAAGTGGTTCCATGTCAAGAGGACTCAGAAAAATATAAAAGTAAAAATGTCAAGAAAGATTAAGATCAAGCACCCCTTCATCTCCTTCAAGATGTAATCCCTCCATATCCTATGTCTTATTCAACTCATAAGTATGATGAAGACACTACTTCTACTATTTCCCTTGAGCTCACTAAAAATTGTGAACAAAGTTGTATGTGTATTATGTCCAAAGAAACTTGTCAAGATCAAAGAATCCCTTGTTGTTCCAATTCTCCATATTCACTTCAAAACTATGCTCAAGCTTCAAATAATTCTATCAAAGGTGTTTCCCCTATTGAAGATACTTATGAGTATATTGATGGCCTTGGTCACATTTCTCACTCTAAAGATACTAATATCCTTATTCACTATGCCTTCCTATCTCCTAAATCAATCCTTTGTCCTTATTTGTCAAAGCTAAAGCCTTCAAACCTTCCATGCTCCTCCATATCCTACTTTTAGTCCTATCTCATGTCCTAGCTCTCCTATCATACCTTGAGATCAAAAAAGACACTCATCCTTGATGAATTCTCATTCATCTATCCATATGAACCAAACATATAATCATTATTCATCCACAAATCCCGAGTCTTTTGGAAGCATTTTGGATGACCAATTTAAGAACAAACACAAGAATCCATTTAAAAATCAATATCACTATGTCTTATCTAATCGAAATATGAATAAAAGAGAAGATCAATTATTCAAGAGACCACAAAAGTCTACTACCCAAAGACCTAAATGAAACAAAATATGGGTTCCTAGATCCATCATTAACTGAATGAATTCTAAAGTATCCAAAGGTAAAGAAAATCCTAAAGCTATATGGATTCCTAAATCTCTTTTGATAGACTTGAATATTGAAAATACTTCAAAGTTGGAATTCAATATTCCAAAGGCTTCCACTCCATCTTCTTCCAAAAATCTTGCTAAGAAGCTTCCAAAGACTTCCACTCCATCTCCTGCCAAAATTCTCCTACTTCCTCATACATCTAAACCTCAAACTATTTCCTCCATAATTACTCTTTCATTTTGTATCCCTTCAAATTGTGTGTCAATGTTGATCTTTCCTATTTTCTCATCTACTCTTATGCAATATTTTCAAGCCTGCACTTACCTACTATCAATATTCCTTCTATCTTTCCAAAAAATAAAACCTTTTCCTCCATATACATTGTGTACCATCTCCTTTCCATCAGCTTATTAGCATATTTGAGTATACTTATATATGGTGTTGGCTTATCATGACTTATCCTTCATATTGGAGCACTATTGAAATTGAGATAACTCGATCTCTTTCTAAAAATTCAAAAAGAAAAAAATTGAAAGAAAAAATAAAAAAATGTACGTTGGTGAAAATATGGCAAATAGGTGCCTTGGTAGAAAAAGTAAAGATAAATAAATTCATCCTATGGTGAAAAGCACCTCTTGTGGCACCTTGGATAAGTACCATGATGAAATCCTAGAAAACAGGAATCATGTATAATCATTCCCTAATCTGTTTATCCCATATTTCCTCTTTGATCTTGATAATGTCAATCTATCCTAGTGTATTAGCTATCTTATTTTTCAACTTGCCTTTTATGCTTTTTCATTCACTCATAGCCTACATATTTACCTTTATTCTTATTAATTTATCCTACTACTATTCTATCCATTTGACCCCTTGGTCTTGATCACACAATGAAAAATATGGTTCTTAGGCCTCTTGACATGCCTACTTTTGTTGGACTACATGCTTTCATGCTATCTTAGTCATTAGTTTCCACTAGTTATCCCATATGCTATCTCCTTTCCTGGCTTTCTTTTCATGTCCAATGCATGCTTTATATGGTTATCTTTCCCTAGCTTGGGTACTCTTGATGAGTTAGTCCTTGAATATCACTTTCACTTGCTTCATGCACTCCTTCCTTATTCATCATATCCACTAGCTTATTGCTACATCATACCTTACACCTTCCTTTAAAATGGAACAAAATGATGTGATCCTGCTTGAGAGTGAGAAATCTCTGAGTCATTCTAAAAATCCAAAAAAATTATTTATGATGCTAAAAAGATTCCTAAAAAGCATAAAATGTCCTAAAAAATGATCACCTTAGTAATAAGAACTTTGATGGATCTCCAAAAAATTATATATTCCAGAAAAAATAAAAAATCCAAGTGGTGAAAACATGGAAACAGGCACTAGATGCCTTTGCACCCCTATTTCTTCATGTGTGTCCTTGACACTTGGCCTTTCTTCATCATGCCTTGTCCTTATTGCCTTGTTTTGGAATTGGTCTTTATCTGGGGAGCATAAATGTGTTCTCTTTGGTCTCTTGGCTACGTTTGTCTTTAGGACACCTCACAAATGGTATTTTTTAACACCACCCCAACTGTATTTTTCATACAACCCCTAACATCAAGTGTTTTTCAACACTTATTAGTTTGGTCTTACCTAGTTTCATCATGTGATCTTACTTACTTGAAGCATTTGATCGTTATCCTTGAAACTCAATATCAGTTAACACACTTCAATTTTAAACATAAAAACTTAATGCTTGACCTATGTCATGATCTCTTCTTTTTGTGCTAATTGTCATTGATTTTCATTGAGTTTTTTTTTTCTAATAAGTCTTTCTGGGATGCATTGCTAGAGGACTTGGTGCACAGGGCATGTTTTTATTTTTTTTCTTCTTGTGGGTATCATCTTGAAACTCTAGAGTGTCTCTTGTTGTCCCATTGAAACACTTAGGAAATTTGAGGCATCATCCTTGCCTATTTTTGTAAAACTTTTTTTTACGGTCATCTTGGTATGTATTCCTTGATATGAGAATGGTTTTGCTACATTGAATTGGGTAAGCTAACATCTAAGTCATCTTGACCTTTATTGAAATAGGCAAGGGATGAATAACTAAGGCCAAAGGCTCACCCAACTATCAAAACACCCTTCAAGAGTTAACATAACAGAAGAAAACACAAGGGACAACAACCAAAGGAGGAAGAAGGGTGAAATATTTTTATTGATTCATAAAAACATCTTCATACATGCCCAACTATAAGGCCTTTTGGGTTACAAAAAATTACAAATACATTCACATTCAAAGATCAAACTGCAAATTCACACTTTCAGTTCTACTCTCCAGAATTCCTCTTCCCAAAAACCTGCCTAACTCTAAGCTTAAAATATATGTATATACTTGCCAAAATGGCTTAACAATTATTCTAGAACTTTAAATAAGAGGAATGCTGACCCAAAAATGGTCTAGACACATCCCAAGAAAAGATCTTAACATAAATGTCATGATCAAAATAAATCCCACAAGTTGGCTCACAAAAATCATGTCCAAATGTTGACACTCGGGATACACTAGGTAACTCGGCACATGAAGAATCACTCAACATACACTGGCTAACTTGGCACATGAAGAAATTAGTACAATAACTTGACACATGAAGGAATTTCTAGGCATATGAAGGAATTTCTATAGTAACTTGGCACATGAAGGAATTGCTAGGTGCACGAAGGAATTACTATAGTAACTAGGCACATGAAGGAATTGCTAGGCACCAGCTTGTAGAATTGATGTAGGAGCATCCAAAGGTATAAGGGAAATCCTATGTCACCCAAAAAATGTACTTAGACTTAGTTTCTATTTCATGTGTTTTCATTTTTGGATACCCATTTGGGTCAAATAAAGGTTTCAACTCTCACAGTTCCACTATCAGTGTTCTAGGATAGAGTATTTGAGCACCTTGGGATATGTGTAAATGTCAAAAAAATAGGATTATGTAATTGAGCCATAATTTTGGTGAATTAGAGGGTATAAATTGGTCGAATGAATGTAATTGTAATTTAGAGCATTCCAGAAAGAGAACCAAGTCAAAAGGCCCCACGGTTCAAAAGTTATCGCAGTTTTTTAGTTTGTAGAGACCTCCTAAGAATGCTTCAAAATTAGGTTAGGGTCATTAAATGACCTCAAATAGGGCCAAAAAATTGGGGATGAGTGAAGCTTGTCCATAGGGCTATAGAGCACTTCAAGATCTTTCCAAAAATGTAAACGGTTCATCAATCGGAGCTACGATATGCTCATCTTTGATCCATGGAACATGGTAAGGTTTGGGATGTTTTAGCTTCTGGAACTTTGTAATCATCTCTTTTGATGCCAAATTTGTAGAACTTCCAATTTGCAACATTTTCCAACCATCTTACATCTTGTCTTGAAAAGACTTCTCTTAAAATAGGTTCCTCATCACTTCCCTTATTACATAAGGTTCTTCTCATAGTCAAATTTTCTCCAACCTTAGGTCCACTTGGTGAACTCTCAATGTCTTCTTGGATCAAAACATTTCTATTATTTTTCCAACTTTTAGAATATCTAAATTCAAAAAATCTATGCCCTTCTTTGCCACATCTAAACAAATTACCCTTAAAACTACTTCTAGGATAAGAATTACCTCTTCCTTGGTAAGATCCAGTACCTCCTCCATATGAACTACCACCTTTCCACTCAATCTTGTCTTTCTCATCATTCTTTTATTCAGATTTTCCTTTATCCTACATAGAACTATTAAATCTACCACTTTCTTCATAAGATCTACCTCTACCTTTGTAGAATCTACCACTTCTACCTCTTTGTATTTGTTCATGCTTCTTTGTCAAGATCTCCCAATCTTTCAAGGCATATTGATATGATTCTTCTACACTTTTCAACTTCACAAAAATTATTTCATTTTTTATTCTAGATCTCAATCCATTAATGTACCTTGTAATTTTCTCAACATCATCATCCACATGTCTAGATCTGATGTTCAATCTATAGAATTTCTTACTATATTCTTTCATAGTCATGTCCTTTTGTTTCACATTTTGCATCTTTCTCAACAAGATAACTTGGTAATAAACAAGGAGAAATTTGTTCTTCACCTTGTTCACCATCATTGACTAAGTTTTGATCTTCTCCTTTCCTCTCCTTTGTCTATTAGTTTGGAAGTTCCCCCACCATAGTGATGCATGACCTTTCAAGCTAGTGACTACAATCTTCACCTTTCTATTAGCAAGAGTGTTTTCATACTCAAAGAACTTCTCCATAGTAGAGATCAAATCCAACACAACATTGGTATCCAATTTTCCATCATAAGGAAAAACTTCTATAGTAGGCTTTGAATTTACCCTAGACAATACTTGCAACAATATTTCCTCATCTTGAACTTCTTTAGGTTTTGGATTATGGTTTGGTGCTACTACTTCATCATCACTCACATTATCAAGATTTGCTCCTCTCCTCTAGGCTATCTCCATAGCATCTAATCTAGCTACAATTTGTCTTAACTAATCCAATATAGAATTATCAACATTATTTCCTCTACCATGAACCATCTTTACACATCAGGTTCCTGCAAGATCATAACCCTCTACAAGCTATAGGTCAAATCTATAGATTTACCACCCTACAACAAAATCTAAATCAGGGTTCTACATGATCCAATATCCATAGGGATGAACCTCAAGCTATGATACCAAATAACACATGAAAGGGATGAATAACTAGGGCCAAAGGCTCACCTAGCTATCCAAACCACCCTACAAGAGTTAAAACAATAGAAGAAAATACAAGGGACAACAACCAAATGAGGAAGAAGGGTGAAATAATTTTATTGATTCATCAAAACATCTTCATACATGCCCAGATATAAGGCCTTCTAGGTTACGACCAATTACAAATACATTCACATTCAAAGATCCAAATACAAATTTGCACTTTCAGTTCTGGTCTCCAAAATTCATGTTCCCAAAAACTTTCCTAACTCTAAGCCTAAACTCTCTATATATACTTTCCAAAATGGCTTATAGATTATCCTAGAACATTACATAAGAGGAAGGTCGACCCAAGAATGGTCTAGACACATTCCAAGAAAAGATCTTAACATAAATGTCACAATCAAAATAAATCTCACAAGTCAGCTCATAGAAATCACGTCCAAATGCTGACACTCAACATACACCAGGTAACTTGGCACATGAAGAGTAACTTGACGTACACTGGGTAACTCGGCACATGAACAAATTGTTATAGTAATTTGACACATGAAGGAATTATGAGGCACATGAAGGAATTGCTAGGCATATGAAGGAATTTATAGGCACATGAACAAATTGTTGGGCACCAACTTGTAGAATGAACAAAAATGAGTAGGATAACAAGGAAACCCATGATGCTCTTGCATCATTTATGACTTTGATGCTTATGTTTGAATCTTTCCACATTCCAATCTAATACAAATCACGTTCATATCTTCTTAGGTGCAACTATATCTAGTGTTGATTGTGTGATTTTTTGATGTTCATTAATAATGGCCCAATGATGAAAATAATTTCTTTAACATTCTCTAATGAATGATGAGCACAAAATGCTATGTTACAGTTGCTCTATTGCAAGTACACCTTTTCATTTTCATGTAGCTTGCATTATTAGATTTCATGTTAGTTTGCATTTTTAGGCTGCATTATGATTTTGAGAGGGTTTTCCCTTAATCTTTCTTTGGGACTTTTAATCAACTGTGCTCATGTTTTGATCTTCATTTCTTTATCTTCTTTCATGTTCTTAATCAATATCTTAAATAGTTGATTGATTTTGGAGCATTATGTTTTCTTCTTTCTATTTCTTCCCATATCTCCCAAATTTCTATCTTCCATTTGATTTAACCCACTTATTTTCTTCTAATTCACCTTTGGGGCATAATATTTCATGCTTGATGATCTAACTTGGTTCTGTGATTCTTATATCTTTCATCTTACATCACAAACTTTATTTTTTGTTTGATTTGATCAAATTTATCAATTTGTTGTTTCTCCTCTATCTCATTTCAATTTCAATCACGAGGAGGTAGTATCTATGAACTTTTGTCCTTGATTCAATTTTATCAATTTTACTCTCAATTTTTTAAGTCAAAATTTATTTGTATTCTTTTTCCTGATGTGTTCTTGTATCAACCACACATCTGGATTATTTTGTGATCCCAAATTGATCTCACACTTTAATTTCTTTCTTTGACTACATATGTTCCTAAATTGATCACACATTAGTTAAAGAGAGGCAAATGTATGCACTCTAAAATGGTCATCTAGATTATGGGCTTCCATTATTCAATTTATCAAATTTTTGGAATCAATGGTTTGCAATATTTTATTAAATTAATTCAAATCAATCTCTTTGATCAAATTGTATTTAATTTAATTATTTCAGTATTTCCTAAAGGTTTGAACATTTTATCCTAAGTCTTATTTGATTAAAATACAACCTCTCTTTTAATTAAATAATTAATCCACATTTAATTAATTAAGAGAAAACCCTCTTTTAATTTAATTAAATATTTCCTATTTAATTAAAAGAACTTGCTCCCTTTTAATTAAATAAAACCCCCTTTGAATTAAAAGAAGATCCATCTTTTACTTAAATAAATAAAATCCCACTTGAAAAAAGGGAAATAAATTAAATACAATTTTTTTTTTAAAAAAAATTTCTCTACACTTAAACGCATATATTTCTATGTGGGATTCCATTTAATTTTCCTCCTCTTTTGTCATTAGTATAATTTTGTCTCACACCAATAATTCTTTCTCCACCCTTGATTAAATCTTATTGCCTCTTAATCTTACTAGTCTATTCTTCTTTATAAGGGAGAGCCCTCTCTTCATTTTTAACGTCCACGATTATGCTATTATTATGCTGCAATTTTTGAGGAGTTTGAGCATTAAAAAATTTTGTGGAGAACTTCTATCTTCTTGTCTTCTTCTCTCATGCATCTACGACTTCCATCATCATAATCCATTCTTTCATTTTCATATTATCTTAGATCTATGTTTGTTTTCATAGATTAATATTGCAATGTTATTTCCTTTCTTGCATTCCTTTGCATTGTCATCATTTAGGTTAGTTTGCATCTTCATTTGCATTCATTTTTTGATCTTTGAATCTCTCATTTTATGGTGTACTTGCATGGGCACAAACTAGGTCAAACTAAGGGCCTCCATCACAAACCCTTGTACTCCATGAATAGAGAGCTATGAGCCACCATTCAAGACCCCATTCTTGAGCAATCTTGGATATGATGACTCATAGAAGTGTGCTCATATTTTAGGCATATAAGACAAAGCCCAACACAAACATGTATGGCTAGTATAATGATATGTAGATTTTTTTACAATGATTTAATTGGGGTAGTAGGAGATTATAATTGTTAGAACAACTTGAAATCTGAGAATGATGATGCTGAAAACTAATGAAACATAGAAACATAATCGATGGACTGTGATTTATTTGCAGATGGATAGAGACCACATTTAACATAGATGAAAAATATCAAATTGATAATAGTAAACACACATTTATAAGTTTAATCAATTATACCAATTCTCATAGAGGTTTTCTTTTGCTAAACAAATATTTTATTGGGAAATTAACTAGGTGCTTTTAGACTAATGATAGCATTTCCAACCATTTGTGAAAAAATGAGAAAATTTCACTCCTTTCCTTTTTCATAACCATTTAGAATTTGAATTATAGTATCACACCCTATTGTGTTTGGGGTGCAACTGACTATGTTTTATGTTCACTCTATTTGATAACATCTGTGAGTAATTATATTTTTGAAATACTCTATTATATTTACAAATGTTAGCATTTTGTACTCAAACCTATGAAGATACTTGATCTACAAGATCGATTCCAATAGATATATTATTTAGATTAGAAATTTTCAAGATTAATCTATTTTAAGTAGTTGTAGGCAAATTTTTATTCTAGATATTATCTTTAAAGATGAGTAAAAGAGAAATTTTGAATGAAGCTAAACTATCGATGCACATGACTTCCATTTATAAATAGATTTGAGAAAATCAACCTAATTTTGATTGATAAATAGATAATCTATTTAGAAGTCAATAATCCCACATCAAACCATAAAAAAAAAGTTTTACTTAAATGATGAAAGAAATTTTTAAAAAAATGAATGGAACCATTTATCCTTTTAGATTTGTCATTAGCAATGAAATTTATAAGTGCCAATAAACTTCTAATTTAGCATCTTCACTCAAACCTTAAGTTACAATTAGTCTATATGATCAACTTTCAGAGGCACAATATTTAATTCCTCATCTCTCAACATTGTATAAAGAAATTTTGAACTAGTATTTCACTCATATCTTCTATGATAGTTTGTCTATAAGATCAATTCTTATAAATATAATAATCAATCCAACACCCTCAATGAAATCAAGATTTTGACATCACATCACATATAGACTTGTTTTTGTTAAACTGAAGTTATAGGTATGATAAAACTCCTACAAATAAAAGATGGTCATTGATCACTCTGAAAAAATCCAATCTTCCCATTTAAGACTAATATAACTATATGTTACATCATCAATTATGCTCAGTAAGAATCCCATCTCCAACCTCAACATCTTTCACATTCACTACTGCAAATAATATTGTACCATACCTTATTAAAACTCTGTAAATACATACTCTAGATGTCACCATAGTAAATTGTACAACTAAATCCTTTATAATAAGTCTCCTAATGATTATATGTAAAATTAAGAAGAAACAAATGACCAAAATGCTTGTCTCTATCATAAGTAATGGTCCATTTCATTTGATCACATTCTATCTAGATAAAGAACAATGGCTTTATGTCCATCCTCTAAATAGGACATACAAAGAAAAAATATTTTTTGTTATTGTAGGTACATATTTTGTGGAAGCATATGCACTTATGCCAAGAACTACTAGGACTTTTGTTGACATGATCTATGACAATAAATTGTTTAACTAACCTATCATGAGATACTACAAGGCTCAATAATTTCAACATAATTCTGATCAAGGCAAGAATTTAAACCAAGAATGAACACTCGATACCAATACCTAAAATTTTCTTACATTTTCATTCTTACCTCAATTTATTACTAACATCAAGGTTTCCAATTTGTAGATTATAATGCTCAATTATAGGATAAAGATTGATTTTTCTCTAAAATCTTTGACATACAATTGATCTTTACAACTGATCATACTATAACAAGACTCAATGGAAGAAAAAATATTAGAAAAGGGGAAGCCCTTGAATCAATGCTTCCAAATTAGTTACTAAAACAAACATACAATTGCTTCTATAATTGCCAACTAGAAGAACTCCCTATCCAAAATAACAAATAAACACCTTTTTGCTAAAACTTTAGTTGGGGCTTTTTGTGGGCAGCAAGACAATAAAATCTTTACTGGATCACTCAATTAATACTATCACTCAAGAATCTATGTCACTCAACCAACATTTTTATGCTTGATAATGATTAAGTTCATTAATCTTGTTCTTCAACTCCTTGAGTTACCATGCATCACTAATACTTGGTCAAACTTACCATTATGACTTGTTTCAACTCTAATCTTTTCCCAACTATCACCTTCACTTCATGTATTGATTAAATAATAAATTATCTTATCAAGTGCCCATTATAATTCCATCTCACTTACACATCTCAACTCAACCTTTCACTAGGTCATCTCATGATCTTATCCTTTCAAATCTTCATCAATCAATAGATATCACACTCTACACTATTGGTGAATGTCTCTCCAATAGGTTTGACACCTACCTTACCAATAGGGTTGACATCAATGACAATACAACTATTGTTCCAATTAAGCTCTCAATAATTATAACTCCAACAATCTACCTCTTTGGGATTGATGGAAAAACCCTTCTAGTGGTAAAACCTTTCCACATTCCATGAGATATGCAATATCTTCAAGTTAAGTTACCATGCAATCCAAGAATGCAATGCAACACCTTAAGTATTCAAGAATATTTCTTTGTACCCTCTTAGATATTTAGTAATATCCTTAGTTTCATTCTAATTCTCATATAGTCAACTTCAATGAACATCAACCTTCAATTGTCTCCCTATATCTTTATGTCTTTGTTGACATCATCATTCATTTTCCTCTTTCTCTTTCTATCATATGATCTTCCATCTTCATCGCCTTCTATGGTAACTATGTACAGTCTTCAATACCATCTCTCCCTCTTTGAAAACAATGTCAAAGTCATTTTAGTCACCATGACAACATCACATGCACCTTCCTACATCTTTTTTCATGTAGATATCACTAGTCTTGCTTGTATATTTTCTCCCTCTATCATGAAGCACCTCATCAAAATCATCTCTTTACATCATTTCACACCTTAAGGAAGATATGAAAGTGTGATCTTATACATTAATGTGTATGATATTTTAATAATAACAATTGATGCAATGCCACATTTCCTCCTTGGTAAAGATGTTAGCTATATGTTCCTTATTTTTCGAATATTTAGGCTTCACTTCTTTGTCTTTAACCAATTCTCTCAAGTAATGATACTTGATCTCATTATGGTTTTTCTTACTATGCATCACATGAATCTTCAAAATATGTATAGCACTTGTATTGTCACAATAGATCACTATAGGATCAATAATGTTTTCCTTCATACCTTTCAACAATTGCTTGATCCAAACAACATTTAAAGAATTCACTGCTGCAAAAGCATATTTAACTTCTATTGTGGATTGAGAAATGCAATTCTACTTCTGGCTTGTCCAAGAAATCAATCTCTCTCCAAGAAAGAAAGCACCTCAACTAGTATTTTTTTGTCATCAACATTTCAAGCACAATTTGCATTAGTATATACCTTTAGCTCAAATTTATCATTCTTCTTATATACCATAGGCCATAATCATATGTTCCTTTCAGATATCACAGTATCCTTTTCATAGCCATCATGTGATTCTCTTTAGGACTAGTATAAAATACTACAACTATTCCAACTTCTAATACAATGTCAAGTCTTATATGACCTACATACTATAGTTTTCCAATAATTGACCTATATAATCTTTGATTTACCTCTTTATAATCATCATTCTTTGAAAGTTTATGTCTAGCAGCTATAGGGGTTTCAATTAGTCTTGAGTCTTTCATGCCAAAAGATTTTTAGTATCTCCTTAATATAATTTTATTATTTAATATATATACCTTTCTTTATCTGATATACTTGTAGGCCAATAAAGAATTTTATCTCTCCAAACATAGAAATTTCAAAATCTTTCGTCATTTCAAATAATTTGCAAAATTCATTTTTTCCTCTAAATATGATATCATTTACAAATAATTCAGCTAACAATATCTTTCCCTTTGATTAATTAAGATATTTTCATCCTTGGCATGTTGACATTCCTCCTTGGATTTCCACCTTTTCAATTATTTTTCCACTCCATTTATGATTTTCTTCTCATAAACTTTACCCATATGCTTTTCTATGGTGGAAATTTTTAGCTGCAATATCTTTTCCTTTTTATTTGTCCTTGTGCATATCATACATCTTCATTCTATTATAAATTCACCTTCTTTTGGATTGCAACAAGGTTTAGTGAATTTATACATTGAGGTTCATTCTATTTGAAAATTCTTGATTGATAGATCCCAATTCCAATATATTTTGGATTTCACATCAGTTTTTGCATTGTCTTTCCTTTCTCCTTTCCTAGTCATGCACCATCACCATCTTTCAAATTCTCATCCATGTTGATTATATTATTTTGGCCACTCTAGGTATTGCCCTAAAGATCTTGGATACTCTAGGTATTTACCGTAATATCTTCTCCAAATTCAAAATAACCAAAGATAATAGGTTCACCAGCTTCTTCAATATGTGCTAATGGCATTAGTAGTGGTAGTGATTGAGAATCTTGTAAATGTACTTGTGATGTTGTAGCTTCCTGATTTTGGCCATTAAAATATGATGACAAGGTTTTGTGAGTGTATTTGGCTAGTATTTCTTGGTTAACACCACATATAGAAGTCTTACCCTTGTTCATGTTTGACATCTCCCAAGAAATATAGGCTACCAAAAAAATCAAGTTGTTCACTAAATGATAGTTAACTGTAGTCTATTACATATATTTATCTAAATAGTATTCAGTGTTTGTACAACCTACACTATAAAATATAGATGTCCTAGGTCTCCATGGTTACTGCATGACTCAATGGTACTAGTCATTGGCCCTAGGTGTCAACTGACCACTAACAATCTAACTTGTATCTAAGAATGAACTAAAATTATAGAGAGTAGATAGATAAGGGTCAAAATTGCTCTTTTCCTAAATTTTAATCATCACACTCATGTCTCACTTGACAATGATCTCGATAGTTTGAGAAATTGAGAATTCACTATTTATTAGAATTGAGACAACCTACTGATTTATGAGTATATTTATATCATTTCTCTTTAGAGAATTTTGTGAGAATATTATAATGCATACAAAATATTTGGCAAAGATCACATAATAAAAACATGTCCTATGGATTTCCAAGGTGATTATGGTTTGTCCATTATATGGCCGTGCATAATATAGTTGTCAAAATTGAACTATTATGTGACATGCATCCATATTTATGGGGAAAATTTTGTCCCCATCCTAATTTTTTTTTGAAATCTTGGGAAAATTGAGGCCATCCAGAAAGTTCTTCTTCAAAAATAATAGCCAAATGTGTTTTTAATTTTCCATGTGCAAAAAATATTTTTCATTAGCTATTTCTTGTTGAAAGGAGATCTAAGGACATAAATCTTGTGGCAATGGGCCTAGCGATCTAATTTTTGATAAACTTGAGGGGATGCACCATACTAGATATGTGGAAACAACTCACCAAACCGACATTGGTCGATGAATGAAATTTACAATTGGTGAGTATTCACCTCTACAGTTAGCCTTGATATCATATAATTATATTTTTGTTAAACCACAAGTAAACCTAATGGACAACACATGAAAAATATGTAGATTCTTCATAATTTTTGTGCAAAAGAGCTTGGTACCTACTTGATTCTCTAAGCCTTTACATTGGACCTCCAAAAAAATCCAAGCCTTAGGCTTGGTGGATTCTATTGCATTTAAAAGCGCATATGAGCTTTCAAATTTAAATATTTCTCCAAGGTCACATTCAATGGAATATCAATATATAATGGCTTACATAACACATAAGCACTATAGTGCATATTCCCTATTTGGAAATAAAGAAAAATTAAAATATCCTTATGTTACAAATAGGTAATCGAATCAATATTTTCAATCTTTTTGCCAACACCTAGATATTATTAATTACTTTGCCACATACATAAGAAAATAAACCAATAAAGTTTAATAGTATAAAAAACCATACATAAATAGAGCTCATAACACCATATTTTGTTAACTAGGGAAACCTTGGCCAAGGGAAAACCCTAGAGGGGATGAAAATCACAAGATGATTTACCATATAAAGAATCTAGTCAAGTATATTGACCCTGTTAGGATTCGATGAAGAATTTATAGTGTATCAAGTCCTTGTTAGGAAATTAGGCCTTGTTAGAAGCCTCAAGCTTATTAGGAGTTGCTTCAAATTTTTTAGGAGTCAGTAGATCATATACAAATGTGTGGAAGAAGAGCTCATTGCCCTAACATGCAATGATACAATTAACTTCTTCAAAAGATAGATATACATACAATACTGGATCATTTGTTGTACTTACAATTCTTCTGATTCTCAGATATTCATACAAGCCTTTAGTGGACTATCACTCAATATCATAAACAAGGAGTAACTTTAGATTTATCAGCTTGCATCATATCTTGCATTATCATATCATATCACATCACATCTATCTTTGTAAATGAAGTTCTTTACTTATATCAATCATATTAATAAATCCTTCCTTAGTTGACTCTCATAGCATCCTTGGATTTGGCTCATCAAGACTTAATAATCAAAATAATTCTTTAAGTTGTACAACTCAATTTGTTGGCTTTCTCTATTCTATACTATGAAGCATCTGCATCGATATTTCCTTCATAACGTGAACTTGGTTGTCTATATATACATGTACACTACTATACATCATCAGGATGACATCATTCATCTATAGTCAATTGCACAAGAGAATATTCTTAAGGAATATTCCACTATATATAGAACTCATCATGTTGTTGTATCATTGTCTAATACTATATCTCATCTTGTTTGACTAATTGGTCATATTATCGACAATCACCCCCTTTGGCATTGATAGAAACATTTTGGGAAAATTGGCTAAGTTCCCAAAAAAAATGTTGCCATACCAATTAAAATAAATAAACATACTCAAAATAGTATGTCTTGGAAAGATTATGTCAAAAATATTAAATACCTTATAACTCTGATTACAAAGCTTTCTTGAAGCAAAGCTTACTCCTATACTTCAAAATAAAACTATACAACTTACAATTTCAATTTTCCTTATTTCTCCCCCTTTAACATTAATGACAAAGGTGTCTACAAAAGGAAGCATTCTGTCAAAATCTGAAAGCTGCATTAAAATTTAGAAAAATAATCACTGAAGTTAGTTTTCAACTGTACAAGGTGTTTCTTCCAACTATCTTTTAATGCATCTAACACACTTATTAGCACACATAGGACAAATGTGGCTAACTCTACTACATTCACGTCTATAACCACAAACTTTTGATATGAAGTTTTAGCTGCAAAATATTTCTCCAACTACTTCTTTAACAATGTAATCTATGGGGATAAATGGTCTCTCAAAAGTGAGAATCTTTTTAGGTTTTTCTCTTTTTCTTCTAATCTTGTTTCAAAAAGTTATTAGTAAGTGTTTGTAGCTTAGTTATCTTTCCTTTGATATGTTCACCAAAACTATGAAGGTGAAGGTATGCCAAGTTGTATTTAGTGTAAATTTTCTTCCCTTCCTTCATACTCTACCTCAATACCTTAATACATATATTTAATGTTTTTATATCATTCCTTATATTTTTACACATAGTATTAAGAAGACTAGCATCATGCTTAGTCTCTGCTTGCACTATAGCAACATTAGTAAGCATTGTAAACTCATTGTGAAAAGATTTACACAAAATTGCTACTCTTTGTTGAATTTCTATAGATGTATCAATAGAACTTACTACTTTTTTTAATCTATCCAAAACTAATGTTAAAGTCTTCTCAATTGACTTAACTAATTTATTCTTTTCAAAGAATTTACTTAAATAAGGCATAAGGTTTTGTGGTTCAGTTTCATCATCTGATTCCACTACTGTGGTGACCACTGCTACTATGGCTATGGGTGCACTTGTATTAGCTACCTCAATGCTAGCTATCACAACTTCAAATTTCTTCTCAAATGATACATCTTCTTTCTTTTGCTCATTCTCTTCCTCTTCATCACTAGAGCTACTATAGTCAAAGTATTGCTAACAATGTCAGAGCCAAAATATTTAATTGGATCTTTCATTCTATCCACTATTACATTACTATTATCTACTTGAATGGATTCAATATCAATGGTAATGTGTGGTGAATCACTTGGAATTGAAGCTTCAGCTAGTTGCTCAAAACTATGAGAAGGACTAATTGTTGCCATAGTAGGGCTTGTCTCCCCTGACCATGCACTCTTCTTAGTCTCCTTAGGAAATGTAGTCATGTATGTGACTATTTCCTTTTTAGTTTCTATATTTAATTATTCATAATTTCCTCCCCTAAGAAGAATGTATCTCTTTTTATTCCTTAACAAGGGTGCTATACCTTTCAAAAATTCCTTTGAATCTTTTTCCTTATTTACTATACATAGCTTTTTCACCATATTTATCATTATTTGTTTGTCTTCCTCAATTACTCTACTCTTTCTATTTCTTAGTCTATTATACAAATCTTCAAGGATTTGACCTTTTATGCTATCAAATCTTTTATCTTTTAGAATCTTATTTCTAACTACAACATTTTCTAGCTATCTCCTATCCATATTAATGTACAAATCATAATACTTATTCAATTGAACAAAATTATTGTCAGTAATAATTTGTATATTAATATTTTATGCCTTAGGTTTCCATGCTCTCCTTCCTACTAAAGTCTTTACTTCATGTTCTATAGGCTCTACTGGTCTATTAGCAGTTGCTTCTTCAGATTTTGAGGAACTAATCTACAAGTTCTCCTCTTACTCTATCCACTAGTTATTTTCTTAACTCTCTTATCAAAATATGGGATTTTTATAGGTTTTATTTTCTCAAATCTTGTAGAATCTCTTCACTAATTCTTCCACTGATTCCTTTTGGTTCCTCAAGGGTTGCTGCTGTGAAACTATTGCATATGGCACTGTAGGTGCTTGCAAACTTGTCTATGCAATTGTGACCTCTACTATAGGTTTGGCCATTGGAATAGGTGTAGGATTTAGTATTTCAGTTTGACCACTAACCTTCATCTCTAAGGCTATCCTTTTCACCTCTTCAAATTCTTTCCTAGACACCTTGATTCTTTTAAGATAGAATCAATTACTTTATCTACCTTCTTCTTGATGTCCTTATCCATTATATTTTTTTGAACCTCTTTAGTATATATACCCCATCTAGGGTATCTAGAATCTACTTCAATGTATAGAATTTTCTACGCATAGCCTTTAATTAGTTCAGTGTTCATCTCATAACCCATAGGTTCAGTGAACTTTACTTGAGGAACTACGACCTCTATGCATGTTAAATCTATTTCTACCATAAAACATTGTTCATCCTTATATTTCTCTATCAGCATAGGTAGTATCCTATACCTCTACTTCATTTCAGCTTGGAATGATTTCAGCATTCTAGCAATATCATTGTCTTTGACTATTTCCAATTTAGATCTAAAAACTTGAGTGATAATTTGCATTGCACACTCACTTCCATTCCAATTTGAAATACCAAGAAACTTCTTTGCTACATAGAAGAATATATGAGTCAATAGGGATTCAAACCTAAAGGCTATGCTCTTACATTTCTAGATCTTTGTTATGTTATCCAACAACTAAGTTTGGATAATATCACATAGATTAACTTTTTCACCTTTTAATTCCATTACATAAACTATGTGAAGAAATATAACGAGGACTGAATCTAACCTAGATCCATGGTTGAATTTATAACCCAAAATTCTACTGAGGAGTCTTACTCCATCATCTTGAATGGTGTTAACCTTCATGTTTCTACCATCAAATCTTGTGTTGAGATTTGTTTCAACTATTTTGCACACAATCTTTATGTTTATGGGATTGCATCCTTTGTTGCTCAGATCAATGACCTTGTGAATTAGGTCATTATCAATGCATATAAGTGAATCTCCTAACCATAGAAGGTCATCATGAATTCTACTCAAAATGATTCTTGTGCGCTTGTGGTTTTCAAAGTTCATATAGAAAATGTACTTAACTAGGTTAAGTTTCTCTAGGTATGCATATTCTAGTTTCAATGATAAATCATTGTTGCACATTTTCTCCAATTCTTTATGGATCTCAGTATCACCTATGCTTTCTATCTTATAGTGAATATAACTTCTTATGTCTTCAACATGAAAAACATTTTTGGGTACTTGTGAAAATGCTCCAAGGGTATCATCAAGCAAAGAAATAAATGGGTGTTTCTTAAAGGTATATCTAGGTCTATTATTGATATAAAACACTTCATGTGTTTCCATAGCTGATTTTACCAAAAATGTGCTCAACAAATTTAAAAACTACCTCAACATCATGTTTAGGGCTTTCAGCAATCACATGTATCTGCAAGCTTCTTCAACACTTCAAATAGCTATCAAATCACTCTTCAATATTGCACTTAATATTTCATGCAAGAAAATGATGTTCATAAATCAATTTGCATCCTTTAAATCTTTTATAATCTGTAATTTGCATTAAATGCATATCTGTCACAAATTAAAAATGTTGTCTTTATGTAACAAACAAATTATTTTCTGGATAACCTCATATTGATCATATCAAGCAATACACACTTTATTTCAAACTTCTCTCAGTTTCTAGTATATACTACTAACTATGCAACTTGTGGTATTCTCTCTAACATTAGTTTTAATTTAACTGATGCATTATCTTACTAAGAATGCTTAATTCAGGTAGGATGAGTCATAGACAATAAGTGAATTTACTATCTTATAAGGTGCATTAGGATGTGCTTCTTCTAGAACTATATGAGAACTTCCAGGTCCTTTTGCCTTTACAAATTTTTCCTTGAAATCTTCTATCTTCTCCTTCCTTTCTTACTTTAGATTGTCATCATTTCTTTTGTTGTTCCTTCTGTAGTTTTGATTCTTGTATAGTTTTCTTCTATCCATTCTATAGAACTTTTCTATGTGTCCAAAGTTATACATAACTAACATACAGTTATATTCCTTCTTTATTCATTATACTGGTTGTTAGGTACCCTAAAATTCCTTGCAATGTATCCAAGATTATTACATCTATAACAAACAATTTTTTTTCTTTCTCCACTCTCATTGCTATGAGATCTTCTTTTGCCTACATGGTTAGTGTTCCTAAACATTCTACTATTTGCATTATCACTATCAAATTTAGGTTTCTTAAAATCTATTGCATAGTGTTCATATCCATGATAATTATGACAATAAAAATTTGAAATGGGTTTAAAAGACCTACCTTTGCAATCATGTCCAATATGCTCAGGTTCATCAGATGTAAAACATTTAACATTAGATTTCTTTTTTTCTCTACTTTTCCCATCTTGATTAGATTATTTAGATTTTTCAAAGTGAATAAAATTTTCTTTGTCTTTAGATGTATCATTAGAATTTCTCATGTTTATATCTTTCTTGACTTCAAGAAGATCAAATCCTTTTCTCTCATTAGATTTCTTGGTAGATTGTCCAAGAAATAAGCCAAGTCCAATCTTATCATAACTAGGTCATTGTATAGACATTTTTTCTTAAATATTTTTACTGACGGTATATAATTTCTTAGGTTTTTGTTTAGTTTTCACAAATTTGCCTTTTACAATAGTATTGTATTTCTAACATGATAGATTCTAATTCAAATGTTACTTTGCTTAACTGGGATCTTAGATTTTCATTTTCAGCTTTTATTTCAAAATCATTCTTACCTCCATTTTCTTAAGACTTAGCTTAAATTCTACCATTTTTAACTTATATTTCAAAATCTCATTATCTTTCTTTAGATCTTCAATATCATCATCATTAATTTTATCAATAGGTCCTTTTTCTTCAAATTATCTATCTTGTCCTTTAGTTTCCCAATATAATATTTTGCATCTTCATATCTATCCTTTAGGCCATCTCTTTCATCAATAACGAGATAAATTTTATCAAGAGATTCTTCAAAATTCTTCTTCAATTGTTTCATATCCATAGGGATTTTATTCAAGTTGTTAAGCCTCTTTTGAATAACTAAGCTTTGATACCAATTGTTAGAAATAGGTAATACTGAGAGGGCGGGGGGGGGGGGGTGCATGGGTGAATCAATATTTTCAATAGTTTTTCTCACAACTGGATATTATTAATTACTTTTCCACATGCATAAGAAAATAAACCAATAATGATGAATAGTATAAATACTGGGAGTATCTCCACACAAGAAGAGAACTCATAACACCATATTTTTTTAAATAGGGAAACCATATCCAGGGGAAAACACTAGTGGGGATGAAACTTACAAGATGATTCACTATATAAGGAATTTAGTTAAGGATATTGACCCTGTTAGGAGTCTATATGAAGAATGTCTAGTGTCTCAAGTCTATGTTAGGAGACTAGGCCTTTTTAGAAGCCCTAACCCTTTTAGTATTTTCTTCAACCCTATTAGAAGTTGGTAGATCATATACAAATGTGTGCAAGAAGAGCCCACTAGCCTAACATGAAACTATACAATTAACTTCTTCAAAAGATAGATATACATACAATACTAGATCATTTTCTATACTTCACAATTCCTCCAATTGTCAGATCTTCATACAAGCCTTTAGTGGACTATAGATAATCTTCCTTTCAGTTTGCTCAATGTCATAAACAAGGAGTAACTTTGCATACATCAAATTTCATCATATCTCGCATTATCATATCATATCACATCACATAAATATTCACAAATGAAGTTCTTATATCAATCATATTAATAAATCCTTCCTTAGTCGGCTCTCATATCATCCTTATAGTCAATTCATCAAGAATTAATAATTAAAATAATTATTTAAGTCATACAACTCAATTTGCTAACTTTCTTTGTTCTGTGTTGTAAAGTATTTGCATCAATATTTTGTTCATAACTTGAACTTTGCTATTTGTACATACATGCACATTGGTATACATCATCAGGACAACATCATGCATCTGTAGTCAACTGTGTAAGAGAATATTCTTAAGGAATATTTTGCTATCAACAAAACTCTTTGTGCTCCTATATCATCGTCCAATATTAAGAAAGTTTTCCATCACAAATAATCATAACTATACTATAAAACATATGTTGTCATAAATGACAACCACATATCTCATCTTATTTGACTGATTGGTCATATTGCCAACACCTTCTAAATAGAGAACACTCATGCCAATTTCATCACTAGGACCATACATAAACTATAATATTTAAGTTACATGTTCTTCTTTATTATACTTAAGTTAAATTTTGTGTATATAATTTCAACATGCTTGAGAGTAGTCTTAGCTTCATAAGAATTAATACCAACATTCTTGACTGTGAGGGTTTCTAGGAAAGTTCATACTTAGCTAAATTTCAAAAAATCAACACATTATCTTTAACATTATTTCTAATAAACTATTGATTACACCCTTAAGCCCTTGACTTATGCATGATCATTGAGGATAGTTTCTTATTATATTATTTATAAACTCTCTCTCTCTCTCTCTCTCTCTCTCTCTCTCTCTCTCTCTAGACTTACTACCTGATGAAATTACAAGTAGGAAAAGAAGTAAACTTCTAAGATGGGGGTGAATCAGAAGTGTAAACTTGGTCTTAGAAAACTTTTACAATTCAAACATCACATGCATTAACATATTGAAATAGCATGTCAAGTAAATGCATCTATGTAATCACACACACATAACACCGAATATGATTACCCAAAAACCCTCCAAATGAGAATGTAAAATTGGGATTTGAAGGACTTTAGAACATCCACTTGGAATGTCACCTTGATAAAAGATTTGGCTCAGCCTATTAGGACTACTCTAATTACAAGATTTACCTGAAATTACCTATTAGAATGTCTCATCATAGATCTTATGAATGACACTAGATTATCTTGTTAATGATCAAATCTAAAAATTATACTTCTTGATCCTTTATGATGAGATGTATCAATGTTGTGTCCTTATCTATCCTTTGTTCTCCTCTAACTGATTTTTCAATTCACTCTGTCTACTAAGTCACCTTGAATACTTTGCAAACTCTCTTGTCTACTTCTCTATTATTCACCTCTTGATTAATTCTCAATTCCTTGATTCATTACTTCATTATAAACTCTAGAGCTTTTTATTCCTTATAAAGACTTTGGTGGCTTAGTGTTAGGTATGAATCTATGATTGAGATTCATCCATTTTTTTGCTTAAACCTTCCCATCTTTTGATTAGCTACATGTAATTGCATTGGGATTTGACATATAGATTCATCCTTATCTCCAAAAGATCATAATATATCCTTAAGTTAGCTTGAAAATAGTTCACATAGTTATTTGTACAATTACAAAAAAAATGTCCATTTTGTATTACTCGATACATAAAGTTACTAATTCTCGCCACTTAATATAATTATGTTTCTAGCTTGGCACTTAAACTGCTTGACACCTATTGTCTATTCGGCACTTGAATCACTTAGCTTGGTCTATCTACTCGACACTTGAGTGACTTGGCATATGAGCAGCTTAAAACTCATTGTGACTCGACATGGTCTAACATTCTTATGTTTTACTCAACATGTATTACTACTTCGGCATGAACTAAGTAAATAGATTAAGTGTGTTGACACTCAATTGTCAAAACTAATTCCAAGATCAACAATCTAACCCCTTTGACATGAGTGTCAAAAATAGTTAAATATACATAATCAATCTAATCTTTTTGAGTATAACATATCCATGACTCAGCTTATATACAAAACTTCAAAATTTTCAAAATTTTGTAATAGTTTATATACCTCAAAATTTATAACTTTCCCTAAGTTAATGTGCCTGATTTGTATCTAAAATTGTGTTCTTCATTCTAAGTAGATTTGTCTCTACTGATACTTTTTATTGGCACTTATACTCTTTCATTTTTTATGCTCTATTTTTTTCCTATTTTGTCTTCATCTTCATCTTTTTGCTGAATTCCCCTTTCTTTTTTCATATTGCATCTCCCTCTTTTCCTCGTGCCTTTATCTCCCATATTCTTTATTCATCACTTCCCTTTTCTTTATTCTTCCCCTTGCTTATTTATCTTCCCATTTTTGACACTTATGTCGAAGGGTTTATACACTTATGGTGTATTTGTTTAAAAATGTTTTATGGACTTCCATTATTATTTTTAGAGCAGCATCCTAGTTGTCACATGCAACATCAAATGATTTGATTTGGATTGCTAGCTCTACTACAAGATGGACTAGATCATCTAGTGTAGAAAGATTAGGATCTTTCTTTAACAAAGTTTTTGAATATCCTAGCTCTTTATGGAGTATTTCCATATGTGGGGTAAGAGATGCTTCGATATTTGTCAACTTGGCTCTTGTATTAGCCTTTTCTACTTTTAACACAACTAGTTGACTTTGTGACTAAATAAATGCATGAAAATACTTCTCACTTTGAGCTAGGTTTTGTGGTAATTGCATACCTAATACATTCAAGTTCCTCTCTAGACTCAAAATTCTCTATCTTGTGTCTTGAGTGAAGAGTGTGGAGTCACATAGTTTAGTGTACAATGAGAAAATATTCTCAAGTGCCTTCTTCACTTTCTCAATCTTTATTGATAGTTCAACTAGCGTAAGCGCTATCTCACTAGATATCTTCTCATTGACTTTTCCTTGAAACTTTCTTTCAGACCATTCACAAAGTTTGGCATTTGTGTTTAATTCTTCATTGTTCACCTATTCCACAATTTTTGAAATTTTTTCCAATAGTGGCTTTGTCTCTTTAGGTGTTGACAAGCTGAAAGAATCTAAGAAGATGTATTTAATTTCTTGTGATGCTTGTCTTTGTCTATACTCTTTCCTGAGTATTTCTTTTTGCTTCTTCTCTAAGACTTGTTGCAACATGTTTATTTTTTCTACTATCATTGTTACATAATCATACTTAGGTATCACTGTCTCTTCATCTAGAGTTACTTCTCCATAGTGAATTACCTTAGCAACCTTAGAAGAACTTGAGCTTACTATTGAGATCTACAAGGGGTACAACTTTTGTACTCATCTTCTAAAGGATCTTTGTAGGAGTGCCTAATGTTGGTAATTTTACCAATTCTTGAATGACCTCTTCCTCCTTCTCCTTTGGTGTGTCCTTATTCTCTTCAAATTTTCTCTTATCAATCACAATGATTTGTGTTCCACCTTGTTCTTGTGCTTTAGGTATAGATGTACTTGTCTATCCTATTTATTCTTTTGTTTTATTTTCTTCTTCTACTTGCCTCTATTCAACTATGTCAACTCTAACAGATGTATCAACCTTAGTAGATTTATCTACTTCTATTTTGATTGAAGGTTGTACTTGAGTAGCTGTAGGGATAGAGGTTGGTTATTGTGTTTTCACTTTGTAACTTTTTTTTTCAGCTACCGCCTTCTAAAGTTCATCAACACTGACCAATACTGGATTTTCACATAATCTTGCTTGAAGTGTAGATTGGTCAAAATTCTATTTCAGATCTTCTCTAGTTAAAGGATGGATGTTTTGAGTAGAGACATCAGAGAAATCTTTAAAAAGTATAGTTTCTATTGGTATACTTCTGGCATTTATGTGTCTTGCACACTATGTTCTTCTTGTTGCTCTTCAATTTTAGCCACATCTTCAGATTTCTTCTGTATTTCCTCCTCAACAATATTTTCTTTCTCCTTTTCATCCTCCTTATTACAATCTTCATCATCATTATTTATTCCCTCAAAGGGATGTTCTTCTCCTTCTTTGAAAGTTGTTAACCCATAAATTTCCCATTAGGGTTGATTTCTTAACAACATCTTCAATGCTGTTCTGAAGAATATTGAAGGCTCTATATTTAGGTGCAAATCTTCCACCATATTTCTTGTTTTCCTTAGCAATCTATCCTTTGGTCAATTCTATCATTACTTGGGTCAATGTAGACTCTCTAATTTGTTTCTCTAGGTTTAAAAAATAATGCCACTTTTGTTCAACAATTTTATCTAAACCTTTTGGTAGAGTATTGTCAAATTCAAGTGGGTTTTTCTTGAATTTGGACATCATTGCACATATTGACGCTTCAACTAAATTCTTTTCTTCTATATTAAGTTTATCAAAATAAATAATTTTTAGACCAGAAAAATTTGCATTACTTCTAACATTTTCATAGATATTCTGAAGAATACTTTGTGGTGTATGACTTACCACTCTAAACTAACTTGTATCCACAGATTCTATCTTCTCATCATTAGTATTTGGTTGTGCAACATATTTTCTTCTTTATTTCTTATGCACTAGGCCTTTTTTGTTTTGTAGCCTCATTTTTCTCTTTGGCTTTCTACTTGGCCTTTTGTGTGGTGGCTCTTGTTCTTGCCCTGGTAGTTGGTTTTGTAGGCTTGGTTAGGCTTGGCTTAGCAATCTTCTTTGCCTTTTTTCTTTGTCACAAGCTTTTCCTTAGCCTTTATTTTTGTTTTTTGGACTTGTGTTGGTGCTTCCTCGGCTTCTTCTTCCTTGACACCTTCTATCTCTTCTTCATCCTTATCTTCTCCAAATAATTGGGTTTATGTAAGAGGTTCTTTCGCTTGATCTTGCTCTTCCTCTTCATCCTCTTCATCTTCTTCCTCTTCTTCATCTCCAACACCACCTCCAAATTTGGCCTTTAATTTCCTCACCAAGTTATCTTTCTTCTTCAATGTGGAGGTTGTTTTCAATTCCATTTCTACTTTGGACTTCATGACATCATGATTTCCAAATATTTTGGTTGTTTTATCAACTTATTTGGCAAGAAGTGTAGTGATGGAAACTGAGGCTTCATCTACATTTCTCCCATATCCTATGGGTCTCAACCATCTTACCGTAGGTATAGCAGCATGCATATATGTGTAATATCTATAAGAAAACATATATCACTGTATTGTTTTTCAAGCAAAGAAATTGGTATCCTCATCCTCTATTTCATAGACTTCTTAAAGTCTTCAAAGTAACTAGTCATGATAGTCTCAAAATTTTCTCCCATCTGCTCAATATATTCATTGATTTAGACTGCAACTCATCTGTTTGTTTTCAAATAATTGAAACATGTAGTTTGACTTAACCATCTCTTGTAGTTACCATTAAAGTGAGTCTTGATGTAGTTCTCAAGGATATGTCCATATTCTTGAAAATAATGATAGTTGTGTCTTGTGTTGTAATCCCAATTTTTTAGAGTATCCACGACTTCTTACCTTTGCTGACCTATCTGATGACCACATAGGCTTGGATTTGCACTCAAAAGATCTATGTCCATACTTCTTACAATTGTAGCATTAACCTTCAAATCTCGGTGCATGCATGATTTTTGTTTTGCATTCATATGCTTGGTGACCTTATTTTTTCCACTTATGATAATGATTCATATTCTTAGGCTTAGCATTCTAATTTTTATTCTTGCTTCTACACACATTAGTAGTATGTCCTTTCTTACCACAAAAGTGACAAATGGGATTGGAGTTCTTATCTTTGTTGTTATTTTCTTCAAAAGCTTTGGATGATTCGCCTTCCTTAGTTCTTGTATAGCCTAATCCTACCTCATCATTATTGGATCTAGGGGATTTCAATAATTTCTCAAAGTACTTGATGGCTTCATTTGGCTTGTTGAAACTTTTAGCAATGTGTCTTTCTCTTTTTAGGTCATTTTGCAACTATTCATTCTTTGTCTTCAATGTAGTTAACTCAATGTCTTTGGCATTCAACTCATCATGAGCATTCATCATTTGGCTCAAGGTTTCCAATTGCATGTTTGAGATCTTGGTTAGCTCTTTTGAGTTCTCTTTCAGTCTGTTGTTCAAGGTTCTTTTTTCTTCTTCAGTCATGGCCTTGTCTTCTATAGCTTTCTTCTTTTGTTATATTATCTCACATAGCATCATGGCTTTAGATTCTTGTTCTAATTTGTGATTTTTAATCTCCTTAGCTTGTACTCTATTCTTTTCCATTAGATCTGCAATTACAAAAAATTCATTGGAGTCTCCATTTGAAAATAGCTTGGTGGTGTCAATTTCTTTGTATTGTGTGTCATTCTCTGCTATAGAAATTTCTTTCCTTTTCTTTAGGGAACTCTTCAAAGCATCTCTAACTTGATTTAGTTGATGTAGTATGAGATCTATTTCAATCTCCTAGTTCTCAATAGTCTTTCCCAAGTTGTAGACTTCCATTTCTAGATCTTTTCTCTAAGCTACAAAGCTTCTCCTTCTAAGAACTTGGCTCTGATACCAATTGTAACAAGTAGGAAAAGCAGTAAACTTCTAAGAGGGGGGTGAATTAGAAGTGTAAACTTGGTCCCATAAAAATTCTACAATTCAAACATCACATGCATTAGCATATTGAAATAACATGTAAAGTAAATGTATCTAAGTAATCCCACACACATAACACCATATATGATTACCCATAAACCTTCCAAATGAGAAGGTAAAACTAGGGTGGGGATGACACTCACAAATCTTTACTCCTATAGAAATAAAGTGTAGTAAATTAAAGTTACAATGTTTTGACTATGAGACATGATATATCCTATGAAAGGCTTGCCCTGTTAAAGGCTTATAAAGACTATTAAGTCCCACCTTGTTAGAGGATTTTAAAACCCTATTAGAAGTGTTCCTAGTTAAAGGACTTTAGAACATTCACTTGGAATCTTAACCTATTAAATGGTTTGACTCAGCCTATTAGGACTACTCTGATTAGGAGATTTAACTGAAATCACCTATTAGAATGTCTCAACATAGATCTTATGAATGGCATTGGATTACCTGGTTAAAGATTAAATCCACACAATATCCTTCTTGATCCTTTATGATCAAATGTATCAATGTTGTGTCCTTCTCTGTCCTTTGTTCTCCTCTAACTAATTATGCAATTCACTCCATCTGCTAAGACACCTTGAATGATCTGCAAACTCTTTTTCTTCTTCTTTGTTATTCACCACTTGATTACTTCCTGATTCCTTGATTCATTACTTCATTGTAAACTTTAGGGATTTTTCTTCCTTATAAAGATTTTGATGGCTTAGGGTTAGGTATGAATCTACGATTGAGATTCATCCATTTTTTTCACTTAAACCTTCCCATTTTCTAATTGGTTGCATGTAATTGTATTATGATTATGCATATAGATTCATCCTTATCTCCAAAAATCATAATCTATCCTTAAGTTAGCTTGAAAATATTTTACATAGTTGTTTGTGCAATTAAAAACAAATATGTCTATTCTATATTACTCGACACTTGAAGTTACTAATGCTTGGCACTTACGATAATTTTGATTCTGGCTCGGCACCTGAACTACTTGCCATCTATTGTCTGACTGACACTTGAGTGACTTGACACATGAGTGGCTTGGAACGCATTGTAACTCAGCATGGTCTAACATTCTTATGTTTTACTCAACATGTATTACTAGTTCAACATGAACTGATTAAATAGCTTAAGTTTGTTGACACTTGATTGTCAAAACCAATTCTGAGATCAACTATTACCATACATCTTATGGTTCCTAAAGATTCAAATGGGGTGAAGTCCTTGCACTATACACTAATATATGGTAATGGGTCTTAAGTATTTCTAGAGAGAATTAATATGTATTACAACTATTTAAGACCTCTTACAACCTCTTATGACCTCTTCCTATACATCAGTGTATGGTAAGGGATCATAAGGAGTATTGGGACACATTAATTTGTGATATTATCCCTAACAACCCCTCACAACACATTAATGTATGGTAAGGGATTGTAAGGGTCCTATAACAAAATAATGTGTCATAGGAACCCTAAGAACCCTACTATTTAGACATAATATAGATAATGGTCACAGGATGTCATAAAGGGTCTTAGGATATTAAGTTATCCTAGGATTCCTTAAGACATAGTAGGATCCCCTAACATACACTAGTAAATAGTAAGGGTTTTAAGGGGCCTTAGGAAAAATTAATGTGTCTTAATTCTCCATAGGACCCTTCATCATGTATGATAAATATTGCAATGGATCTTTAGTGGCCCTAGAACATATCAATGTGGCCTAAAACCCCTTAAGACCCCTTAAAGTACATTAAGAACCATTACCATACATTAGTGTATTGTATGGGGCTCTAAAGGGTTATAAGTGATCTTCACACACATTAACTAGGACCACTTAAGATTCCTTACAACCCCTTTGAAACCATTTCCATATACTAATAATGGTTGAGAGTTCTGAAGGGGTTTTAGGAAACTTTAATGTGTTATAAGACTCCTTAAGCCCCTTAAAATATATTAGTATATTTTTAGGGGTCATGGGATCCCTTATGAACTCTTTGGGACATTTAGAAACTACTTATGGGTTACTAGGGGTCCTTGGATGCATTAATGTTCCCGAGGACCTCTTATGAACCCTTTCCAACACATAATTGATGATACACTATGATACATCAATGTATCCTAGGACCCCTTGTGACACATTACAAATTCATTAGTTTTTTTTGATGCTCCTTATTGATATCTAAGGGGTATTAATCGGTTATATATGTTCAAATGAGTTCTAATGAATCCTTAGGGATACTAATGAGTCCTTGTACCATTTAAGATCAATTATGACCCCTTATGATACATTAGAAATATTAAAATACCATAAGTTTATCCTAGATTAGTTAATATTTTCTAAGGGGCCCTAATACCATTTAGGACCCATTATTTTTGAAGTTGATGAAAGATCAACCCCATATCTCCCAAGAAAAACCTACATGTAAACACCTATCACAAAAAGAAAGAAGCAAAAAGAACGGAGGTTGGAATTTCTAGATCCATAGGTCAGACATTCTTGATGAGAAAAAATAGAGATTGATAGAATTAAAATTGAATGAATAATAATCACAAAGAGAAATCATCCTTATAAAGGAGATCGAAACCCTAATAGGTAAAACCTAGGTTGCATGATAATACTTAATAAAATAAATAATTGTTGTATGCCTAAAGTTTAGCTTAAGTAAACTAGAGATAATAAGTGACTTAATAATTAAATCATAATGATTTAAATAATAAGAAAAAATCTTATTACTCCAACTCCCCTCCTTAAGATAAAATTAGGGAGTAGTTAAAAACCTAGAAACTATTGTTGAGATAAAATTTGGTGTCAACAACAAGGCCTAATGAGGTACCCAAACATAACCAAATATTTATAAAGAGAGGAAATAGAGAAAACCACATGGGAAAAACCCTAATCCAAAAAGACATGGAAATAATGTCCCATAAGATAGGGACAAAAGATGATCATGAACAACACATCTGAAGCATGAATCTACTTACACTACCAAACTACTGATTTGAAGAACCTCCATTATATAAAACATGACCAAGTAGAGAAGACTAAGTTTGAAGAGATGATTAATCAAAGATGAAAGGTATCTTCATGGCCTCCAAAAATAGGAATGAAAGAATGTCTTTATTATAAATTATACATCTCACCGAAATACATAGGTATCTAGTCACTACAACAGCTTAGCACATAGGATCAAATACTAAATGCATAGCTCAATCCATTGAACCAAGAAAGAAATAGAACCAACTTAACCCCCCTACAATGCTAAGAGGTAAGACATGCATACTAAAACTGAATGCAATATCGCCTCTAAAAAGAAGAACCAAGAACATTGAAAGTGCAAAAGAAGTACAAACACCTATACTAGCACGTGTCATTGAACATTATGAGGCTAATTTCATGGAAGGAATGATCACTTGAAAAAGGAAGATGGAGAATATGGCCAACATAAAATCCCCCAAGTCACTTTATAATGTAGTGCATGAACAACAAAACACAAAGATATGCAAGATGCTAAAATGCAATAGAGTGGCATTTTATCTCAATGTATTTGGAAAAGTACTACAAAAGGATGTCAACAACAATCAAAAGAGACATAAGGATAATACAATAGATAGAATAACCCATGAATAATCATCTAAAATAAAAAAAATTGATCCCCAAAGCTGAAACAACCAAGATATCCATCAGAATGCAAAAAAACAAAAACTTGAATGGGATGTGTCTAGAGTAGAATATGTAAAATGTCTCAAAATATGTCTCTCAAAGTCCAAAATAAAACTTCTAACTTTGATAGACAAAACAGGCCACCAAACAACATCAAAAACCAAAATAAACTACACCATCATGATGGGCTAGGAATTAGCTTTTCGATGCTTCTTTTAGATCGAAAAACAAAGTCTTGATGAGCAAGTTATGGCCAAAAAATCACATGTAGGTAAAAAAAGCATGAGAAAACCAATTTTTAATGCCTCAAAATGCATGCCAAATGTCTTTAAAAGAATGCCTATTAGTACTGGAAATTGTGTTAGGAAGGGTGTCAGTTCCGTACAAAATTGTCTCAATTTGAGGGAAAATCTTTTGATTTGAGTGCCAAAAAAAATCTCAAAAATTAAAAAATCATCACCTTAGGAAATGTGCCAAAATATCTCAATTGTTGAACCCAAAATGTTGATTTATTTTTAAAAAATAAGAAAATAATTGCCTTGGGAAATGTGTCAAAATTATTTGCAAAACAAAAATCATGATTTTTGTGCAAAAAAATTACTTTCTTGAGAAGCATGCTAATTTTTTTTGAAAAAAGAAATTTTCTACCTTGGAAAGCATGGAAAATTTGGAAGCAATATATTTTAGCCTCAAATTCCAACTGTGTCCAAATTGGACAATTTTTATATGAGAATACGAGTTTTTGGGTGCTCTGAGCTCAACAGTGATGTCTATTTGGGCTCAAAGTGCATTGAAAAATGGTGACTCCCCATATTCAATACAAAAAAAATTTGAAAAATGAAACCCTCTAAACAAAAATCACAGATCTGAAATCCAAGCAAAATGAAGATCTAGAGCTCTGATACTATGTTGAAGTTGATGAAAGATCAACCCATGGCTCCCAAGAATCACCTACATGCAAACACCTTCCACAGAAAGAGAGAAGTAAAAGCTATGGAGGCTAGAATTCTCAAATCCACAGATGAGACATTCTTGATGAGAAAAAATATAGATTGCTATAATCAAAAGTGAATGAATACTAATTACAAAGAGAGATCATACTTATAAAGTTTAGCTAAATAAACTAGAGATAATAAGTGACTCAATAATTAAATTAGAATGATTTAATTAATAAGGAAATATTTTATTAATTTAACAATTATGACCTCTTATGATGCATTAAGACCAGTAGAAACCAAATGTGACACATTAGGGCCCATTCAATCCATTTAGGACCCATTACAACCTCTTAGGACACATTAGTGTGTCCTATAATGATTAATGTGTTTTAAGGGGTCCTAATTGGTTCCTAGTGTAGGAGAACCTCATAAATTTATTGGTGGCATGGGGGATACAATGATCACATATGGAGTCACAAGGTCCTCAAGGATCAACTATATGATTTTGTAGGCAAACATAGTAATTCATTGTAATGATCTTGATGTACTAGCAAAATGTCTGAATGGTTCAAAGGGACCATAAGACAAAATAATGTAATCAATGGGGCCAAGATAGGAAAGCACCCAAGAAGGGGTTTAAATCTTGATAAATGATGTAACAAAATCCATTTGAGACATTTAGTAATGGGTATGAGTTCTCTAGAGGTCATTTATTTTGAGTTAGGAACTTGAATTTTCAAATCTTGATGACTACTTGGGCTTTGGTGGGACATGAGAAAAATAAATATTTTGAGTTTCTTAATGAATCAAATAAACTTGATTTATTTGCCTGAGCTATAATAGGGTCTATAAAACTTTTGAAAGGCATTAGAAAATGATATATATGGATTGTATGAAAAAGAAAAATTAGAATTTAGTAAAGAAACTGATTTTCTTTATATTTTTGGTCCATTCCTTGAATGTTTCATAGTTTGATTTAGAAGTGTGATTAGACTATATAAATTCTTAATTGAATCATTTTGAGTTCCTAAACTTGTTCTTTTTATAACTTATTTGTGTTGAGAGTTGAAGGATAAAGTCATTAACTTAGTTTTTTTGAGGGAATTAATGGATTTTGGATCCATTATGTGAATGTCCCTTATTGTTTCTCATATAATCAATCTCATGTAACATATTCTCAATTTTACCAACCTTTTCAAGTGTAGGAAGGAATGATATACTATTGTACACCATGTATTGATACCTAAAAGGTAATGAATATGCTACTACATCATACATGTATAGTAGTAGGAGTTTGGTCTTATGAAGAGGGTACTTTTATGCCATTAAAAGTTAGCAAATGTCCCTTACATGGTTTTAGGACTTCTGGGGGGTCTAATAAGTGATTATAAGTGCGAGTTCTAGGAAGCCCTAGTTATGGGCTTAAAATATCAAGGTTTTTGATGTTAACCTATAAAATAGTGTCATATGGACAAAAAAATTATAGAACCGTTCATTTTGCATAAAAATTAAATATAATTAAGAATTTGTAGACTTTGGGTTAAGTATTGTTAGGGGTTTCTTTGATAAAGTGGCCTAATTAGCCCTAGTTTTTTAACAGGTTGGTCTATTATGTACAGATATGTTAAAACGTGTATACCTAATTTTGAGATATTTTATAAAGAGGCCAAAGGGTATCCAATTAAAGATTATTTTTTATGATGTTTTGGAAGAATCTATTGAAAAAGGAATAAATCAAAATTTTGAGACCTAATTGAGGGTTTACGCCTAGTTAAAGACTAGTGTGGGGCTTACATAAAATATTAGAGGTAGGGTTTTAGAAACTAGTTATATCAAGTGTAATTTAATGATCCTAAACCATCCATAGTGATAGAAATAATAGATTAAGTATAAGACAAAATTTGAGTATTTGAAAGCTTGGGGTGACAAGAAAACTTTAAGGAGTTGAATTAATTTTGTGGAATCTACCTTAGGATCTCATACTTCTACACTAGTGCTTATGTGTCCTAATGGTCCCTAATGGATCCTAAGGGGTCTTAATGGGTCCTAAAGAGTGACATGACTTCTTAGAAAACATTAGAAAAGCTAAGAACATATTAGGACTATAAGAATTTTCCTAAGGGCAAAATTCACCCAGGAACTAAGAAATCAAACACAAGCACAAAGTAGACCAAAAATGGATATGATCAATTAATCAAAGTATGTCTGAATACGTTGCTCTATTCAAAATGTGATTATCAAACACACTAGGAGTGCCTATATATAAAGGCCTCTCGGGACACACCTAGAATGTCTCTAGAAAATAGTTAAAATTCATACAACTCACAACTCACCCAATTCCTGAGTAGTCATACGATAAGGAGATTTAGAGATAGGCTCCACACCTAGAACAAGATCAATGCTGAAATGGATGTCCCTCTTTGGAGGAATGCTTGGAATCTCAGTTGGGAAAACATATATGTACTCCTATAAAATCAGGTGATCTAAGGTCCTCCTCACAGGATCTTCCTCATCTAGCTCATTTACCATAACTGCAAATATCTAACATCCCTTATGGAAACTCTGCTTCAATTGCATAGCAGAAATCATTTGTAGAGATATAGGCCTTGATATCTCAACAATCTTCACATCATTTCCTTGATCATCCTAGCACATAATAATCTTCTTCCTACAGTCTATACTAGCTCTATGAGATTCAAGCCAGTTCATTCCTAAAACCACATCGTAGGAACCAAGAGGTATAACCTGAAGGTCAACTGCAGTATCAAATCCTCTTATGCTAATCCCACACTTATAAACTATGAAATTTGTAGAGACCTTAATGCCTAAGGCTAGTTCCACTTGCCAACCAAGATCTTACTTCACCACATCCAGCTTACACTTAGAAACTAGAGACAGAGAAATAAATGAATGTATAGCACTTGAATCAAACAAAACTAAAAGAGGTGTACCTCAAATAGCTCCTATGGTTTCAACCACTATTCCCTGATGGTTTTCCTGACAGTGATCTACCACTACAAATACTCTATGGACTCTACCTGTATCTCCAAATGTAGGCTCTGATGCTATTGGCCTAGGGCCTAAATATTGAGGTGCTCGCTATGGACAGTGAGCTGCAAAATGTCCAACCTTCCTACATGTAAAACATCCTAAACTTCTACTAGATCCTCTTCCTATAGGTGGTGCATTTGAATTTTAATGGCTATCCCTGCTAACAAAAGGCTGACTACTTTGAGCAGGCTGAGGTGGCTGATTTCATTTATTGTGTCAAGCATTGTGGTTGTTCTTGGAATTAGAACCTCTGTCCCCACCTTGAACCTGAGGGTATGATCCCTTTTCCTACTGTGTTTGTTGAGATTTCTGCTAGAACTATTTCCCCTTAGAAAAAGGAGGCTTCATGTTTCCACCTGGGTTGTGGTTGCCCTTAGATCCTGATGCTGTAGGCACTCCCACAAAACCTCCCTAACCAAGGTTGAAACTTTTTTCTACAAGGATGGCTCGTCATACTGCATCCTTGAGGGTTTTAGGCTCAAATACCTTGACACCCCCAATTATACAGTTGTTCAATCCTCTAATTAAGTGTTGTGTCAACTGAGCTAAGTTTTCACTAAATCTCGAAAATGAAATGAGCTCATAGAATTTTTGGTCATACTTTGTTACAGTCATGCAATACTACCTGAGATTATGGAACTCATCTACTCTTTGTTGCCTCCATTCCTCTAGTAGGAATCACTCACAGAAACTCTCTAAGAATAGAGTGACACTATTCATATCTATGCCTAGCTTCTTTTCCTCAATTGTTCACCAAGTGGCCCCAAAATTCTTTAGATTGATAATGGAAAATCTTTCCTTAACATTAATATCAAAGTTCTACATGGCAAAAATCCTGTCTAGGGCAATAAGCCACTATTCATACACATATCCAGAACCTTTCCTATTAAAGGACTTGACCTTGGATCTTGAAAGGTCCTTCATCTGAGTAGAAAAAATGGATCTCTGTCAATCCTTTCGAGGGCTCCTAGACCTAAATCTATGCTCTTGTTCTATCTAATGTGCTCTATGCTGATCATGAGAAAGAGGTAAGTGATCAAGAATGGTCTACATCATCTGTCTCAAGTTAACCTCCTCAAACTTAGCTTGGTCCCCTCTAAGGCTCTCTTCCTATTGCTTACTAATGTGCTCTCCCCCTCTTTCTTCATGAGCAGGCCCCTCATAGATAGACTCATGGACACTGATAGGTCTGCCATGTCCACGACCTCTTCCACAGCCTCTACCATGGCCTCTAACAAAAGACCTCATCCCAGATACCATCCTAGAACAATATCCAAGATACAAAATACTATTACAACCTAATGCATGCTACTGTATAGCATAAAAGGCACAAGTTTTGCAAATAGACTAAGTTCAATTCTACTTTCCCTATGTTTAGGTTTAAGTAGAATTTTCAATTTTGAAAGCTAAGTGATGCAATGTGAAACATATGTAAATAAAAATTTTAGATTATGTTTTAGTTCACCTAGTTTCAAGTTTGAAAGAGATACACATGATAGTTCAAAGTCCTAGTTTTGTTCCAAAATACCCAAAGCTCCCAATGTAGAAACTCGAGCTCTGATACCAAATGTAAAGCCCTGCCAAGGGATGCAAAAGTATTAACCTAAAATTTCACAAATTTTGGTAGCATCTTTAAAAAAAAAAAATAATATGAAAGTTAAACCATACACATAGTAACGGAAGAAATAACAACATTTAACTTAAAGTTTACATATCCATACATAACAGGTTACATTCTTTAAGGATCCCTTAACATTGAATCACATCTAAATTAACTAATATTGATTCCATCTAATTCCACATCCACATGAAATAATAATGAAAAGTTCAACATTCTTAAAACAATATACCTTGGGTTCCAAATGTCCCATAGTAAATTACATTTCAGAATGCTCAATCATCCATTGTACATGTCATAGGGTATGAAAGACATAAAATAATATACATGCACTGAATAAAGTACATCATCCTATTTTAATCCATGATGCAAGTGAAACAAAGTAAATGAAACCACATTTTATACATGATACATCATCATAGAAGATATAAACATCCATCATAAAAGATATCCATTTATCACAAACATAACTAACTAAGTGCATAGTTCCTACCAACCATAAATAGCATCATTAGACCATTGTGGGCCCTAACCATCTCTCTGTGCATAACATCCCAAGTCACCAAAGAGATCATTAGTTTTATCATAGTATGAATTTCATTCCTAAAACATACAACATCATATGCAGAAAGAAATCTAATCATGCAAAGTAAAGCATAAGATAAGTAAATAGCATCAGCTAAAATATGCTAATTATCAATATAAGGATACATGTCAACCATCATAATCCATGAACAGAATGAAGATAGATGCCAACATAGAATGCAACAGCCACGGTGTCTCAGATGGATCTCCAATGGTAAAAGTGAAGAATCACTACCACTCAACCGTGTGGAGCCTAAATGGCCCACTCCCACCACGCTGAGGAGATAATCTCAAGTCCCAAATAGGTTATCAAATTACATAGAACAAATAATTTCTAAGTCTAGGAATCCTAAAATTTTACTAACTCAAAGGTTCTAATAAAAAACTGACATCTAATCCCAGAGGCACAACAAAGACATGCAGGAAACCTACTATGTAAGTAGGAAAGCGTCATCACACAGATCATGCTAGAGTTACCCTGGTAGTCTCTCTATAGACCTCGGCCCCCTAGTGATCCCTATGCAGCCACTAGTATCCTCTCATACTGACGAGGCATATTACAGAATGCAAGCTTGCAACCAAGGGTTCTCTCTACTCCCATCCTAGTCTGTACTAGCACTCGAGGCATGGGCGAGAACAAGCAATTATCTTATTAGGTTCATTTAAGTTAGTATTAGGTGTAATGTTTTCACTTATTAAACAAGTTATAATGAGTTACCTTGGCAGCCACTTAGGGCCCTGACCCCCATTACAAGCCACTTCCTGACACTACATGTAGATAACCTACCCTAAGCTCATGGAATCATAAATCACAAAATTACCACAATCCTATACAAGCGACTGGAAAAATACCAAATTTAATCCATAATAAAAGCATCAAATGTCCATGAGCAACTAAAAAACATCCATTGATAATCATGACCACAAGAGTTCTCTATTGGCAACTGAAGGTATCACTAATAATCACAATATCCATTGGTTCTCAACAAGCAACAAAAATGGTATATCAAGGAAATGATACTGATCGAAGACTCCAAAATGGTCAAGTCAAAACATGTCACAACATAACATCATCAAGATCAAATAAACAATTCAATCCCATCAAGGTGACTGGAAAGTAATCCAAATACAACTGATCGATACTCAGAAATGATTACATAAATCATAGCTTACACGAGAAGACTAAAAACCATATCAATCAGCATGCCATCATATAACCATGGTTGGGTTTATAAAGATCAAAATCAAAAGACATCATCATGACATCACAATAATAACCCTTGAGCCTCTTGTAGACATCCTATAACTGGTCAACAACTAGTCAACCCAAAAACCCAAAACAAGAAGCATAGAGAAAACATAAAATGAAAACACATGTTTTGGTTTGCTAAAATTACATAGTTGAATTAAGTATGAAGGTCTCAATTTTCATTTTCAAATTTAGATATCGAGTGGAGAAATTTGTACATTTTACCTAACCCATGTACTTGTTTGATAGATAAAAGAATTTTCCCCATAACCCAATTAAATCAATATTTTAAGATGTTTCTAAAAGTATACAATATTTGAACAAGACCCCCATCATGTTCCATTAAGACACATAGAAAATTCAATGTAAACAAATACAATTCACCCTTATTTATAATCTATCCTTCATTTAAATTTGATTAAAGTAGATTTATATTATTAAATTAAAATATTATAAAATGATTAATTATTAAAAGAAAAAATAATAAATTTTATATATTAATTAATATTATTAATATTATATAATAATTAATATTTAATAATATATAATAATTTATATTAGAAAAGTTATTAATATTTAATAATTTTAATAACAATATAACATTAAAATTGAATCACATATATCAATTTTAAAAAAATAAAAAAATAAAACATAATATACATTATTAAATCGCTGTCACAGTATGTAGGTTACATCATACCCCTTGTCATCGCAGTACCTACGACGGCAGGTACTGTTAGGAACCTGTGTGTTCCTTCTGTTTATTTTGTTAGAGTAGTGTTGTTGGACGCATATGCTTTGTAAGTCGTCCCGTGAGTATATTTTATTATCCCACATGCATAGGTAGTATTAATTTTCTAGATCGTACTCAGTATATAAGAATAGGTTGAGGCCCTTGATGGGCACGGACGAATTTATTGTATTGAGCTTGCTCAAAGGAGGTTACCCCCTCGAAGTGGCCTGCGATCAGTAGATTCATTCTGAGTTCTGCTATCACTTTGTATTCTGTTATTTCGAGCATTCTCACGATATTGCTATAAGGAGGTTCTTCACATCTGGTATCAGAGCACTCTCTTGGGCTCGCTGGGTGGAAATTACATCAAATTTTTTTTTTTCTGTCGTGGCCTTCAGGTTCCTCTCACTTCTAATATCTCTTGTTATTGCAATAACTCTTTTCAGTTGTTCTGTCTGTGAGTGAATTTTTCTAAGTCGACTGTTCAAAAAAAAATAAAAATAAAAAATAAAAAAATAAAAAAGAGTAAAAAATTTTCTGTTTTTTAGTCGTAGCTTCCTTGTTTGCTTTCTGTTTCTGCTCATACTTCCGCAGAACGTCTGCAATATCATTTCGCATACTTCCTTCCTTGGTGACCCAACCCCAAATTTTACATATCAAAGCCCTAAATCCCTCATTTATCTAATTTTAGGGTTTTCCCTATCTTTTTCACCTCTCATCCAATCGCCACCAAACTGAGCCACAAGATTCAATTCCTCATTTTGCTCCCTTATCCCTCTTGGACTGTTCGCCTCATTTCGCCTCCCTACCCTTGAAACCCTCATTTTTCTTTTTCCCTTGTCCCTAGATAGTCTCCCACCACCCGTCGAACACCCATTTCCTATATGAGTTTTACCCAAATCCAAGTTTGCCGTAACTAAAAAAGTTTTTGTTTCTCATCTTCTACCCATTCCAACAACAAAAAAAAAAAAAAAAAAAAAAAAACCTTGCTTTATGGTTGTTACGCGTACAGGAGCAAAAATCATGGAAGAGGAAATTGCATCCCTCAAAACCAAGCTTCAAGATCTGGATGACAAAATTCTGGGTCTTAACTTTCAGCAGTCAGCCATGAGCCGAAACCATTCAGGAGATACTGGGTCCTCTTCTGGCAATTTTCGTGGACCAAAGCTTGATTTTCCACGCTTCGATGGTTCTGATCCGACTGGATGGATCTATAGGGCAGAGCAGTATTTCAGCTTGCATAATACTTTGGATAACCACAAAGTCCCCCTTGCATCTTTTCATTTGGAACATGAAGCTCTTCAATGGTTCCGTTGGTACATCAAGGCTAATGTAGGCCCAACGTAGAGAGAATTGTGCACCCTCATTTTGGAGCGCTTTGGCCCTAGTTCCTTTGATGATTTCATAGGAGCACTCACTAAACTGCGTCAAACAGGCACTGTAAGAGAATATCAGACAGAGTTTGAAAAATTAGTTAATTACACAGAGGGCTTGTCTGATGAATTCTTCCGTAGTTGTTTTGTCAGTGGTCTGAAGGATGCACTTCGCTCAGAAGTCAAAATGTTTCGACCTACTACAATGATGGAAGCCCTTGGGTTGGCTAAGTTAGCAGAAGACAAGATTAGTGCTCTACAACGCTCTAGATCTAATTTTGTTCCATTCAGAAATATAGGTTCTCACAACCCTCCAGTCATACCAGCTCCCAGAACTACTCCGATCAAGCACTTGTCTGAAACAGAGATGCGAGTCAAGCGAGACAAAGGGCTTTGTTATAATTGTGATGAGAAATGGTCTCGGGGCCATAGATGTGTTCAGCAAAAGCTCTATCTCTTGGATGTGGATTCTCCACCGGAACTGGAAGAATATGTAGATGCTCAGGAAACAGTGGATGATGAGGTTGAGCCTCACCAGCCTGAACCTCCTTCACCAGAAGCTCCACCAGAGATATCTGTCCATGCTTTGGCAGGAGTCACTACTCCACAAACCATGCGGGTCCAGGGTTTCTTCAAGAAGATCCCTCTTACTATACTCATTGATTCTGGTAGCACTCATAACTTCATTGATCCACGAATAGCCAAACAGGCTGATTGCTTTATCCATCCCTGCTCTAACTTTGAAGTCATGATTGCCAATGGGGGCACTTTACCTTGTAAAGGGAAATTTCGCAATGTGCGTCTCTCTATTGGAGATTATAACATGCGCTCTGACATGTTTGCCTTACCCTTAGGTGGCTGTGATGTGGTTTTGGGTGCCCAATGGTTACGCACTCTTGGCCCCATTCTCTGGGATTTTGTTGAACTTTGGATGCAGTTTTCAGCCAAGGGGCACCAACACACTTTGAAAGGCTTACAACCAGGGTCTCTCAGCATCATCAGTTCACACCGTATGGAAAAACTTCTTAAGAAGAATTCACATGGTGTCATTGCTCAGCTCCATTCCATTCAGATGCAGCCATCAACAGTCTCTAGCACTCCTGCCGATCTCCAAAACATTTTGGACAAGTATTCTGGTGTATTTGCTGAACCTGTGGGATTACCTCCTTCTCGTCCAGAGGACCACCGTATTCAGCTCCTTCCTGGCACTGTTCCGCCCAACATCAGGCCCTACCGCTACCCATTTCATCAGAAGACCAAAATCGAGATACTTGTCCGTGACTTACTGAAGCAAGGTATTATTCGCCCTAGTACCAGTTCCTTTTCTTCTCTAGTTCTGCTTGTTCGCAAAAAAGATGGGTCATGGCGACTCTGCATTGATTTCCGAGCACTTAATCATCTCACTATAAAGGACAAGTTTCCCATTCCAGTTGTTGATGAACTTCTTGATGAACTTCATGGGGCTCATTTTTTCTCCAAGTTAGATCTTCGTTCTGGGTATCATCAAATTCGGGTTAATGAGGAGGATATACCTAAAACTGCCTTCCGCACACATGATGGTCACTATGAATTTTTAGTCATGCCCTTTGGCCTCACAAATGCTCCTTCAACATTTCAGGCAGTGATGAATAACATATTTCGACCATACCTTCGGAAATTCATTCTGGTCTTCTTTGATGATATCCTCATATATAGCAAAACTTGGGCTGAGCATCTCCATCATCTGGAGCTTGTCTTGTAACTTCTCTCTGATCATCAACTCTGTGCAAAACTATCTAAATGTGTGTTTGGCCAGGAGGAAGTGGAGTATCTCGGGCATATTGTTGCACACCATGGAGTGCGGGTGGATCCTACAAAAATAGATGCCATGAAAACTTGGCCGCATCCTAAAACTCTCAAGAGCCTTCGGGGTTTTTTGGGGTTGACTGGCTACTACCGCAAGTTTGTCAAAGATTACGAGAAAATTGCAGCACCATTGACAGCTCTATTAAAAAAGGATGCCTTCTCCTAGACCCCTGTTGCTGAGACTGCATTTGAACAACTAAAACAGGCTATGTGCAGTACACCTGTTCTCGCGATGCCAAATTTTTCCAAACCCTTCACTATTGAGAGTGATGCTTGCGGCAATGGATTGGGTGCTGTTCTCCTACAAGATGACCATCCTATTGCGTTCACTAGCAAAGCCCTCTCTGGTAAGAATCTAGCCCTCTCTACTTATGAAAAAGAAATGATGGCTATTTTGCATGCTGTAAAGAAGTGGCGGCCATACCTCTTAGGGAGTCATTTTTGCATCAGAACCAATCACCAAAGTTTGAAATACTTCCTGGAACAATGGGTATCCTCTCCTACACAACAGAAATGGGTCAACAAACTCATGGGGTATGATTATGAGATCACCTACAAGAAGGGTAAGGAGAATATTGTGGCAGATGCTCTTTCTCGCACATTTGATAATCAAGCTTCCCTTTCCGCTATTTCTATGCCCATTCCCAATTGGTTAGCGTCTGTTCAGCAGGGCTATGACAGTGACTCTTCTTTATCTCAAATCATTCACCAGCTAGCCAATAATCCTTCTGCTATACCACATTACTCTTGGGATGGTGCTTCTCTTCGATACAAGGGTCGGCTAGTGCTTCCTCAGAACCCAGCTCTACATCAGGCTATTTTTTATGAACTCCATGCTTCTCCTTCAGCAGGGCACTTAGGCTTCCTCAAAACTTATGAGCGAGCAAGGAGAAACTTCTTTTGGAAAGGGATGAAACAGACGATTCAACAGATGGTGGCTGAATGTGATACTTGCCAACGCCACAAGGGTGAAACGACCCTCCTTCCTGGCTTGCTCGAACCATTGCCCATCTGTACATGGATTTGGACTGATATTTCTATGGATTTCATTGAAGGGCTTCCTAAATCCTGTGGCAAGACAGTGATCTTGGTTGTGGTTGATCGTCTCTCGAAATATAGTCATTTTTGTGCCCTCAGCCACCCCTATACTGCCTCCTCTGTTGCACAAATCTTCATGGACCAGATATTTCGTCTTCATGGACTCCCTTCTTCCATTGTCTCTGATCGTGATGCAACTTTTACCAGTCATTTTTGGACTGAACTGTTTCAGAAAACTGGCACCAAACTGAAGATGAGTTCGGGCTATCACCCACAAACTGATGGTCAAACTGAAATTGTCAATAAATGCTTGGAAACTTATCTTCGTTGCTTCACTTCCGAACAGCAACATCAGTGGGCCAAGTGGCTCCCTTTAGCTGAATGGTGGTACAATACCTCTTACCACACTGCCTCTAAAATGACTCCATATGAAGCAGTCTATGGTCAGGCACCTCTAGTGCTCCTTCCCTACACTCCCAACAGCTCACCAGTCCAGGCAGTTGACATAGTTCTCCGCAGCAGGGATCAGATTCTTCGTACCTTACAGGATAATCTTCACATGGCCCGTAATCGGATGAAACAACAAGCAGATCAACACCGTTCTGAGCGCTCATTTCAAGTTGGGGATATGGTTTTTCTTCGTCTACAGCCATACAAACAATCCTCCCTAAAGCTGAAAGGGTGTCATAAGCTGGCCCCAAAATTTTATGGGCCTTATAAGGTTCTGCAGAAGATTGGTTCAGTTGCTTATAAACTGGAACTTCCTCCTTCTTCTCGCATTCATCCAGTCTTTCATGTTTCTTGTCTAAAGAAAGTTCTGGGTACCACTGTCAGAGCACAAACTACTCTCCCTGAAATGGATACGGAAGGATCCATTATCCTGGAGCCGGTGGCAATCATTGACCAGCGCACTCGCCAACTTCGCTCTCGCTCCATCTCTGAGGTCTTGATTCAGTGGCATGGCATGCAACCAGAGGGTGCTACCTGGGAACCCCTTCTTCAGATTCAACAACAATTTCCACACCTTAAGCTTTGAGGACAAAGCTTTTTTCTAAGGGAGAGGGGATGTTAGGAACCTGTGTGTTCCTTCTGTTTATTTTGTTAGAGTAGTGTTGTTGGACGCATATGCTTTGTAAGTCGTCCCGTGAGTATATTTTATTATCCCACATGCATAGGTAGTATTACTTTTCTAGATCGTACTCAGTATATAAGAATAGGTTGAGGCCCTTGATGGGCACGAACGAATTTATTGTATTGAGCTTTCTCAAAGGAGGTTACCCCCTCGAAGTGGCCTGCGATCAGTAGATTCATTCTGAGTTCTGCTATCACTTTGTATTCTGTTATTTCGAGCATTCTCACGATATTGCTATAAGGAGGTTCTTCACAGGTACCCTATGAGGACAGAGAGCACGGGGCATGGGTTTTGTCCCCCCCAAAAATTCAATTTCAATTTTTTTAAAAAATGTTTTTATTAAAAGTTCGGCCCAATATGCGATTAAAAATTTATATTTTAAAAGAATTTCATTAAATGTTTTTCCACTGTGATTATAAAAGTAGCATTTTGAAATATATGTATATATATTTATATATATATGTATATATATATATATATATGTATATATATATATATATGTATATATATATATATATGTATATATATATATATATGTATATATATGTATGTATGTATACATATGTATATATATGTATGTATGTATACATATGTATATATATGTATGTATATATGTATGTATGTATATATATATTGAATGCAGATTTGTAACATATATGTATATTTTTTAATTTTAATTTTTAAAATAAAACATATACATAATTTTTAAACAAAAAGGGCTTTCCAATTTTAAGAATTTTTCCTATAATGATCATTCTTTAGATTTACCTATTAATCTTTCGAATAGGTTTGTCCATAAGCATCTGAAAACCCTAGCCCCATAGATTCTTCATATCTACGCATGTAGGATTTCCTCATATAGAAATTTAAATACTCATAGCAAGACTAAATATAGCTAAATCATGGAATCCTCATAAAAAAATCAGAAGACACGAAGAAGACAAGAAGTGCAAGAAGTGAAATATCATATGCAAAATTCACAAGTGTCTACCTAGACACTGATGCTAAATCACTTCTCCTCAGAATACACAGAGCAAGCTCCTTCCTTCTCCAATTTTTGTCATGTCCCCTTTTCAAATAATTAAAAAATAATAATCTTTGCTAAGGCAGGCAGGCCCAAGACAGTGAAGTTTTGGAAAAAGGGGGTTAATCTTTGAAAACCGTTGGACTAATAAATGAAAATTATTATTAAAATATGTTTCATTAACCTCTCTTGGACGTGAGTTACAGTTATGCCCTCTTTTAAGGGGTTTGGAGGCATTTTGGGTTGGGGAGAGAACTTGATTTTTGCTCATTCTTTGTTATTCTTCAGAGGCTGCCAAACCTGTGGAGAAGGAGACCCAAGAACGGGAGTTTGCAGGTTTCCAAGGAGACCCAAGAATGGGAGTTTGTAGGTTTTTAGGAAGGCTAAGGATGGGAGTTTGAAGCCATTCCATGTGCATGCTCATATAGAGTTTTCCTTTGTGCTGAACAGTGTAGATTTGTGGGTTTTTGGGTGTGTTTTTTGCATGAGTTTGGTGTTTTCAGTTGAGCATTTCATATTAGTTTTGGTTGCTGCTGTATTTCAGACTTTAAGCTGTTAAAATAGATCTGAATATATGTATTGGGACGTGATTAAACTTTTGAGATAGTTTATTAGTGTTGTGTGGTGTTTCCGGGCATTTTTGTGTTAATTTCGGGAGCCCGATGAGCATAGTTTTTGTCCTACATTTGAGAACTTTTGTGTAAAGGTTATACGGATCTGGAAATTTCATTTTGTAGGCTGTTATGCTACTGAAATTTCTGTAAAAATTTCCACTTTCAGATTTATTAATAATTGGTGAAGCTATGAAGCTTTTGGCACAATTTCTGGCATACCCGATTTGGGGTTTCTTGAGAAATTTGGAGGATCTTTGTGATATTAGTTGTTTGATCTTAAAGATCTGATTAAAGGTTGGAAATATCATACAAAACCAGTAAAGGGACATTTTAGTGGTATCGGAGCCATGATCTTGCCAGCCTGAGGGTTTGTAGAAGTTTGTAGGTCAGTTTTGACAACTACCTAGATCTTGCATTTCAGTTTTGAGAACTACCCAAATCTTGCATGTCATAATTTATGATTGCATGTTGCTTCTAATCAGCTGCATATCAAAATTTATGGTTGCATGCTACTTCTAATCATTTTCATGTTAGTTCTTGGTGAATTTGGTGGTTGTAGAAGTTTGCATTTCAATTTTGACAAGTACCCAGATCTTGCATGTCAGTTTTGACAACTACCCAGATCTTGCATGTCATAATTTGGTGGTTGCATGTTGCTTCTAATCAGTTGCATGTCCAAATATATGGTTTCATGCTACTTCTAATCATTTTCATGTTAGTTCTTGGTGAATTTGGTGGTTGTAGAAGTTTGCATGTCAATTTTGACAACTACCCAGATCTTGCATGTCAATTTTGACAACTACCCAGATCTTGCATGTCATAATATGGTGGTTGCATGTTGCTTCTAATCAGTTGCATGTCCAAATCTATGGTTACATGCTACTTCTAATCATTTTCATGTTAGTTCTTGGTGTTTGAAGAAGTTATATTCTATTGGGGTTACACTCTACTTTATCCAGAATGGACAAGTATAGTACAGAGTCTCAGAGGGAACGATCTTGGAAAATTGATAGCCAGAGTCAAAATAGTAGAAAGGATGGTTATTTAGACATTCGAGATAAACTTATGAAAATAAGCCATGACATGTCTAAACAGTTGGTTGAGCACCACCGTATAATGAATGACATGTTATCTGACCCAGCTAAGGTGGATAAGTTGACTGGATTTCTATTTGGCAGATTTTCTCACAGGACAGATGACACAATTCCCAAGAACTTGCATGAGGAGTTTGAGAAACTAGCTGATAGCCAGGTAGAGGTCTTAGATTCTACTCTGCCATAGGAGGTGGTGGGAAAGGATATTACACAAATTGATAGTAACGGTCAACTTGATACTCAAATTGAGACAATTGTTTACAGGTTGTCAAAGGGTGATGCCACAGGTATTTAGGATGGTATAGTTACAACAGGCAGTGACTACAGTGTAGTGGGTTCAGATGATGATTATGAGGATGTTGTTGTGCAAGATGGTGAGATACCTGGTAGAGATGAGAAAACATTGAGCATTCATGACTTTGCTAAGAAAGAGTACTAGGCACAGTTAGATGCTTCATCACATGAGGTTGAGGCAGGTAGTACTTCACATGATTTATCCCGCCAGCTGAAGGTGAGTGAAGATAGTATTTTGACTTCATTATCTAATCATGATAGGTATGTGGAGTTAGTTGGTATTGGTCATATTACTCAAGTGAGGATTTTTCTTGAGTTACCAGCTGATTCTAGTTTATAGATATGGACTCAAGATTGTTATATTGGCATTTGGGATTCAGTTGACAGGAGATCTTTAACACTTTTTGGTAGCAGTGTTTGTTTGGGTGCTATCATGGATTTGATTAGCAGATTGCACGGTGTTGTCTTTTCTTGTGCTAGCAGCTTGTCCAATGTTGGTATTAGTTTTTATACACCGATGTTGGGCTTTGTTCATATATCTAGTCGACCATACTTGCTAGAATGTGTTGATGATATTTCATATTTGGCAGTGTGTATAGATGATTCTCAGGATCATATTGGCATTGATGACATCCAGGAGGATGCAGTGGGCAATTTTGAAGACTTAGTTTCCTTGGGTATAGAGGAGTTGGATAGCAATGCTAATGTTTTTGATACTCTATATGTTGATATGAGTTTTAGATTTGATTCATAGGATATGGATGGTAATACTCTAGAGACTAGTAACTTTGAGGATACTCCTTTAGACAGTGCATCAGAGGAGGTTTGTAGGAGACAGTCAAGCCAGTGCCATCATGTGTCTAATCAGTTGAGAGTTAGTGACCAAGACATTGCTATCACTTGCCAGCATTTCGATGCTGCTCGTCAGTTGTTAGCAGTTTATGGATGGGGTTCTCCTACTAGTGATGAGCAGGGAGGCAGTTATCTTTCCTTGACAGAGTTCCACTCTTTATGGGAGGCTATCCAGATTTTGAGACATGATTATATGCAGTTGGTAGCCGACAGAGATTATCTTATGAAGTGGGGCAGTACAACATATGATGCATTGTTGGCCAAGGAAGATGAGGTGAGTGAGCTTACTGAGCAGCTTGTGGTGACTTCTGAGATTCTTGAGAGTACATAGTTAGCTTTCAAGGAGTCACAATTTCATTTGGATAAGGTGACCATGGAGTTAGAGTGACTATAGTCTTCACCTGATTCTATACAGTCACAAGCAGTGGTGTTTGGTGATCTAAGGATGTCCATGGCCGAGATTGTCAGAGACAGTAGAGATGGGGATGCATCCATTCTTGATACTAACATTGGAATATCAGGTTCATTCCCACTAGAGTTAGGTTCAGTTGAGTTGGGTGTTGTAGCAGATTGTTGTATGTCTGACATGGTGGTGGCCTCTAGTATTGATGGCACAGAGACTAGAGATTTATCAAAGATCGTGTGTGATGTTGGTGAGTCGGCAGTTGGCATGGTTCCTACTAGTAACACTACTCCCTTGTTGATATCTTCAGAGGTAGTAGTTAGTTCCAACATGGTTAATGATCAATTGCAGTTAGTTTCATCTGGATTACAGTCTGAGCCACTGACTGAGATTGGTGCATTCTATCGGCATTACACTGTGAGGTATGCTCATCAATTTACCTTTGATGACCATGTTGATGAGATAATGATACAGAGATGTACTTTGGTTCCTAGTGCTTATCATCAGTTATGGGACAATTTGATGCCTCAAGATGAGAGTTGTGATGGGCATGACATGGTGATAGGTTCTACATTTGATAGCTTGATAATACATGACTTAGAGCAGGAGTTTCAGAGTGATGCTTCAGCGGGTGTTGTTATTGATTCTACTCCTTTGGCTATGACATCTCCTAACTTAGCTGGTGATTAGTCACAGTGGTTTGTATCACTTGTTCATGGTGAGTTGTTGACTAAGGTTGGTTTTTTTTATCAACATTATATTGCAAGGTATGTACATCAGTTAGCATTTGATCCTTGTATTGAGGAGTTGATGGTAGGAAGATTTGGTTTGGGTTCCAATTCTTGCTATTTATCTTGTGATGGCTTTCCACCATCAGGGGTGCATGGTAGTTATGGTTATGAGATAGTGTCCAATGATTTGCAAAGTTGTGTTGACTGCAGGAGTTGTACAGTGTGTGGATTCTCCATACTTGGTACAGTTTCATTCGAGAGCATTCACCATTGTTGCAGAGTTGGATTGTGCATTCCGTATAGGCCAGTGGGATGCGTTGATGGTATTTACTGTGTTGGTAGTTTGATTTGTCCACTTTGCTTGGGTTCTGATGTTCTAAGAGTTTGTGCCTCATGGGTTTTTGATTGTGGTAGTGGTGATTTCGGAGTTTGGTTGAGCTATAATTGTCAGTTTGATTATGGATTCCTCTTGGTCATATTGCAGAGGATATTGTAGGAGCCTGTGTTAATTGGTAGTAGTATAGTTCATGACTACATTTGGAATCCAGGTGGATTGATTGGTTTATTGTTCACCCATTGCTTGAGGACAAGAAATTTTTGGGAGGGGAGGACTTGTCATGTCCCCTTTTCAAATAATTAAAAAATAATAATCTTTGCTAAGGCAGGCAGGCCCAAGAAAGTGAAGTTTCGGAAAAAAGGGGGTTAATCTTTGGAAACTGTTGGACTAATAAATGAAAATTATTATTAAAATATCTTTCATTAACATCTCTTGGATGTGAGTTACAGTTATGCCCTCTTTTAAGGGGTTTGGAGGCATTTTGGGCTGGGGAGAGAACTTGATTTTTGCTCATTCTTTGTTATTCTTCAGAGGCTGCCAAACCTATGGAGAAGGAGACCCAAGAACGGGAGTTTGCAGGTTTCCAGGGAGACCTAAGAACAGGAGTTTGCAGGTTTTTAGGAAGGCTAAGGATGGGAATTTGAAGCCATTCCATGTACATGCTCATACAGAGTTTGCCTTTGTGCTGAACAGTGTAGATTTGTGAGTTTTTGGGTGTGTTTTTTGCATGAGTTTGGTGTTTTCAGTTGAGCATTTCATATCAGTTTTGGTTGCTGCTGTATTTCAGACTTTAAGCTATTAAAATAGATCTGAATATATGTATTGAGACATGATTAAACTTCTGAGATAGTTTATTAGTGTTGTGTGGTGTTTTCGGGCATTTTTGTGTTAATTTCAGGAGCCCGATGAGCATAGTTTTTGTCCTACATTTGAGAACTGTTGTGTAAAGGTTATACGGATCTAGAAATGTCATTTGTAGGCTGTTATGCTGCTGAAATTTCTGTAAAAATGTCCACTTTCAGATTTATTAATAATTGGTGAAGCTGTGAAGCTTTTGGCACAATTTCTGGCATACCCGATTTGGGGTTTCTTGAGAAATTTGGAGGATCTTTGTGATATTAGTTGTTTGATCTTAAAGATCTGATTAAAGGTTGGAAATATCATACAAAACTAGTAAAGGGATATTTCAATGTTCCAGGTCCTCCAAAAATGCTCCCTAAGCTCCTAGGAGTGCCTGAATATAAAGAACTCTCAGGAAGCACCTAGAATGTCTCTAAAAACAACTAGAATATGAGATAAGTGTTGACAACTAAGCACGAGCTTTTTCCAACCTTCTAGATGTGTCATCAGGTTGTAGACACCATGTGCTTAATTTGTGTGCTAACTCCTATGTTGTAGACATATGAAATGTCCCTTTTCTGATTTTACATGATATTTCAAGCCTCAAATCAGATTTTTAAAACCAAACAACCAATATTACAAAGATCCACAAATTTCTCAAATAAACCCAAATCGGGTATGTCCGAAATAGTGCCAAAAAAACTTCACAACTTCACAAATTATTAATAAACCTGAAAATGGACATTTTTATAGAAATTTCAGCAGCATAATAGCCTACAAAATGTCATTTCTAGATCTGTATAGCCTTTACACAACATCTCACAAATGTAGGACAAAAACTACGCTCATCGGGCTCCCGAAATTAACACAAAAATGCTTGGAAACACCATAAAAACACTAATAAACTATCTTATAAGTTTAATCACATCCCAATACATATATTCAGCTCTATTTTAACATCTTAAAGTCTGAAATATAGCAACAACCCAAACTGATATCAAATACTCAATTGAAAACACCAAACTCATACCAAAAAACAATCCCGAAAACCCACAAATCTGCACTATTCAGCACAAAGGCAAACTCTGTATGAGCATGCACATGGAATGGCTTCAAACTCCCATCCTTAGCCTTCTTAGAAACCTACAAACTCCCATTCTTGGGTCTCCTTCTCCACAGGTTTGGCAGCCTCTAAAGAACAACAAAGAAAATGAGCAAAAATCAAGTTCTGGAATGAGCCCAAAATGCCTCCAAACCCCTTAAAAGAGGGCATAACCCTAACTCACGTCCAAGAGGGGTTAGTAAAATATAATTTAATAATATTTTTTATTTATTAGTCCATTTGTTTCCAAAGATTAGCCCCTTTTTCTGAAACTTCACCTTTTTGGAGCTTGCCTGCCTTAGCAAAGTTTATTATTTTTAATTATTTTGAAAATGGGACATGACAAGTCCTCCCCTCCCAAATATTTCTTGTCCTCAAGCAATGAAGGTTGGAATTATCAAGAATATGTTCTCCTTCCCAAGTTGCATCCTCTAGTGGTAATCCTTTCCATTTGACCAAATGCTCTATGACGCTCCTGTTTCTCAATCTTTTCTCTCTTGTATCCAAAATCTCTTTTGGTATCAAAACTAATTTCCCTTCATCATCAAGAGGTGGTAATTCTCTAGATACCATGGTTTTCTAGCCTATAACCTTCTTTAGGCAAGATACATGGAAAATATTATGTATTTTGCTATTTGTTGGGAGCTCCAATTCATAAGCTACCTCTCCAACCTTCTTGATGATCTTATAAGGCCCATAGAACCTTGGCTTGAGTTTCTCTGCGCCATTCCTCTTCAAGGTGCTTTGCTTATATGGATGCAACCTAAAAAATACCAAATCTCCCACCTCAAAAGATCTTTCAATCCTTTTCCTATCACCATATAATTTTTTTTGGTTTTGTGCATGTTGTAGATTATCCTTGAGGGACCTTATTATGTCTTGGCTTTGCTTGACGAAATCACTTGCTGCAGGTACTCTGCTATCAGAAAGTATTAGATCAACAAAGGAAAGGGCATCATAACCATAAAGAGCATGAAAAGGAGGCATACCAATAGACATGTGATGAGATGTATTGTAACAATACACCCTTAGGTGTAACCATTTCACCCAAGCATGTTGTTGATTTGAAACATAGTTCCTCAAATATCCCTCTATCCATTTATTAACTATCTTTGATTGTCCATCTATTTGGGGGTGATAGCTAGTACTAGGAGTGAGTTCAGTTCCTGCCAAATGAAAGAGCTCCTTCCAAAAAGAGCTGAGGAATCTACTATCCCGGTCACTAACAGTGTTTCTAGGAAAGCCATGTAATCTAAAAATTTCCTTGAAAAATAATTTGACCACTTGTGATGCCTTGAAATCAGATGTGATAGGAAAGAAATGTGCATACTTAGTTAGTCTATCTACCGCCACATATATGAAATCCTTACCTTGAACCTTGGGCAACCCAGTGATGAAGTTCATGAAAATACTTTTCTATTTTTGTTCAGGAATAGGAAGTGGCTGCAACAACCCTGCAAGAAAATTTTGCTCACTCTTGCTTTGTTGGCATACCATACATTCTTTAATGTGTTTAAGGACATCCTCTTTCACACCCTTCCATGAAAACCACTCTCAAATTTTCCTGTATGTCTTGAAGTATCCATGATGACCAGCCAAAGGTGTGTCATGAAAGGCCCTCAATATCCTCTCCTTAGTTTTTGATCCTGGCACTAAGAAGATCCTATTCTTGTAATAAATCAATTCATCAACAACCTTGTACCTATTATCATCCACTAACTTATCCAAAATCTTGGTGGCAAAGGAATCTTTAGCATACTCTAAAATTATGGAGACTTTCTAATCAGCAGAGATAGATGATAAGGAACACAAAGTGGGCTTTCTTGAGAGAGCATCAGCAACCACATTATTCTTTCCTTTCATGTATTCAATATCAAAATCATAAGCTTGCAATTTTTTTACCCATTTTTTTTGATGATCATTCAAATCCCTTTGGTTCAAGAAGAACCTAAGGCTATTATGGTCTATCTTTACAATGAATCTCCCACATACCAAATATTGTCTAAACTTATGAAGTGCATGCATGATTGCCAACATTTCCTTATCATAGATGGAGTAACCTTTCTCTAATTGATTTAATTTTATACTTTCAAATTCTATTGGATGTCCCCTTTGAGTTAGGATAGCCCCTATACCTTCTCCAGAAGCATCACATTCAACAACAAAAGGTAAAGAGAAATCTGGAATTGCAAGCACAGGGCATGAACTCATTACCTCCTTAAGCTTATCAAATGTTTTTTGTGACTCTTCTATCCAAAAAAAAGCTCCTTTCTTTGTCAAATAAGTCAAGGGGGCAGCAAGCTAAGAAAATCCCTTGGCAAATCTCCTATAGTAGCTACACAACCCGAAGAAACCTCTCAACCGTGTAAGATTAGTGGGTGGAGGCCAATCCAAAATTGCCTGGATTTTTTTGTTGATCAACCTGTACTCCTTTAGAACTTATAATATGTCCTAAATATAGGATCTCTCTCAAACCAAAATCACATTTAGATAGCTTAGCATAGAAGGATTTCTGCTCCAAGAATCCCAAAATAGTGTCTATGTTCTTTAGATGCTCTTCTCATGTTTTATTGTAAATCAAGATATCATCAAAAAATACCAAAACAAATTTTCGAAGATGCTAGCTGAATACCTTATTCATACAAGATTGGAATGTTGCAGGTGCATTAGTGAGGCTAAATGGCATAACAAAAAATTCAAAGTGCCCAAAGTGACATCTGAAAGCAGTCTTTTCCACATCTTCACTCCTCATTCGGATTTGATGGTACCCTAATCTTAAGTCAATTTTTGAGAAGTATATAGCACCATGTAACTCATCAATGAGTTCATCTATGCATGGTATGGGATACCTATTTTTTATGGTGTTCTTGTTTAGAGCCCTATAGTCTATACACATTCTCATTGTACCATCCTTTTTCTTGACAAGTACCACAGATGATGCAAATGGACTAGAGCTAGGCCTTATGAATCCCATGTCTAGGAGTTCTTGAATAGTTTTTTCAAATTCTTCCTTATAACCTCTTGGATGGCAGTATGGGGTTGTTATAACTAGTTTGGCACCCTGTTCTAACTCTATAACATGCTCAAAACCTCTATTTGGTGGTAATCCTGGAGGCAAGTCATTGAAAACTATACTATGCTTATCAGGAATATTTTGAATTTCAAAATGGAAATTACCTTGATTCTTTGGAGAGCTTGTTGGATGGATTATGACTCTTGCTGCCCATGCTACTTGTTCTCATCGAAAAGTCCTCTCCAACCTCTTTGCAGAGACTACCTTAGGTGCTCCATTCGATAAACCTCTCAATATGACTTCTTTCCCATTGGAATGAAATTTAAACTCCATAGTTTGATGGTTCATGTAATAGCCTCCAATAGAGTGCAACCATTGAACACCCAATACAAGATCTGTCTCTCCAATACCAACCACATAGAAGTCATCACATAACTCATAATCTCCTAAGGTCATCTTTAGTTGTTTCACCACCCGTGTGCAAGGCATAGTGAATCCATCAGCTACAGTAACATTGAATCCCTCAAAATCTTCTGCTTTAAGCCCTCTTTTCATGACAAATCCCTCATCAATAAAATTGTGAGTTGCCCCACTATCAAGAAGAACTGTCAACCTTTGCCCTGCTAGTACCCCTTGAATTCAGAAGGGATGGTATCTTGGGACTCTTGATAATGCTGCTAAAGTGTCATCCTTGCTGATTTCTTTTCCTTTCTCTTCTTCTACCTCCTCCTTAGTATCATGAAATTCCTCATGCTCATCTAAATTAGATTCTGAAGCAACTTCAATATAGTGCACTTGACCTTTCCCCAAACATCTGTGTCCTGGAACCCGTGGTTCTCTACAAGTAAAACAAAGCTTTTTCCTTCATAATTCACTCCTAGTCTCTTCATCTACCTTCTTTTTTGCCACATTCATCACATCTTTTGGTGGTATTGTTGGGAAATTCTTTTTTTGAAAATTTCCCTTATGTTGCCAAAGATTTGGGGGTTTTTGATTAGTGACTGATTTTATAGGCACACAAGTTTCAAGTTGCAAGCTTCTTTTGATAGCTTCCTATAAGGTTGAGGGTGAGAAAGCCTTAACCAAACCCTTAACAGAATCTTCTAAACCATCAAGAAAAAGATGAACAATCCTCTTTTCACTCATATCAGGTACCATAATAGCCACTTTTTGAAATTCTTCTATATACTCATTAACTGATTTGGTTTGCTTCAACTTTGACAATTCTTTAAAGTACTCTTCATCATCCTTGAGGTCAAATCTATCTATCACTCTTTGACTAAAATCATCAAATATAGTTACCTGATCATGACCTTGAGTAGTCATTCCATGATACCACCAATCATAGGCTGCATCTTCCAAGTGTAGACTTGCAAATTGAACACCATCACTCTCCTTCATGGGGTTAAGTGTGAAGAAAGTCTGTAATTTTTATAGCCATGCTCTAGCTGAAATTTTATTTGTTCCATCAAAAGTAGGTGCTGTAAACTTGCTTATTTTATTTTTTATCTCTCTTCCACTTATGTCATGCTCTCTCCTATTCTCTTTATTGGGCATCAAAGTGTTCATCATATCCACATATTCTCTAAAAGGAACCGAACTACGAAAGTCATCATCTAAGCCATTGTAAGTAGCTCTTAATGTAATCAAGTTACCTGTAACCTCTTCCACAGGATTAATGGCTAGATTTGGTACTGGTGGCTCATCTGTAGGCAAGAAAATAGTTTTGGTTGATTTAGATGGTGTGGATCTCAGATTTCTTGGCTCCTCTAAAGTGCTCCCTTTCTCATTAATAGATGCAACTCCTTGTAGTTTTTCTGTCAATATTTGCAAAGCCTCTCTAGTTGCTGCCAAACTATCCACTATTTGCTTCTGAGTATTTTGGATGTCTTTGAAGAATTTCTTTGCCATCTCATCTGGATCAGCCATACTTTTCTCTTCCTTGGATTTTGTACTTTTACTTTCAACTGGATGTTTGATCAAATTTTTTTTATTCTTTTCTCACTGCAAATATCTTTTTTCTCTTTCACTTAGTTGCATGCGACCATAAATTTTGACATGCAACTAATTAGAAGCAACATGCAACCATAAATTATGACATGCAAGATCTGGGTAGTTGTCAAAACTGACATGCAAGCTTCTACAAACCCTCAAGCTAGCAAGATCATGGCTCTGATACCACTGAAATGTCCCTTTTCTGATTTTACATGATATTTCAAGCCTCAAATCAGATTTTTAAAACCAAACAACCAATATTACAAAGATCAACCAATTTCTCAAATAAACCCAAATTGGGTATGTCTGAAATAGTGCCAAAAAACTTCACAACTTCACAAATTATTAATAAATCTGAAAATGGACATTTAAAAAAAAAATTCAGTAGCATAATGGCCTACAAAATGAAATTTCTAGATCTATATAGCCTTTACACAACAGCTCACAAATGTAGGACAAAAACTATGCTCATCAGGCTCCCAAAATTAACACAAAAATGCTCGAAAACACCACAAAAACACTAATAAACTGTCTCAAAAGTTTAATCACATCCCAATACATATATTCAGCTCTATTTTAACATCTTAAAGTCTAAAATACAGCAGCAACCCAAACTCATATTAAATACTCAACTAAAAACACCAAACTCATACCAAAAAATAATCCTGAAAACCCACAAATCTGCACTATTCAACACAAAGGCAAACTCTGTATGAGCATGCACATGGAATTTCTTAAAACTACCATCCTTAGCCTTCCTGGAAACCTACAAACCTCCATTCTTGGGTGTCCTTCTCCATAGGTTTGGCAGCCTCTGAAGAACAACAAAGAAAATGAGAAAAAATCAAGTTCTGGAATGAGCCCAAAATGCCTCCAAACCCCTTAAAAGAGGGCATAACCCTAACTCACATCCAAGAGGGGTTAATAAAATATAATTTAATAATATTTTTTATTTATTAGTCTATTGGTTTCCAAAGATTAGCCCCTTTTTCCGAAACTTCACCTTTTTGGAGCCTGCCTGCCTTAGCAAAGTTTATTATTTTTAATTATTTTGAAAAGGGGACATGACAACATATGTGCAATCAAGAGGTGCACTTACTCCTAGATAGACTTATAACTTTTATTTTAATTCTTTTATCATTATTATTATTATTTGTTATATTATTTTTATTTTTATTATTTTTAAATTCTAATTTCTTTTATTTAATTCTTTTACTCAATTAATTCTCATTTAATTAATTAAAATCAAAATATCTAAAGATCATGATATTATATTAATTTTCTCCAAAATAATTAAATTATTAATTAAATCTTTTAATTTTAGACTTAATTAATAGAAAATTCACCATAGACCTCAAAGATAAAATATGAAAACCCATCATAGAACAATCCATACAAAATCATTCTAAGGGTTAAAATCATGAATTATGTCATCTGACACATTTGAAAGGTAAAATTTCTTGGATACTTGTCCTAAATCACTAGGACAAATGGTTCAAGGGTTTAAGATTTGGACTTGAGAATTTATCTCCCTTCTCTTACCATTGAGATAGTGCGATAGGGTACGCTCATCCTAGCAATTTAGAGAAGTCGATACCTAGTACTTGCAACTTGCATAAAATCCATGCATGTACATACTATATATATATATATATATATATATATATATATATATATATATATATATATATATATATATATATATATATATATATATATATATATATATATATATATATATATATATATATATATATATATATATATATATATATATATATGCTAAGCTAAATAGGCAATGATAGGAAGTGGTGCATCATGTAGATCCTAACTAGCAGGTGACTATGACTCCCTTCCTTAACCACATCAGAAATGCCATACATAAAGAAAACAAACATGCACACCATACATATGCAAGTATGGGGTAAATATCCATAAGAAAACACATGTGATAATAAATCATCTAACTAATTATCATCAATAACTGAAAATAATGTAATAATCTTCATACATACATGAAATGTAGATTCTAAATAATCTCATCATATATCACTGAATCCATAACTCAATATTTGATATTCTCAAAACAATGCTACTAACCATCAACATAAAACTAGTCTAACAAAGTTTGACCATGATAGCAATAATGTATCTAGAAAGATGTAAATGAAGGCAGGCACTACAAGGTCTCACCTTGTTAGAGGATTTAACACTCAGAACAAAGTAAGGACTTTTTTAAGACAATTACAAAGATCTATTAAGACCAATTTGTTAAGAGATTTACCCTGATTCAAGTCGATTAAAAATGATTCAGTATCTGACTCTTAATTTTCTCTACAATTTCATTTTGAGTCTTCTCCTTGCTAACTGATCCTCTCCCCTAATCTGATATGCTTATCTTTACCTTTCACTTTGCGTCCATGACTAAGTCAGTTTCTCTATTAGATGATAATAGAACCCTTCACTAATTTCTAATTTATTCACAATCCTTTTCTTGCATATTACTTCTTGTTTGCATGCATACACTTTTCTACCCTTTCTCTTTCTCTACATGCTTATGATCTAGGTTAAGATCATCTCTATTTAAAGAGTTTTCTAGATTCTTCCATAATAGCCTCTTCATCTTAATCATTGAACACACAACATAGGGATCTATGATTCACATCATGTAAATTTTTTGTAACAACCTCTATCAACATTAAATGTTCTATAAGAACCTCCTCAAAATTTAAATATTTCTTCCAAGTCAGCTTGATAAGAATTTTACCTCAAACTCTATTCCATTCCTCAATTTTATGTAAAATTTCCATTGCTTAGTCTTTATAGTTCCTAGATTCTTGGCATTTTTGTTTCTCATTCTATATTATTCTTTTGATGCTTGGAATGTATTGTTCTTAGCACACACTATATAACTCGAAATTTATATGCCTAGAATTTTCTCAATCTCTAATGAGCTTGGCTCGTATAGAAATCACTCTAAAACCAAGAACTTACTTGGCTCCTATAGATCTCAATATATACTTTCTTATGTACATCAGTCAACCTATATAAAGTGGCTTAGTCACAGTGATGACATTCTGACTCTACCTTATAAATGACTAAATGCTTCACACTAATAGAAAACAATGGTTAGAGATACCAATAGAGTCAAGTGGAATGGATTTGGTCTATCCATTACAACAAAATTATCATCCACTAATTGAATTTTTAGTGAGACTCATTGGCTACACATTCTATCAATTGAGCATATCGAATAGTGTGCCTTTTATAGATATGGAACAAGCATGGAAGATAGTGATGAAATATCATGAGTATGATCTTGCCGAGCTATAGAGACTATATGTTGTAGAGAATTTTTCATCCATAAGAAAATACAAGAACTCAATGTGAAAGTTTTGATCCCTCATTATGTGTATTTTATTTTATATCTAGAAGCATTTTCCTAGTATTGGTAATGTTGTATGAGAGCAATACAAACTAGTGACAAAACAAATAAATGAGTGTATTATTCAATCCAAAGGAAATTTTGAAAATTTAATACATGGTTATTATGATGAATTTAAGAAAAGTATGAAAAGAAGGATGATGATTCCTGAAGAGTTAGTCACAAAATATTATAGTGACATATGTTTTCTTGTGGATATGGACAAAACATTTGTATAGGCAGTAAAGCTGAGGAAGATTTGGTCAAAAAGTTTTGAATATAAAATAGATAGTGTTTTAGTAAATACAAAAATTGAAGCACTACTGAAATAAAATATTGATGTCGAGGCTAAACCTTTTGGTAGATATGAGGAAGCCAAAGCAAGAATAATTATGACTATCAAGATTTTCTCTAAGGAGAAGAAAATTATAGAAGATAAATTGGGCACCCTAGGCAAGGGAAGAGGATTATTATAGATAAGATAAGGGCTTGGTGAAGATGGAGATTGGTTAGAGGACCACCTAGGAGGAAAGGTAAGTCTATTGATGAGATATATACAAACATAGGGAGTTCCCCAAGTTTATCTAGTTTTAGATTTGTAAATTATGATACACTAGATAATGATGATAGAAATAAAATTGAGGAAGTTTTTAAATTATGATACACTAGATAATGATGATAGAAATATAATTCTGGAGGTTATGGTAAAAATGATCTCAAATTTTAAACTAGCTCCTAGTGAAATAGAGAAATAGATACCTCAAGATCTACATGATAGCTTGAAGAGAAGATGGGAACATGTAGAGAAGGAAGACAAAAAGTTAAGGACTAATACATTACTCAAAGTAATGCCTAATTTATCCCAAGAGAAACAAGACATATTTTTGGAGTATTATAGAGTATATTTGTTCTAGAATATAGAATATTTTTTATCTTATTAAATAAAGAGTAAGTTGTGGATCAACAAAATAAGTTGCTTTGGAAAAGCATTTTTGGGTTAGAAACAAAGAGAGCAAAGATATATATTATAATCATCAATGATGATTAAAGTGGTGGAGAAAAATAGGTGTGTCAAGTCCATGAGGTAGCATGCCACTCGTACATGCCAACACCCCTAACACTTTAGAGGCCAAGATTTCAAGGCTCATAGGTATAGATGTAGATGGTGAAGAAAAAGAAACAAGTGCAAATAACAAGATTGTTTCAGCACCTCAGATTGAGGAAAGAAAAGAATCAAATAAATATGAACCAAGTGTGACTATTGTTATCTCAAGCATAGATGCACAAGCAAGACTAAGTGGTGATGCCCCTTCACCAACTCTTAAGGTAGTGTTGAGAAGAATCATTCCTTCATCAAGTAGGAAAAGAGAAATAAAATATGTTTCACTTGATATTGAGGTTATTCTAGATGAAATAATTAAGATGCCACAATTAGACCTGGAAAGTCTCACCTTGGAGAAAACAATTTTGCTACAAGATTTTTTTGGCAAAGAATTAGAGAAAAGAAGAGTTAAGGAGAGAGAATAAGGAAAAATGGGTACTATATGATGTAAAGCATATTTTTATTGATGCTTTAAACATTCATAATTTTGAATAAGATGAACCAATCATCAACCAAATTGTAAATATAGTTGATCAAGTAAATGCTGGAAGTATGGAGTCAAATGAGAAACTAATGGACTGGTCAGTGAGAAGATTTGAAACTAAGGATGTGGAAAAAATCTTCATAACCATTGCTAAGTAGAAATTGCAACTACAAGAGAAGGTACAGGTTATGATTGAGCTAATATAGAAGATACAATAGTTGTACACAATTTTGTTAGATGTGCCAAGATTTACTAATAGTATTCAAGCATAAATAAATGAAATTCAAGCTTAGATAAAGAGATCCAACAATATTATTTCAAAGTCAGTAGGATCAAACATTGATCATTTCAATAATCTACTAAATTATCAAGGCACATTTGTCAAGCTTTAGGTAGTTGATAGAAATATGAGATCCAAATTGATCTCTACTTAGGTGATAATGATACCTCATTTGGAGTTCATGCTGAGGGAATTAAAAAATTTCCCAGGATCTTATCATAGAAGATCATAATATTTCAATGGTTGATAGTTGAATTGATTTGGCTACAATAATTCAGTTGCATAATCAAAGTTTACTAGTAGCAAGAACCACATGGGATCATGCACTATCCATGATTACTAGAGTTCACAAGGAATTCATTGAAACATATGGATTATTTACACCCATTCCATCCCAACATTAGTGACATGTAGTGTTCAAAAACAAGAGGGAGATAGATATGGAAATGGGGAATATGATGAAAAAGGGAAAATAAGATGTCAAAGGGAGACACACAAATTTGAATAAAGGTGAAATGGATTTGTTATTCATTTTTTGTATTATTTATTCAGTATTCATTGGCATAAGTCATAAGACTTAGGGGGAGAGCTCATTATCATATTGTTTTGTAAATATATAAATATGATAAAGTGTTTTTCCACTAATGTCAAAGGGGGAGATTGTTGGTATCTCTAAAAATTGTTGTCTATTAGTGTCAACCCCTTAGTCATTTACAAGGTAGAGTCAAATGGTCATCACTATAATCGAGATACTCTATATAGGTCTATTCATGTAGATAAGAAAGCATATACCAATCTCTATAGGAGCCAAGTAAGTGTATGGTCACTGAGTAATTTCTGTACGATCTAAGCTCATCAGTGATCGAGCAAGTATTAATCATACAAGTGTTGAGTTACATAGTGTGTAGAGTACAATACATGCTGAGCATTAGAAAATTAATATATACTAAGAAACACCAATGTCGAGCATCAAGAGACAATAAAGACCAACCAATGCATAGTTTACATAAAGTAAAAAATGGAATAGAGTTTGAGGCAAAATTATTATTTTGCCAACTTGGAAGGAACATTTAAATTTTTAAGAAGTTGTTATAGAAAATTTTATACTTGCGGAGGTTGTTACAAAAAATTTACATGATGTAGATTATAAATCCCTATGTTGTGTGTTCAATGATCAAGATAAAGAGATAAACCATGGAATCATCTAGAAAATTCTTTACAAAACTCTTTAAACATATATGATCTTAACCTAGATCATATGGTTAGTGAGATTGTGAATCAGAGTGTGATTGAAAGTAAGAGAGGGAGATGATAAGTAAAATAAAGGATTGAGAACATATCAAAAGTCAGTGAAGGTTGTTGTTGTTAGAGTAAATAATTAATTATTAATTATTTATTCTATTTCTTAAGCTTACTTAGGTCATGCATTTATTTAATATTTTATATTTAATGCATGTTGTGGTTAGTTGGTGACAACACGGGAGTTTGTTCCCTTCTAGTTGTCACACTTATCTTCTACCACCTTCCAGCTTGTTCTACAAGCTTCCATGAGCTCTTTATATTCAGGCTCTCTCTCATTGTATTTGAACAACAATATCACATCATTTCATTATTGTAAATACATTTTCTTCTTGTGTTTGCATTATGATGACTCTCATGTCCGTTTAGGGTTTTTTGCCCGTGCTCCATGCTCTTCCCTTCTATGGCTTCTCTTTGACAAGTTCTCGCATGTAGGTGATCTTGGCATCTTCAAAGTTGGCTTTCCTCAACTCCAACATGGTATCAAAGCCTTCCTGCTACAGCTTCGTTGAAGAAATTTTGAAGCTGTGATTTGAAGTCACAAACCTTAGTTTGTTTGTGCAATTTTTCTTCAAATCAGGGGATCAACAATTTTTCGGAGCACTTTGGGACTAAACGGACATCACCATTGGATCCGGAAGGCCGTTTCCAGTCAGGATTCATATAAAACTTGTCGTTTTTGGAGACAGGGCAATTTTGGCAATTTTTTGAGGCCTCCAGGGTCACTGCCGTACGGATCGTACGGACGTAGAGCGTAAAAAAATTTTAAAAAAAGGTTTTCAGGCACACCGCCACCGCGCCGCCTGGGCTCCACCGCGGCCCGGCCGCCACCGTCCGCCAGCGGCTCATCCTCTGGCGCCACTCTGCGGCCACCTCCACCTGCGGCGCAACCTGAATCCGCCGCCCTGCGGCCACCTCCGCTCGGCTGCCTCCACCCAACACCTCTGTTACCAGCCCAATCAGCGGGTACGTCAGCAGCCCACTCAGCCTTTTTGCTGATTCAGCGCTAGCAGGGGTGACACGTGGCCTGGGCGCCACGTGGCACCTTGCCACGTGGACCCGCCACATCACCCCTACCACGTCAATACTGCCATGTGGCACTCTTTTTTGTTGTGACGGCCACCAAACCGTCAACTTTAATCGTCTAACTCGCTGACATCAGCACTGCATCAGCCCTTGCATGCACCTCTCCCGATTGCTTTTGGACCTACCTTTGGTTTTTTGGCCATAACTCTTGCATACAGAGGTATTTTTCCGATCCGAAAGAAGTGCCGGAAAGCTGGTTCCGAGACGGAGATTTTGGTACAAGTATTTTTTGGTTTTGATGCTTTTTATTGCTCATTTTTTCTGTTGAAGTCCAAAGACCTATTTTTGACTCTGGCATGCATATCTTTTGTGTCCCATGTCTGTTTTTGGAAAACTTTATATTTTTGGAAAGCTGGTTTTCTCATCTTTTCAGAAATGTAGTCCTTTTTCTTTTTTCTGGGCCTTTACTCTTTCTATCATAGTTTTGGCATTTTAGCTATATGGTGGATATTTTGACTATTTTAGGCTCGAGGATCATTTTCCTGGCATGGTTTGCTTTCTTTTCGGCTGTACTTTCTTTTGGTTCAGCTCTTTTTCAGTTTTGATCATTGTAGCTATCATTTTGAAGCACTTTTTATTCTTGCACTAAGATAAATTGTCACTTTTGTATTTTGGGAGTCATGAACGTTGTTTTGAGTCAGTTGTACTTGCACTATTTCATAAAGCACCATGGGGGGGATTATTTGTTTGCTATTTTAGGCATTCTCCCTTTGTCAAGTGAGTGTCCCTTCCACGACATTAGCCCATGCAGAGTCAGTTAGACCGTGTCTTTATCGGTGTCTGTACCTCTTTCCCTCTCTCCTCGTTCTTGGTTCGTTTGCAGGAGACTCTGGCCCACCTTCTCAGTTGCCTGTCATCACACCCCGTCTGCATTAAGGGGGGGTTATGTTGTGTTCTAATGCATCCTTGGTTCGATGGTTCGATAGTGTGAACTATGTATTCAGTGGTTGATCCTATGTACAAGGCGATTGCAGTGGCTGGCTACCTATGCATTTCGGTGAGATGGATCATCTACCATATAGACATGCTCAGTTTGTGCCTTCTTCTTCCATGGAGGTTTCTTTAGATCAGCAGTTTGGCAGATTTGCGACTTCTTCATGCTTCAGTGATGCTGCTTCTTCATGATCACTCTTTGTTCCTATTTTAGGGGACAATTTCCCTAGTTGGAGACTTCTTCAGCTCTTCACTGGGTTCTTACCTCTTTTTGGGGGAGGGTTTTTCCCATGTGGTTTTCTCTCTTTCCTCGCTTACAGAGGTTGCATTCTTCTTGCATTGTACATGGGTACCTAACATGGCCTCATTGCCGGGACCCATTATGCATTTCATCTTAGTTTTGTGAGCTTAAGGCATTTCCCTAAGTTGCACTTAAGGGGGGGTGTTAGAGTAAATAATTAATTATTTATTATTTATTCTATTGCTTAAGCTTACTTAGGTCATGCATTTATTTAATATTTTATATTTAATGCATGTTGTGGTTAGTTGGTGACAACACGGGAGTTTGTTCCCTTCTAGTTGTCACACTTATCTTCTACCACCTTCCAGCTTGTTCTACAAGCTTCCATGAGCTCTTTATATTCGGGCTCTCTCTCATTGTATTTGAACAACAATATCACATCATTTCATTATTGTAAATACATTTTCTTCTTGTGTTTGCATTATGATGGCTCTCATGTCCGTTTAGGGTTTTTTGCCCGTGCTCCATGCTCTTCCCTTCTATGGCTTCTCTTTGACAGGTTCTCGCATGCAGGTGTTCTTGGCGTCTTTGGAGTTGGCTTTCCTCAACTCCAATAGTTGTTATCACTTAATAGAGCAAGTCCTATTCATAAGCAGTGAAGTAAAAGAGAAAGACAAGTAATATCAGATTAGATGAGATGATTAGTTAGCAAGTAGAAGGCTAAAATTAGGTTGTAGATCATACCATGAGTCAAGTATCAAATCAATTTTAATAGACTTCAATTAGGGTAAATCTTTAACAAACTGGTCTTAATATATCTTGGTAAATCTCCTAATAGAGTCCTTACTTTTTTGTAAGTGGTAAATCCTCTAACAAGGTGAGACCTAATAGTCTCTTAAGCCTTTGATGAAGCATAATCCTTATAGGGTAGATCATATCTTATGATCAAAAATTGTAACCATCACAAGTTAACTTTATTATTGCAATAGTGAAGATTTATAGGTGTCATCTCCAGCCTAATTTTACCTTCACCTTGGATGATTTCTAGGTAACAAATATTGTGTTATATGTTTTATTTTAATGCATGTGATAGATTAGATTTACATGTTATAGTAAGTTATCATTAAAATTTTTATATGCACATGTTTATTAATAGATGTGAGTGAACTGGTGAAACATTTAAAATGTTAAAGATTTTGATTCAACCCCCCCACACCCCCTCTTAGTGTCTTATTTATCATGTTTATAACTCCATCAATCAACAATGGTTTGACAACCAAATATGGGAGACATGTCTTTATATCAATCCAATTTATGTCCAAATTTTTGAAAGGGCTAAAAAAAATCTGAAGAATCCTCAATGATGGAGACAATTATGTTAACAATCTAATAAAGGTGGTAAAATTCCCAATTTTTCACTATTCTACATTTTTTTAGGAATAGGGTTAACTATAGAACATTAGAACTCATTAGTATTTCTTGGAACACCTTACGGTGCATAAGACACACTAATTGGTTATAATGAGTTATAATAGGTCCTTGTTGGTGTAAATAAGTATTTACTTATTACACTTACTTAAGTTTACTTAGGTTAATGCATTATTTAATTATTTTGCTTTATTTTATTTGTGAGACACTTAGGAGTTTGTGCACTCTTGTGAGTTGTCTTGATGACATCACAGGAGTCTGCACCTCTTTTAAGTACATGTTGTCTACAACCCAAAAATCTTCTACACACATATGACACTTTGTCATTCTTATCCATTCATCTAGAATGTTGAATAAGGTGCTTAGTTGTCTTATCTTTTGGTTGTCTCTAGAGACATTCTAGGTGGTTCTTGAGTGGTCTTTATATACAGGCACTCCTAGTGTGTTTGATAATCACATTTTAAATAGAGCAATGTATTTGGACATACTCTGATTAATTGATCATATCCATTTTTGGTCTACTGTGTGCTTGTGTTTGAGTTCTTAGTTCTAGGGTGAATTTTGTGCTTAGGCAAATTCTTACATGGTATCAGAGCAACTTGGAGAATTTCTCATCACATAGCCATTTCAAGACCATGCTTGCTTCATCACCTCAGCCTGAATCTAGAGTGCTACAGAAATTGGGAGCATCTAGCACCAGATCTAACATCACCATTGCATCCAAAATGCTAATTCGGTGAAAATCAGCTACAAAGTTGCCTACCCTAGGCCAAAGTCGATTGTGAGGCAATTTTTTTTTGCAAACCAGCACCTAAAGGACCAATTTGCAAATTTTGGTATAATCATTTCAGATCCGTACAGTTAATTCTCAGATCTACATTTTTTTTTAATCTGCATCTCTACTATTTTTTTTGGATCTGCATTATTTTTTGGAAATTTTTTGGCCATGGGGCCATAGGAGAGATTTTTTGTAGGTGAAGATTAAAACTTGTTGGTGCAAATCTGATATTTACATCACATTCAGAAGGTCCAAAAACCCTCAAATCAGATTTTGTTTCATCCAAATCAAAAATCTAAGGCAAAATGTAGAGCCATTTGTTTTTTGGAGGCATGGTGGCGATTCAGAAAAAATAACAGTAGCAGCGATTTTCAAACAGCGATATCTTCCTCTACGGACTCCTTTTTGCGGGTAATTTTTTTTGTTTTCGGGTAGGATTTCATGAACTACACATTGGTGTAGGTGGTTTGAGATCTCTATTTCTAAATTTTTCTACAACTCCAAAATCTTGAATTTTGTCACTTAAAATGCTTGGTACGGGCTCATCTAGAATCCAAATCAAGTTCTTATTTTTTTGAAAGTGCATTTTTTTGTCTACTTTACAGATTTGCACTCACATTATAGGTTTAGTAGATAGAAATACTACTTTTAGAAATTGGCCCTAAATTGGCAAATGGCTTTCAAGTGCCAACAACATCTTTTTCAGAGGGGGTTCTTTGATTCTTTGGGGGTTCATTGATTGATCTCCTGGAGTATTGTCAAATTTGTTAGTTTGGTATTAGACCACAATTGACAACAAGGAACTATTACAAATGGAGGACTTTGACAATTAACCATTTAAGAGAACATCCAGGATTGCCTCCTTATCTCTATTCATTGCCACCACATTTTGGTTGGACATATATTATCAAGCTTAATCAATTTCTATGTAAAATTATGAGTAGGGAATCTTTTGGTCCTCTTAGATTGGCACATTTTCCTTGTGATATTTGGTGGTCTATTTGGGAAGCATATGGAGATCCATGTGATCCTCCATCTCCAGTGGACTTTCTACATCCAGTCACTCCAGCTATAGTTTCTTCAACTTCAGATGAGATCACACCTCCAGCTCCTGTTGCTCCTACTGATCCTATTTTAGCCATAGATGCTTTGGAATCAGTACAGCAGGATACTTTATGTCTTCTTACTCTACCTTCATGCGAAGACTTCCTTTTAGACATTGCATAGTTGTTTGTGGAGTCTCACATTGAAGATGTGGAAGATATTCTTGATGACATTCGTCTTCTTTTTGAGGCGGATACTTCATCCTTTGCCGTAGTGACAGATTCATGTACTTCAACACTACAAGGTACTCATGGTCTTCCAGGTGATGATTTCTTGCCAGACATTTTAGTTCTATTCTTGGAGTCACACATAGTAGATATGTGAGACTTTTATGATGATTTATCACTTCTCTTTGCTGAGATGTCTTCTACAGTTGTTGTGAGGGCCCGCTCTGACCCTCAACTTCATGCTCTACATGATCAATCCTTCCAGATTGGTGTGATTGTGGATTCTTCTTTATAGCATTTGCAAGAGGTCTCTTCATCAGTTCAAAAGACTTTTGGTTTCTTGAGACATGTTCTACCTCCTTCCTTGTTTGATCTGCTCTTCTCTTCAATAGTTTTGGAGGAAGCCATCATCCGTATTGACATAGGGACTTTTAGACAGGCTTTAGAGACACTGATCATCATAGAGATTCCTTCTCCATATAGGGGACATATCTCATAGGTACCCTTGCTCTTGTTTCTTCCAAAGGGAAGGAACATCATCCAAAGGTCGTGGATTAGATTCTACATTGGAGCATTTCTTACTGATCGACATTCTATTTTTAAGGGGGGGGGACTACCTTGTCTCCTTCTTCTCCTTTTTTGGGGGGGACTTTGTCCTCATAGGAGGTTTTTTCCTTCTCCATTCTTTATTGTATATACATGGATGTATTTCATAATGGGGGGGTCTTGATTACTCCATCCATCGATGCATCCCTATTTATCTCTCTTTTTGGGGGAGGGTTTTTCCCATGAGGTTTTCTCTCTTTCCGCACTTTATGAGAGATTTGCATTTTCATTATGTACATGGGTACCTAACATGGCCTAGTAGCTGGGACCCATTATGCATCTTCATCCTAGTTTGTAAGCTTAAGGCCATTCCCCTTAGTTGCACTTAAGGGGGGGTGTTGGTGTAAATAAGTATTTACTTATTACACTTACTTAAGTTTACTTAGGTTAATGCATTATTTAATTATTTTGCTTTATTTTATTTGTGAGACACTTAGGAGTTTGTGTACTCTTGTGAGTTGTCTTGATGACATCACAGGGGTCTGCACCACTTTTAAGCACATGTTGTCTACAACACAGGAATCTTCTACACACATATGATACTTAGTCATTATTATCCATTTATCTAGAATGTTAGATAAGGTGCTTAGTTGTCTTATCTTTTGGTTGTTTCTAGAGACATTCTAGGTGCGTCTCGAGAGGACTTTATATATAGGCACTCCTAGTGTGTTTGATAATCACATTTTGAATAGAGCAACGTATTCAGACATACTTTGATTAATTGATCATATCCATTTTTGGTCTACTGTGTGCATGTGTTTGAGTTCTTAGTTCCTGGGTGAATTTTGCCCTTAGGAAAATTCTTATAGTCCTAATATGTTCTTAGCTTTTCTAATGTTTTCTAAGAAGTCATGTCACTCTTTAGGACCCATTGAGACCCCTTAGGATCCATTAGGGACCATTAGGACACATAAGCACTAGTGTAGAAGTATGAGATCCTAAGGTAGATTCCACAAAATTAATTCAACTCCTTAAAGTTTTCTTGTCACCCCAAGCTTTCAAATACTCAAATTTTGTCTTATACTTAATCTATTATTTCTATCACTGTGGATGGTTTAGGATCATTAAATTACACTTGATATAACTAGTTTCTAAAACCCTACCTCTAATATTTTATGTAAGCCCCACACTAGTCTTTAACTAGGCGTAAACCCTCAATTAGGTCTCAAAATTTTGATTTATTCCTTTTTCAATAGATTCTTCCAAAACATCATAAAAAATAATCTTTAATTGGATACCCTTTGATCTCTTTATAAAATATCTCAAAATTGGGTATACATGTTTTAACATATCTGTACATAATAGACCAACCTATTCAAAAACTAGGGCTAATTAGGCCACTTTATCAAAGAAACCCCTAACAATACTTAACCCCAAGTCTACAAATTCTTAACAATATTCACTTTTTATTCCAAATGAACAGTTCTATAATATTTTTGTCCATATGACACTATTTTAAAGGTTAACATCAAAAACCTTGTTATTTTAAGCCCATAACTAGGGCTTCCTAGAACTCGCACTTATAATCACTTATTAGACCCCCGAGAAGTCCTAAAACCATGTAAGGGACATTTGCTAACTTTTAATGGCATAAAATTACCCTCTTCATAAGACCAAACTCCTATTACTATACATGTATGATGTAGTAGCATATTCATTACCTTTTAGGTATCAATACATGGTGTACAATAGTATATCATTCCTTCCTACACTTGAAAAGGTTGGTAAAATTGAGAATATGTTACATGAGATTGATTATATGAGAAAAAATAAGGGACATTCACATAATGGATCCAAAATCCATTAATTCCCTCAAAACAACTAAGTGAATGACTTTATCCTTCAACTCTCAACACAAATAAGTTATAAAGAAAACAAGTTTTGGAACTCTACATGATTCAATTAAGAATTTGTATAGTCTAATCACACTTCTAAATCAAACTATGAAACATTCAAGGAATGGACCAAAAATATAAAGAAAATCAGTTTCTTTACTAAATTCTAATTTTTCTTTTTCATACAATCCATATATATCTTTTTCTCATGCCTTTCAAAAGTTTAATAGACCCTATTATAGCTCAGGCAAATAAATCAAGTTTATTTTATTCATTAATAAACTCAAAATATTTATTTTTCTCATGTCCCACCAAAGCCCAAGTAGTCATCAAGATTTGAAAATTCAAGTTCCTAACTCAAAATAAATGACCTCTAGAGAGCTCATACCCATTACTAAATGTCTCAAATGGATTTTGTTACATCATTTATCAAGATTTAAACCCCTTCTTGGGCCCTTTCCTATCTTGGCCCCATTGATTACATTATTTTGTCTTATGGTCCCTTTGGAACCATTCAAACATTTTGCTAGTACATCAAGATCATTACAATGAATTACTATGTTTGCCTACAAAATCATATAGTTGATCCTTGAGGACCTTGTGACTCCATATGTGATCATTGTATCCCCCATGCCACCAATAAATTTATGAGGTTCTCCTACACTAGGAACCAATTAGGACCCCTTAAAACACATTAATCATTATAGGACACACTAATGTGTCCTAAGGGGTTGTAATGGGTCCTAAATGGATTGAATGGGCCCTAATGTGTCACATTGGGTTTCTACTGGTCTTAATGCATCATAAGAGGTCATAATTGTTAAATTAATAAAATGTTTCCTTATTAATTAAATCATTCTAATTTAATTATTGAGTCACTTATTATCGCTAGTTTATTTAGCTAAACTTTATAAGTATGATCTCTCTTTGTAATTAGTATTCATTCACTTTTGATTATAGCAATATATATTTTTTCTCATCAAGAATATCTCATCTGTGGATCTGAGAATTCTAGCCTCCATAGCTTTTACTTCTCTCTTTCTGTGGAAGGTGTTTGCATGTAGGTGATTCTTGGGAGCCATGGGTTGATCTTTCATCAACTTCAACATAGTATCAGAGCTCTAGATCTTCATTTTGCTTGGATTTCAAATCTGTGATTTTTGTTTAGAGGGTTTCATTTTCCAAAGTTTTTTTGTATTGAATATGGGGAGTCACCATTTTTCAATGTACCTTGAGCCCAAATAGACATCACCGTTGAGCTTAGAGCACCCAAAAACTCGTATTCTCATATAAAAATTGTCCAATTTGGACACTGTTGGAATTTGAGGCTAAAATATATTGCTCCCAAATTTTCCATGCTTTCCAAGGTAGAAAATTTCTTTTTTCAAAAATAAATTAGCATGCTTCTCAAGAAAGTAATTTTTTTGCACAAAAATCATGATTTTTGTTTTGTAAATAATTTTGATACATTTCTCGAGGCAATTATTTTCTAATTTTTTAAAAATAAATCAACATTTTGGGATCAAAAATTGAGATATTTTGGCACATTTCCTAAGGTGGCAATTTTTTTATTTTTGAGATGTTTTTTGGCACTCAAATCAAGAAATTTTCCCTCAAATTGAGACAATTTTGTACGGAATTCACACCCTTCCTAACACAATTTCTAGTACTAATAGGCATTCTTTTCAAGACATTTGGCATGCATTTTGAGGCATTAAAAATTGGTTTTCTCATGCTTTTTTGACCTACATGTGGTTTTTTGGCCATAACTTGCTCATCCAGACTTTGTTTTTCGATCTGACAGAAGCATCGAAAAGCTAATTCCTAGCCCATCATGATGGTGTAGTTTATTTTGGTTTTTGATTTTGTTTGGTGGCCTATTTTTTTGATCAAAGTTAGAAGTTTTATTTTGGACTTTGAGAGACATATTTTGAGACATTTTACATATTCTGCTCTAGACACATCCCATTCAAGTTTTTGTTTTTTTGCATTCTGATGGATATCTTGGTTGTTTCAGCTTTGGAGATCAATTTTTTTAATTTAGATGATTATTCGTGGGTTATTCTATCTATTGTATTATCCTTATGTCTCTTCTGATTGTTTTTGACATCCTTTTGTAGTACTTTTCCAAATACATTGAGATAAAGTGCCACTCTATTGAATTTTAGAATCTTGCATATCTTTGTGTTTTGTTGTTCATGCACTACATTATAAAGTGACTCGGGGGATTTTATGTTGGCCATATTCTCCATCTTCCTTTTTCAAGTGAGCATTCCTTCCATGAAATTAGCCTCATAATGTGTTAATGACACGTGCTAGTATAGGTGTTTGTACTTCTTTTGCACTTTCGGTGTTCTTGGTTCTTCTTTTTAGAGGAGATATTGCATTCAATTTTAGTATGCATGTCTTACCTCTTAGCATTGTAGGGGGGTTAATTTGTTTCTATTTCTTTCTTGGTTCAATTGAGTGAGCTATGCATTTAGTATTTGATCCTATGTGCTAAGCTATTGTAGTGACTAGATACCTATTTATTTCGGTGAGATGTATAATTTATAATAAAGACATTCTTTCATTCCTATTTTTGGAGGCCACGAAGATACCTTTCATCTTTGATTAATCATATCTTCAAACTTAGTCTTCTCTACTTGGTCATGTTTTATATAATGGAGGTTCTTCAAATTAGTAGTTTGGTACTTCAAATTAGTAGCTTGGTAGTGTAAGTAGCTTCGTGCTTCAGATGTGTTGTTCATGATCATCTTTTGTCCCTATCTTATGGAACATTCTTTCCATCTCTTTTTGGAGTAGGGTTTTTCCCATGTGGTTTTCTCTATTTCTTCTCTTTATAAATATTTGGTTATGTTTGGGTACCTCATTAGGCCTTGTTGTTGACACCCAAATTTTATCTCAACAATAGCTTCTAGGTTTTTAACTACTCCCTAAGTTTATCTTAAGGAGGGGAGTTGGAGTAATAAGATTTTTTCTTATTAATTAAATCATTATGATTTAATTATTAAGTCACTTATTATCTCTAGTTTACTTAAGCTAAACTTTAGGCATACAACAATTATATATTTTATTAAGTATTATCATGCAACCTAGGTTTTACCTATTAGGGTTTTGATCTCCTTTATAAGGATGATTTCTCTTTGTGATTATTATTCATTCAATTTTAATTCTGTCAATCTCTATTTTTTCTCATCAAGAATGTCTCACCTATGGATCTAGGAATTCCAACCTCTGTTCTTTTTGCTTCTTTCTTTTTGTGATAGGTGTTTACATTTAGGTGATTCTTGGGAGCTATGGGGTTGATCTTTCATCAACTTCAAAAATAATGGGTCCTAAATGGTATTAGGGCCCCTTAGAAAACATTAACTAATCTAGGACAAACTAATGGTATTTTAATATTTCAAATGTATCATAAGGGGTCATAATTGATCTTAAATGGTACAAAGACTCATTAGTATCCCTAAGGATTCATTAGAACTCATTTGAACATAATATAACCCATTAATACCCCTTACATATCAATAAGGATCATAAAAAAAAACTAATGAATTTGTAATGTGTCACAAGGGGTCCTAGGATATGTTGATGTATCATAGTGTATGATCAATTATGTGTTGGAAAGGGTTCATAAGAGGTCCTCGGGAACATTAATGCATCCAAGGTCCCCTAGTAACCCATAAGTAGTTTCTAAATGTCCCAAAGAGTTCATAAGGTATCCCATGACCGCTAAAAATATACTAATATATTGTAAGGGGCTTAAGGAGTCCTATAACACATTAAAGTTTCCTAAAACCCCTTCAGAACTCTCAACCATTATTAGTATATGGAAATGGATTCAAAGGTGTTGTAAGGAATCTTAAGTGGTCCTAGTTAATGTGTGTGAAGATCACTTATAACCCTTTAGAGCCCCATACCATACACTAATGTATGGTAATGGTTCTTAATGCACTTTAAGGGGTCTTAAGGGGTTTTAGGCCACATTGATATGTTCTAGGGCCACTAAAGAGCCATTGCAATATTTATCATACATTATGAAGGGTCCTATGGAGAATTAAGACACATTAATTTTTCCTAAGGCCCCTTACAACCCTTACTATTTACTAGTGTATGTTAGGGGATCCTACTATGTCTTAAGGAATCCTAGGATAACTTGATATCCTAAGACCCTTTATGACATCCTATGACCATTATCTATATTATGTCTAAATAGTAGGGTTCTTAGGGGTCCTATGACACATTATTTTGTTATAGGACCCTTACAATCCCTTACCATACATTAATGTGTTGTGAGGAGTTTTAAGGGATAATATCACACATTAATCTATCCCAATACTCCTTATGATCCCTTACCATACACTAATGTATAGGAAGAGGTCATAAGAGGTTGTAAGAGGTCTTAAATAGTTGTAATACATATTAATTCTCTCTAGAAATACTTAAGACCCATTACCATATATTAGTGTATAGTGCAAGGACTTCATCCCATTTGAATCTTTAGGAACCATAATATGTATGGTAATAGTTGATCTTAGAATTGGTTTTGACAATCGAATGTCAACAAACTTAAGCTATTTACTCAGTTCATGCTGAACTAGTAATACATGTTGAGTAAAACATAAGAATGTTAGACCATGCTGAGCTACAATGAGTTCCAAGCCACTCATGTGTCAAGTCACTCAAGTGTCGATCAAACAATAGATGCTAAGTAGTTCAAATGCCGAGCCAAAATCAAAATTATCATAAGTGCCAAGCATTAGTAACTTCAAGTGTCGAGTAATATAGAATAGACATATTTGTTTGTAATTGCACAAACAACTATGTAAACTATTTTCAAGCCAAATTAAGGATAGATTATGATTTTTGGAGATAAGGATGAATCTATATGCATAATCATAATACAATTACATGCAACCAATTAGAAAATGGGAAGGTTTAAGTGAAAAAAATGGATGAATCTCAATTATAGATTCATACCTAACCCTAAGCCATCAAAAACTTTATAAGGAAGAAAAATCCCTAAAGTTTATAATGAAGTAATGAATCAAGGAATTAGGAAGTAATCAAGTGGTGAATAACAAAGAAGGAAAAAAAGAGTTTGCAGATCATTCAAGGTGTCTTAGCAGATAGAGTGAATTGCATAATCAGTTAGAGGAGAACAAAGGACAGAGAAGGACACAACATTGATACATTTGATCATAAAGGATCAAGAAGGATATTGTATGGATTTAATCTTTAACCAGGTAATCCAATGCCATTCATAAGATCTATGCTGAGACATTCTAATTGGTGATTTCAGTTAAATCTCCTAATCAGAGTAGTCCTAATAGGCTGAGTCAAACCATTTAATAGGTTGACATTCCAAGTGAATATTCTAAAGTCCTTTAACTAGGAACACTTATAATAGGGTTTTAAAATCCTCTAAAAAGGTGGGACTTAATAGTCTTTGTAAGCCTTTAACAGGGCAAGCCTTTCATAGGATAGATCATGTCTCATAGTCAAAACATTGTAAGTTTAATTTACTATACTTTATTTCTATAGGAGTAAAGATTTGTGAGTATCATCCCCACCCTAGTTTTACCTTCTCATTTGGAAGGTTTATGGGTAATCATATATGATGTTATGTGTGTGGGATTACTTAGATACATTTACTTTACATGTTATTTCAATATGCTAATGCATGTGATGTTTGAATTGTAGAATTTTTATGGGACCAGGTTTACAATTCTAATTCACCCCCCTCTTAGAAGTTTACTACTTTTCCTACTTGTTACAATTGGTATCAGAGCAAAGTTCTTAGAAGGAGAAGCTTTGTAGCTTAGAGAAAAAATCTAGAAATGGAAGTCTACAAGTTGGGAAAGACTATTGAGAACCAGGAGATTGAAATAAATCTCATACTACATCAATTAAATCAAGCTAGAGATGCTTTGAAGAGTTCCCTAAAGAAAAGGAAAGAAATTGCTATAGTAGAGAATGACACACAATACAAAGAAATTGACACCACCAAGCTATTTGCAAATGGAGACTCCAATGAATTTTTTGCAATTGCAGATCTAATGGAAAAGAATAGAGTACAAGCTAAGGAGATTAGAAATAACAAATTAGAACAAGAATCTCAAGCCATGATGCTATGTGAGATAATAGAACAAAAGAAGAAAGCTATAGAAGACAAGGCCATGAGTGAAGAAGAAAAAAGAACCTTGAACAACAGACTGGAAGAGAAATCAAAAGAGCTAAACAAGATCTCAAACATGCAATTGGACACCTTGAGCCAAATTATGAATGCTCATCATGAGTTGAATGCCAAAGACATTGAGTTAACTACATTGAAGACGGAGAATGAATAGTTGCAAAATGACCTAAAAAGAGAAAGACACATTGGTAAAAGTTTCAACAAGCCAAATGAAGCCATCAAGTACTTTGAGAAATTATTGAAATCCCCTAGATCCAATATCGATGAGGTAGGATTAGGCTACATAAGAACTAAATAAGGAGAATCATCCAAAGCTTTTGAAGAAAATAACAACAAAGGAAAGAACTCCGAACCCATTTGTCACTTTTGTGGTAAGAAAGGACATACTACTAATGTGTGTAGAAGCAAGAATAAAAATTAGAATGCTAAGCCTAAGAATATGAATCATTATCATAAGTGGAAAAAATAAGGTCACCAAGCATATGAATGCAGAACAAAAATCATGCATGCACCAAGATTTGAAGGTTACTGCTACAATTGTAAGAAGTATGGAAATAGATCTTTTGAGTGCAGATCCAAGCCTATGTGGTCATCAGACAGGTCAGCAAAGGTAAGAAGTCATGGATACTCTAAACAACTGGGATTACAACACAAGACACAACTATCATTATTTTCAAGAATATGGACATATCCTTGAGAACTACATCAAGACTCACTTTAATGGTAACTATGAGAGATGGTTAAGTCAAACTACATGTTTCAATTGTTTGAAAACAAATAGATGAGTTGCAGTCTAAATCAATGAATATATTGAGCAGATGGGAGAAAATTTTGAGACTATCATGACTAGTTACTTTGAAGACTTTAAGAAGTCTATGAAATAGAGGATGAGGATACCAATTTCCTTGCTTGAAAAACACTACAGTGATATATGTTTTCTTATAGATATTACACATATATACATGTTGCTATACCTATGGTAAGATGGTTGAGACCCATAGGATATGAGATCAATGTAGATGAAGCCTCAGTTTCCATCACTACACTTCTTGCAAAATAAGTTGATAAAACAACCAAAATATTTGGAAATCATGATGTCATGAAGTCCAAAGTAGAAATGGAATTGAAAACAACCTCCACATTGAAGAAGAGAGACAAATTGGTGAGGAAATTAAAGGCCAAATTTGGAGGTGGTGTTGGAGATGAAGAAGAGGAAGAAGATGAAGAGGATAAAGAGGAAGAGCAAGGTCAAGCCAAAGAACCTCTTACATAAACCCAAGGATTGGGAGAAGATAAGGACGAAGAAGAGATAGAAGGTGTCAAGGAAGAAGAAGCTGAGGAAGCACCAACACAAGTCCAAAAAATAAAAATAAAGGCTAAGGAAAAGCTTGTGGCAAAGACAAAAGGCAAAGAAGATTGCTAAGCCAAGCCTAACCAACCCTACAACACCAACTACCAAGGCAAGAACAAGAGCCACCAAACAAAAGGCCAAGTAGAAAGCCAAAGAGAAAAATGAGGCTACAAAACAAAAAAGGCCTAGTGAATAAGAAAAAAAGAAGAAAATATGTTGCACAACCAAATACTAATGATGAGAAGATAGAATCTGCAGATACAAGTTAGTTTAGAGTGGTAAGTCATACACCACAAAATAATCTTGAGAATATCTATGAGAATGTTAGAAATAATGCAGATTTTTCTGGTCTAAAAATTATTTATTTTGATAAACTTAATATAGAAGATAAGAATTTAGTTGAAGATTCAATATGTGCAATGATGTCCAAATTCAAGAAAAACCCACTTGAATTTGACGATACTCTACCAAAAGGTTTAGATAAAATTGTTAAACAAAAGTGGCATTATTTTTTAAACCTAAAGAAACAAATTAGAGAGTCTACATTGGCCCAAGTAATGATAGAATTGACCAAAGGATAGATTGCTAAGGAAAACAAGAAATATGGTGGAAGATTTGCACCTAAATATAGAGCCTTTAATATTCTTCAGAACAACATTGAAGATGTTGTTAAGAAATCAACCCTAATGGGAAATTTATGGGTTAACAACTTTCAAACAAGGTGAAGAACATCCCTTTGAGGGAATAAATAATGATGATGAAGATGGTAATAAGGAGGATAAAAAAGAGAAAGAAAATATTGTTGAGGAGGAAATACAGAAGAAAGATGAAGATGTGGCTAAAATTGAAGAGCAACAAGAAGAACAAAGTGTGCAAGATACACAAATGCCAAAAGTATACCAAGAGAAACTATAATTGTTAAAGATGTCTCTGATGTCTCTACTCAAAAAATCCATCCTTTAACTAGAGAAGATCTGAAATAGTATTTTGACCAATCTACACTTCAAGCAAGATTATGTGAAAATCTAGTATTGGTTAGTGTTGATGAACTTCAGAAGGCAGTAGCTGAAATAACAAGGGACAAAGTGAAAACACAAGAACCAACCTCTATCCCTATAGCTACTCAAGTAAAACCTTCAATCAAAATAGAAGTAGATAAATCTACTAAGGTTGATACATCTGTTAGAGTTGACATAGTTGAATAGAGGCAAGTAGAAGAAGAAAATAAAACAAAAGAATAAATAGGATAGACAAGTACATCTATACCTAAAGCACAAGAACAAGGTGGAACACAAATCATTGTGATTGATAAGAGAAAATTTGAAGAGAATAAGGACACACCAAAGGAGAAGGAGGAAGAGGTCATTCAAGAATTGGTAAAATTACCAACATTAGGCACTCCTACAAAGATCCTTTAGAAGATGAGTACAAAAGTTGTACCCCTTGTAGATCTCAATAGTAAGCTCAAGTTCTTCTAAGGTTGCTAAGGTAATTTACTATGGAGACGTAACTCTAGATGAAGAGATAGTGATACCTAAGTATGATTATGTAACAATGATAGTAGAAAAAATAAACATGTTGCAACAAGTCTTAGAGAAGAAGAAGCAACAAGAAATACTCAGGAAAGAGTATAGACAAAGACAAGCATCACTAGAAATTAAATACATCTTCTTAGATTCTTTCAGCTTGTCAACACCTAAAGAGACAAAGCCACTATTGGAAAAAATTTCAAAAATTGTGGAATAGGTGAAAAATGAAGACTTAAACACAAATGCCAAACTTTGTGAATGGTCTGAAAGAAAGTTTCAAGGAAAAGTCAATGAGAAGATATCTAGTGAGATAGCGCTTACGCTAGTTGAACTATCAACAAAGATTGAGAAAGTGAAGAAGGCACTTGAGAATATTTTCTCATTGTACACTAAACTATGTGACCTCACACTCTTCACTCAAGACACAAGATAGAGAATTTTGAGTCTAGAGAGGAACTTGAATATATTAGGTATGAAATTACCACAAAACCTAGCTCAAAGTGAGAAGTATTTTCATGCATTGATTTAGTCACAAATTCAATTAGTTGTGTTAAAAGTAGAAAAGGCTAATATAAGAGCCAAGTTGACAAATATCGAAGCATCTCTTATCCCACATATGGAAATACTCCATAAAGAGCTAGGATATTCAAAAACTTTGTTAAAGAAATATCCTAATCTTTGTACACTAGATGACCTAGTTCACCTTGTAGTAGAGCTAGCAATCCAAATCAAATCATTTGATGTTGCATGTGATAACTAGGATGCTACTCTAAAAATAATAATGGAAGTCCATAAAACATTTTTAAATAAATACACCATAAGTGTATAAACCCTTTGACATAAGTGTCAAAAATGGGAAGATAAATAAGCAAGGGGAAGAATAAAGAAAAGGGAAGTGATGAATAAAGAATATGGGAGATAAAGGCATGAGGAAAAGAGGGAGATGCAATATGCAAAAGGAAAGGTGGAGTCAGCAAAAAGATGAAGATGAAGACAAAATAGGAAAAAAATAGAGCATAAAAAATGAAAGAGTATAAGTGCCAATAAAAAGTATTAGTAGAGACAAATCTACTTAGAATGAAGAACAAAATTTTAGATACAAATCAGGCACATTAACTTAGGGGGAGTTATAAATTTTGAGGTATATAAACTATTACAAAATTTTGAAAATTTTGAAGTTTTGTATATAAGTTGAGTCATGGATATGTTATACTCAAAAAGATTAGATTGATTATGTATATTTAACTATTTTTGACACTCATGTCAAAGGGTTTAGATTGTTGATCTTGGAATTAGTTTCTACAGACATTCTAAGTAGTCATATGATAAGGACGTTTAGAGATAGGCTCCACACCTCCTAGTGAAGACTAAAAATCATTAAAAGATTAGTTAAATTGAGGCTATGAATGAAAAGATAGAGAAAATAAAGAAGAACAAAATCTAGACTCTTGTACCTAGGCCTAAAGATAAAAATGTGATTGGAACTAAATGGGTATTCAAAAATAAGTTGAATGAAGATGGACAGGTATCAAGGAACAAAATTAGATTGGTATACAAAGTATATTCTCAAGAAGAAGGTGTAGATTATGGAGAGATTTTTGCTCCTATTGCAAGATTGGAAGGTGTCAGAATGCTACTTGCATATGTAGCACATAAATGATTTAAAGTATATCAAATGGATGTCAAATCTACATTTCTCAATGGTATTCTTGATGAGGAAGTATATATTGAGAAACTTGAAGGCTTTATTGATCCAGACAAGAAGGACATGGTCTGTAAGTTACACAGAGAATTATATGGTTTGAAACAAGCTCCTATGTTGAAAAAGAAAATTAGAAAATTAGAAAATAACTATAAAATAGAATCAAAAGGCATGGAGTCAAAATACATCAAAATAATTATATGGTTTGAAAATTAGAAAATAACCCATTTAGTCGCACTAGGTTGATGAAGTTAAGACCCTATGGAATTAAGGTTCAAAATATTATAACCAAGAAACTAGGTTAATAGATTCATGGTATTTTATGATCTATTAGGGTAATGAATTATGTGAGGCCTCACCCGATCCACCATAGTGTAGATGACATAATTGCATTATGATACTTTTAATTTGGTATTTTGATATACTCTCGAGACTATAGGGTTTTGTTATTTTAATATTTTCATTTTGATAACTACACTTATGTCTGCACATTAAGGCCTAAATGATATAATTAATGATTTTGTTCATGAAATTACTTTTACAGAGGCTAAATTTCATAAGTGATTGTGATTCAATGTTATGGGGAAGCTTGGTATTTGGATATTTGATATTATTCAAGATCTAGTAGGACAATGACTTACTTTATCAGTTGCTTTTGACACTTACAATAGAATTATGTCTACAATATGCACTATGAACTTGATATTTGTAAATGGAATGGTCGAGCACATATAGATAAGATTAGATTATAATATGATGCTTATGATGATCTATGATTAATGAGATATGCATATAGGTGTTAATTTGATTATGATGGCTTATGATGTAGATAAATGTTCATTTGTTAATAATGATTTAATGTGGTATGTGAATAAATGTTAGTTTGATTATGATGGATTATGATTTAATGAAGTATGCAGATAAATGTTAACTTGATCATGATGATTTAATGTGATATGTAGATAGATGTTGATTTGATTTTTGATGGTTGGTGATATGCACATTCTGATATCTTTATATTTTGAATAATTTATTTGAAATGATTAGGAAAGGAAATTTATTGGAATTATGCTAATAAGATTTCGTAATGTTTGAAATAATATGCATTTATGATATTTATTTATATAACCTCCTTGGACTAATAATGCTCAAGTTTAGTGTGCAAGAAGTGGGACCGTGGAAATCTTTGGGGGAAACAAGTTCCAAACCTATGTGAACACAGTTTAACCAAGGCAGATCTTGGAAGATTCAAAAGCCTCGTTGTGAAAGTGTTTTGTTTCATAATATAAATTTGTTACATCAGGAAATGTTTAATCATAATTTAGATGCATTAAGGACATGTCATGGTGAAGTGTACTATATTTTGATGTGTCACTTGACACTTGTATTTGTCTATGTGTTGATGACATGTCACCATAAGTTTATGGGCTCCATTAAGGCCATGAATCTTGTTGTTTGGGAGGTACAAGGAGGTTGGTGAATGAGGAGGAGATGATTTTTTGAAGGCCTTAAGAGGTAAATATAATGGCAATCTATTTTTTATGTTTATGGTGGCCTTGAGAGGCAAAATGCAGTGGCAATATGTTACTTATGTTGTTATATTTTCTCCTCTTTGAAGAGCCCACGTTCACCCAATGTTTTATGATTCCAATGGTGAATCATTGTGCAAGCCATGGGAGGGTGTTGATTTTTTTGTGTTTTGTGTTTCCATGTAGATTTTGGTGAAGTATGTGTGTAACCTATTTGGTTCTTGTTTCCCCTACTCGGTGGGTGGCTTCATATAAGCCCAAGTTGGGAGGTGAGCCTCCATGGTTCCAAGTTTTGTGTTTTTTGGAAAGTTGTGTGAAAATGCATGCCATGGAATATTAGGGTTTAACCCTATTCAAAGTGAAGAAGATCCAAATGTGTAATAGGAGTCTCAATGTTCAAGTTTCTCATTGTTCATGTTCTAAATGATCAAGTTGACCAATGATCATGCTACTCATTGTTCATGTCTTTCAATGTTCATGTTCGTTATGATTTTGAAAGGTCTCTTGTGTTGTCTCATTGTGATGAAAGGAGATTGTACCATTGTTATGTAATGTATATGTAGAGGAAATAATTTTAAAATGTTGTATATCTATGTTCTGATCATTTCAAGTTTCATGAGTTATGGAAGAATTAGTAGGAGATGTAGAATACTTTGGCATCATTGTTTCCATTTGAAGATTGTGGAAGGTTGAAGAATTTTATGCTTATATTTCCCTTGTAATGAAATCTTCTATGTTAAATTTGATATGAGACTCTTCTCCTTGATTTATTGGTAGATATGTATTTCTTAAAGGGCATGTAGAAGAATGTTATGAGTAGAGTAACTAAGATTCAAAATATATAAGTTGCATTGAAAATTTATATGCAGTGCATTTCATAACTTGGAATAAAATTACTACGTTTGATTATTCATTATACATGTATAAACATTTATGCATTTGGCTCTCAAGTCCAATTAAGTTTGCTAAGAAGATAAAACCATTCTACCAATAAGTATACTCACAAACACAAGAGGAAACTATGATGTAATGGAACGAAATTTTGTATGAGTAGAAAGAATGCATATTTCCACCTTGTTGTAGGTCCACATTTTCCTCTCTGGAAAATGTATGGGGATGGGAAATAATCCCTCTCCCCATTATAGACCAATACATTAATCCCAAGAATATTCTCTAGGATCTTGACTCCTAGCTAAACCTATTAAAAATTGTGGTGAGAACTTACAAAATAAAATAATATACCTATATGAAACCAGACTACCCTTGAAAAGACTACTCATCCACTTCAAAATTATAATACTAAAAAATCTAATAAAAATAAAGGGACACCTATAAATTCTCTATCTAGTCGACCACTCTTTACTCATCACCAAATCAAACATAAAATAAGATATGATGTGATCAGTGAAAAGGCTCAAGGAATTAAATCTAGAAGCACCTTGTTTCTTTTCTTTTATTAAAAAAATGGACAAAAACTATGCTCTCAGAATGTGGCCCCCACCCTCCCTAGGTGCTCATACTTTTATGCAACACATGATCCAATGCTCTAAGTTCTGAAATAAGTCAGAAAACCCTTACCCTCTTCTTAGGTACATCCTCTCATGAATAAAGGTAAGGGAGTCAATGTTTCATAAATACTTGTGTAGACCATGGACCCCACCTAGGCGCTTCATCTCCTTTCTTGGGTGCATAGAATATGAAGTATAAGTTGCCTTGCTCTAACCAAAGTTAGAGGATCCACCCTTGAGTGCCTCCAAACTAGGTAATAGGGAGTGCACTATCCTACGTAAGCAGGAATTTTTAAAAGGAGTATATAGTCTTGGAATGGGATAAAGTAACATGGGGTAGAAAAAAAAAATTTAAGATAAGTTAGTAGTTAATAATGGTAGTCGAGAGTTAGGCACCTATCTTGAAGGTGGGAATGTTGTTGTATTAGTTAGGATAACTAGTGTTGTTTTAGGTTGTATTAATTTAATAGGCCATGTATTAGTAGGGGTATTAGGAAGTAAGGTGGGTAGTTAGTAAAATATGTTACTCTTAATGAGATTTTTTAGTAGTGTTTTGGGATTTAATTAGTATATAAATACATGTCTTGGTAGAGAGGTGGGATTAAATATTAAGGGTGTTAGACATTAGAAAATTAGTAAATTTTGGACATTGTGATTTGTAGTATGGATATGTTACTCATAAAATAGGGTTCAGTTAAAAAGAGTTGCAGATAGTGGTTAGGATAAATTAAAAAGAAAACTTAGTGAGCTTTTAGCTTTGACTTTTAAATGATGACACCTCTAGTAGCACATTAAAGTAAGTGTCTTTATTTTATGTGTTTTTTTATCTTATGTTATGTGTAGTTCAAGTTAGGGAAAAAAGAGGACACAGGAGTAGTTAATTAAGGAATTTAGGAATACCAAGTTATATGTAATGAATGATGAAATTTATTATGTTTTATTACTATTAATTGTTAGGATATGTAAAGGAAAATCATTATAAAAAAATAAAAAAATTAATGGAATTGTTTGGGAATGATTAAGCTGGTATGGTGGAGTATTAAGGAAAATCTAGATTAATGGAATTGTAGTGGATAGACATGGAATGGTAGGATTAATTAAGTAAACTAAAAAGAATAATAAAATCAAATAAATAATTAATAGTTGGGGTCGAGTTAGTAGCACCTAATTAGTAAAGTTGCCAAAATGATCAAAGTGGAAATAGGATAATAGATAAATAGTTCATCAAGGGATACATATATGGGTAACTAAATGGAAAAGGAAGATAAATAGGAAAGGCATGTATTGTGGTAGGACAACTTGTATTCAAAATATTTAGGTCTTTTATCAAGCATCACTGCGTTCACAAACCCTAGAACCATTCCAACTACATTAATACAAAAACTGAATTCCACTTGCATTTGCGGAGTGTCCTAGCTCAGAGTATAGAAGGTGAAAGGTTTATAACCAAAATATCATTATACTTAGTACTGCAACCATTGATAGGCAACTAGGTGATTCCTCATGGAAAAACTTGAATTCTAGACTTCGAATGGAACAAAGTCCATTTCATCAACTAACTTTATCAACTCCAAATTCAGTGGAGATATACATTGTTATCCGAAAAACTCACCATTCAATAGAACATTTGTAACAAGTATAGATTTATACATTTTATCTATAGGATTATTTTTTTAAAAAGAAATAAATTAAAAATTAAAAAATAAAAAATAAAAAAAATTGTTGGTTGTGTTTTGCTGTATTAAATTTTGGGCATGACATCAACTATGATCAACAACACATAAAATTTGGAGATGCAAGTACAAAAATTATTGAGTAATACATTGTGCTATATGATCACTGTACACAAAAAATTGATGAAGAAATTAAAACTCATCAAGTCAACATGATTGGAGGAAATTGACCACCTCTAGTCAAAGTTGCTCCACATGAACCAATATTTTTCATATTTACACAAGTTTTACCTTGTCTTGGTGACATAAATACCATACTTTTACTATTCAACATACCAATTGCCAAAAATAATGGCTTCATCCAATTTAACAACTTTAACCTTACTGTTTTCACTTCATTTTTTTTGCACTTCAATTATGTTTATTGTCTATCAATAATTGATTGCCCCTGCATTAAGAGACCCTAATTATATATTGTATGTGGTCTTGTATTGACCCATCACCATCTTCTTGCCATCATGAACCTCTTCTGCAGCTTCATTCCTTTGATTGCTTGTTAAAATAGTACTTGTTGTCTGCATGTATTTTCCCACCAAAAATTGCTTTGTTAATTCAACTTTTATACATCACAACACCAACAACCTTCCTAGGTTGAAGAAAATTAAATTTATAGGAAAAGTCTCCTAACCTTACATATTCATCTCTACTTGTTTGATCAAAATACAACTATGACTATTGACCTTCCAAATTTGCAAGAAAAGTTGCATGACAACTTTTTAACAATTTTTGTAACTTTTCAATATTTCCAAACAAATGACTTCAACTGCCTACCAAAATTTCATAAATCATTCAAGAACTCTTAAAAAAATAAAATTGAATATTTTTGGTCAGCTCATAGCATTGACCAACATTGAATGACCTACAACTTTCCCATTGGCCTTATTACAACATGCAAGAAATTTTCCTAAAATGCATTCTAGGATGCTTGAGATTGACTTCTTGTCATGTGTCAACTTGGACACTTATTAATCACCTAACCTATCCACACCTTATTTAGGACCTTGGGCCCCTAAAACATTTCCTCACTTTGTATTTTTGTACATAGAACATATAATAATTCCAATTTTTTGTAAGATATATCAATGTTGAGTTTATTGAAACCTTGTCTAACTCTTCTGCTTCTCCATCTTGTATTTCTGCAAATTCTTTCTTTTTATTTTTGTGATTGGATTTTGGGAAGTGATACTTGTAATGAAATCTTTGGCTTCTTTTAACTTTTTTCCTTTCTTCTTTACCAATTTCCTTAACAATAAATCTTTAACCAAAAATAACAAAATTTTATGTAAGCAAACAACTTTTCATTGATTATAATATGGGTGAATTTGAGAGAGGTGACCATTTTTTTCTTTCAAAACCATATGTGCAAATATAAACATTAAGTATAATATATCCAATATTTTTTTAGATGTACACATTAATTAGACTAATTTTTTACTTCAAAACCATATATGCAGATATAAACATTAAGTAAAACATGTCTAATATTTTTGTAGATGTACACATTAATTACACCAAATTTTTCTTTCAAAACCATATGTGAAGATATAAATATTAAATAAAACATGTCCAATAATTTTGTAGATATATTTTCCTATGAAGAAAGACCAAGCCTGGCAATATGAACCTAGAACAAAATAATGAGACAATTTCTAGATTATGGTCCCAGTTCCAAAGAAAAGTTGATAATGTAGTTGTCCTTGCAAAAAGTGTAAGGTCTTAAAGAATTGAAGAATTCTAATCAAAATAGCCCAAATTCATTGTAGGAAGCATGGTCATGTTGAAAAGGGGTCACAAATTTTGTCAATTGGTGAATGTTGATTTCTAACTAGAGGAATATGGAGGTGTGAATATCCAAGCTAGGGATAACACTCCCATGGAAGAAGGTGATAATGCACCAGAGGGCATTATTGAAGAAGATAGTATTGGTGTACCTAATGAGATGCTTACAATGATGGTACTAGAGAAAATAATAATGATAATGATGTTCTAGATATACCTATATTGGAGAAGTCGCATGAGCCCCTATAACAAGGCTATCAAATAACTCTTCTCTCTACTATAGTGTTATTGGTTAACTTGAAGGTTATGAATTGTTTATCCAATGTATCGCTGTCACATATGTTAAGGTATGCCATTTTTTCATTTTCAATGTTAGCATACCATTACTATTCATTTTATTAACAATTCATATTTATTTTTGTAGGTTGATAGGTGAGTTTTTGTTACCATGACAAAAAAATTCTACCTCATTCGAACTAAGAATTATCTAGTATTATGAATCAAATTGGAATGAAGTATCAAACAATAAATGCATGTCCTAATGATCACATTCTACATCATAAAAAACATGAATTTTCAATAGAATGCCTCAATTTTCATAGTATTAGATATCAGTTAGATCAAATAACAAAAAAGGTACCTCACAAGTTTGTTTGGTACATTCTCATTTTTCCACATCTTGAATGATTATTCAAGTGCACTAAGTTGGCACAATTTATGGATTACCATGCATGCAGTAGAAGTCAAGATGACATTATGTGAATGCCTATAGATGATTTTGCATTTAAAGAGATAGAAAAAACATGGCCACACTTTAAAAAAGAGCCTCATAATCTCAAGCTTTCATTAGCCGCAGATGGTGTTAGTCCATTTGGAGATATCAGATCTATTTACTCAGTGTGGCTTATTTTTGTTATTAACAATAAAATTAATGTCATTTAATTTCCACAATCCATTAGTAGTATCATGAGAATATTTTTTCGGTAAAGTGTAAATAGTGAATACTTATTTACACCAACACCCCACCTTAAGTGCAACTTGGGGGAATGCACTTAAGCTCACGAATGCAAGATGGGTCCCAACTAGGAGGCCATGTTAGATGCCCATGTACAAAAGAAATGCTCTATATACAATGTGATTCAATGCAATCTCTCATAAAGTAGAGACAGAGGGAAAACCTCATGGGAAAACTTAAGCTCATGAATGCAAGGTGGGTCCTAGCTATGAGGCCATGTTAAGTACCCATGTACAAAAGAAATTTTGTACATATAGTGTGATTCAATGCAATCACTCATAAAGTAGAGAATGAGGGAAAACCTCATGGAAAAAACCCTCCTCCAAAAAGAGAGATATGTACAATAAATAAGATGAGAGAGAAGAAGAACTCAGATGAGGAAAATATCCCTCCTAGAAGAAGGAAGAGAGAAGTCAAGGCACTCACCTTTCTGCAACATCCCTCACCCCCAAGAGATCTCACAAATGGGTATACTTGACCTTGATGAAGGGTTTGGTAAAGATGTCTATGGCCTGCTCTGTTGTAGGACAATATTGTAATGTAATTATTTTTTCATGTATTAGCTCTCTAATGTACTACATATGAACCTCAATGTGCTTGGTCTACTAATGCTAAACTGAATGTTAGAGATCTCAATAGAACTCTGATTGTCATAATGTATGATTGTAGGTTTAGGTAGATTAAATCCAAACTCCTCCATGATGTGTTGTAACCAAAGAGCCTTTGTAGCTACACTGAAAACTCCTTGATACTCAACCTTAGTTGAAGAAAGAGCAACATTATTTTTCTTCTTACTCCACCAAAAAATAGGGCTGGAACCAAGGTGAAACATGTAACTTGAAGTAGACTTGCAAGAATCAAGGTCCCCTGCATAGTCTGAGTCTATAAATCCAACTAGCTAAAGTTACGTACCTGTTGCATAGTGTATCCCATGTGTTTTTGTACCATGTATGTAGTGCAAGATGAATTTGGTATCCTTCCAATTAAGCTCATGTGGTTCTCGAATGAAGTGAGAAACCATGCCAACTACAAAAGCTATATTAGGGCATGTGTGTGTCAAGTAGATAAGACTCCCAACTAACTATCAATACAATATAGGATCAACAAATGGAGTGGTACACTTGGCCTCTAACTTGAAACCTAGAAGAAAGGGAGTAGGAGAAGGCTTGCAATCACTCATGTCAAACTAAGAACACAAGTCAAGAGCATACTTGGGGTGAGAAAGTGTGATCCTAGCTGAAGACTATGTGATCTCAATACCAAGGAAGTAATGTAGTAAACCCAAGTGTGCCATAGAAAATCTATCCTGCAAAGAGGTCTTGACACTAGCAATGATGGATGAAGTGCTTCTTATAATGATCAAGTCATCTACATAAAGCACGAGTATCAAGTGTGAGTCATCCCACTGAATAATGTAGATATTAGAATCAAAATGACAACTAGTGAATCCTATTAAGAGTAAGAAGGAATCCATCTTGGCATACCAAGCCCGAGGAGTCTTCTTAAGACCATAGATAGAATTCTTAAATATGAAAACCATAGTAGAATATTGTATGAACCCCTGTGGCTGCTCCATATTAATATCCTCATGAAGATCACCACTCAAAAAGGCACTCTTTACATCCATTTGTGTACAACCCAACCATGATTTGTAGCAATAGCTAGTGTTAGGTGAATGGAGTTCATCTTGGCAACTAGTGCAAAAGTCTTTGTATAGTCAATACCTAGAACCTACGAGAAACCTTTAGCAACTAGTTTGGCCTTATGTTTATCCACACTTCCATCTACTGCAAATTTGGTTCGATAGATCCACTTACACCAAACTAGCTTACTTCCCTTAGGAAGGGGAACTAATTCCCAAGTGGTTTTTCCATCAAAGATTTATATTCTTCCTCCATAGCCTTGTCCCATTTTGGAATCCCTAATGCTTCCTTAAATGACTATGGATCAAAAGCAATGATTATATATGCATGTGGAAATGATTTATTTTATGACCTAGTCCTCTGAGTGTCTGAAGGATTAGCCACAAATGAACCTACTAAATCAAGGGTTTGTTATACCCAACGAGGTTTAGTGGAAGAAGAAGGAATGTCTTCAGCTATTTGTGAACCTTGTGAAGGTATTTTCTTACGAGTAAAGTTTGAAGGAATCTCATCTTTGAAGTCACTATCATCACTATGATCACTATCCATGAAGGAGGAAGAATGAGGAGTTGAAGAAGCCAAACTTGGACAAGTTTCTTCAAAGTGAACACTCCTCCCATAAAATATTTCATGATTCTATGGATCCATGATTTTGTATGCCTTAAGATGGTCAGCACATCCAACAAATATACATGATTTTCTTTGAGGTTCTAATGTCGTTCGCTTTTGTGTAGGTATCCTTGCCTATGCTAGACAACCAAAAACTTTGAAGTTCTTTACACTTGGCTTTCTATCACACCATGCCTCAAAAGATGTAATTCCATGTAAGGCCTTATGGTGACTTCTATTTTTGAAGTAAAAAATTAGTCTAATTAATGTGTACATCTAAAAACATACTGGATATATTATACTTAATGTTTATATTTGGACATATGGTTTTGAAAGAAAAAAATGGTCACCTCTCTCAAATTCACCCATATTATAATCAATGAAAAGTTGTTTGCTTACATAAAATTTTGTTATTTTTGGTTAAAGATTTATTGTTAAGGAAATTGGTAAAGAAGAAAGGAAAAAAGTTAAAAGAAGCCAAAGATTTCATTACAAGTATCACTTCCCAAAATCCAATCACAAAAATAAAAAGAAAGAATTTGCAGAAATACAAGATGGAGAAGCAAAAGAGTTAGACAAGGTTTCAATAAACTCAACATTGATATATCTTTAAAAAAATTGGAATTATTATATGTTCGATGTACAAAAATACAAAGTGAGGAAATGTTGTAGGGGCCCAAGGTCCTAAATAAGGTGTGGATATATTAGGTGATTAATAAGTGTCCAAGTTGACACATGACAAGAAGTCAATCTCAAGCATCCTAGAATGCATTTTAGGAAAATTTCTTGCATGTTGTAATAAGGCCAATGGGAAAGTTTTAGGTCATTCAATGTTGGCCAATGCTATGAGTTGACCAAAAATATTCAATTTTATTTTTTTAAGAGTTCTTGAATGATTTATGAAATTTTGGTAGGCATTTGAAGTCATTTGTTTGGAAATATTGAAAAGTTACAAAAATTGTTAAAAAGTTGTCACGCAACTTTTCTTGCAAATTTGGAAGGTCAATAGTCATAGTTGTATTTTGATCAAACAAGTAGAGATGAATATGTAAGGTTAGGAGACTTTTCCTATAAATTTAATTTTCTTCAACCTAGGAAGGTTGTTGGTGTTGTGATGTATAAAAGTTGAATTAACAAAGCAATTTTTGGTGGGAAAATACATGCAGACAACAAGTACTATTTTAACAAGCAATCAAAGGAATGAAGCTGCAGAAGAGGTTCATGATGGCAAGAAGATGGTGATGGGTCAATACAAGACCACATACAATATATAATTAAAGTCTCTTAATGCAGGGGCAATCAGTTATTGATAGACAATAAACATAATTGAAGTGCAAAAAAAATGAAGTGAAAACAGTAAGGTTAAAGTTGTTAAATTGGATGAAGCCATTATTTTTGGCAATTGGTATGTTGAATAGTAAAATTATGGTATTTATGTCACCAAGGCAAGGTAAAACTTGTGTAAATATGAAAAATATTGGTTCATGTGGAGCAACTTTGACTAGAGGTGGTCAATTTCCTCCAATCATGTCGACTTGATGAGTTTTAATTTCTTCATCAATTTTTTGTGTACAGTGATCATATAGCACAATGTATTACTCAATAATTTGTGTACTTGTATCTCCAAATTTTATGTGTTGTTGATCATAGTTGATGTCATGCCCAAAATTTAATATGGCAAAACACAACCAACAATTTTTTTTATTTTTTATTTTTTTATTTTTAATTTATTTCTTTTTTTAAAAATAATTCTGTAGATAAAATGTATAAATCTATACTTGTTACAAACGTTCTATTGAATGGTGAGTTTTTCGGATAACAATGTATATCTCCACTAAATTTGGAGTTGATAAAGTTAGTTGATGAAATGGACTTTGTTCCATTCGAAGTCTAGAATTCAAGTTTTTCCATGAGGAATCACCTAGTAATAAAACATAATAAATTTCATCATTCATTACATATAACTTGGTATTCCTAAATTCCTTAATTAACTACTCATGTGTCCTCTTTTTTCCCTAACTTGAACTACACATAACATAAGATAACAAAACACATAAAATAAAGACACTTACTTTAATGTGCTACTAAAGGTGTCATCATTTAAAAGTCAAATCTAAAAGCTCACTAAGTTTTCTTTTTAATTTATCCTAACCACTATCTGCAACTCTTTTTAACTGAACCCTATTTTATGAGTAACATATCCATACTACAAATCACAATGTCCAAAATTTACTAATTTTCTAATGTCTAACACCCTTAATATTTAATCCCATCTCTCTACCAACACATGTATTTATATACTAATTAAATCCCAAAACACTACTAACAAATCTCATTTAAGAGTAACATATTTTACTAACTACCCACCTTACTTCCTAATACCCCTACTAATACATGGCCTATTAAATTAATACAACCTAAAACAACACTAGTTATCCTAACTAGTACAACAACATTCCCACCTTCAAGATAGGTGCCTAACTCTCGACTACCATTATTAACTACTAACTTATCTTAAATTTTTTTTTTCTACCCCATGTTACTTTATCCCATTCCAAGACTATATACTCCTTTTCAAAATGCCTGCTTATGTAGGATAGTGCACTCCCTATTACCTAGTTTGGAGGCACTCAAGGGTGGATCCTCTAACTTTGGTTAGAGCAAGGCAACTTATACTTCATATTTTATGCACCCAAGAAAGGAGATGAAGAGCCTAGGTGGGGTCCATGGTCTACACAAGTATTTATGAAACATTGACTCCCTTACCTTTATTCATGAGAGGATGTGCCTAAGAAGAGGGTAAGGGTTTTCTGACTTATTTCAGAACTTAGAGCATTGGATCATGTGTTGCATAAAAGTATAAGCACCTAGGGAGGGTGGGGGCCACATTATGAGAGCATAGTTTTTGTCCATTTTTTTAATAAAAGAAAAGAAACAAGGTGCTTCTAGATTTAATTCCTCGAGCCTTTTCATTGATCACATCATATTTTATTTTATGTTTGATTTGGTGATGAGTAAAGAGTGGTCGACTAGATAGAGAATTTATAGGTGTCCCTTTATTTTTATTAGATTTTTTAGTATTATAATTTTGAAGTGGATGAGTAGTCTTTTCAAGGGTAGTCTGGTTTCATATAGGTATATTATTTTATTTTGTAAGTTCTCACCACAATTTTTAATAGGTTTAGCTAGGAGTCAAGATCCTAGAGAATATTCTTGGGATTAATTTATTGGTCTGTAATGGGGAGAGGGATTATTTCCCATCCCCATACATTTTCCAGAGAGGAAAATGTGGACCTACAACAAGGTGGAAATATGCATTCTTTCTACTCATACAAAATTTCGTTCCATTACATCATAGTTTTCTCTTGTGTTTGTGAGTATACTTATTGGTAGAATGGTTTTATCTTCTTAGCAAACTTAATTGGACTTGAGAGCCAAATGCATAAATGTTTATACATGTATAATGAATAATCAAACGTAGTAATTTTATTCCAAGTTATGAAATGCACTGCATATAAATTTTCAATGCAACTTATATATTTTGAATCTTACTTACTCTACTCATAACATTCTTCTACATGCCCTTTAAGAAATACATATCTACCAATAAATCAAGGAGAAGAGTCTCATATCAAATTTAACATAGAAGATTTCATTACAAGGGAAATATAAGCATAAAATTCTTCAACCTTCCACAATCTTCAAATGGAAACAATGATGCCAAAGTATTCTACATCTCCTACTAATTCTTCCATAACTCATGAAACTTGAAATGATCAGAACATAGATATACAACATTTTAAAATTATTTCCTCTACATATACATTACGTAACAATGGTACAATCTCCTTTCATGACAATGAGACAACACAAGAGACCTTTCAAAATCATAACGAACATGAACATTGAAAGACATGAACAATGAGTAGCATGATCATTGGTCAACTTGATCATTGAGAACATGAACAATGAGAAACTTTAACATTGAGACTCCTATTACACATTTGGATCTTCTTCACTTTGAATAGGGTTAAACCCTAATATTCCATGGCATGCATCTTCACACAACTTGCAAAAAAACACAAATCTTGGAACCATGGAGGCTCACCTCCCAACCTGGGATTCTATGAAGCCACCCACCGAGTAGGGGAAACAAGAACCAAATAGGTTACACACATACTTCACCAAAATCTACATGGAAACACAACACACAAAATAATCAACACCCTCCCATGGCTTTCACAATGATTCACCATTGGAATCATAAAACATTGGGTGAACGTGGGCTCTTCAAAGAGGAGAAAATATAACAACATAAGTAACATATTGCCACTGCATTTTGCCTCTCAAGGCCACCATAAACATAAAAAATAGATTTCCATTGTATTTACCTCTTAAGGCCTTCAAAAAATCATCTCCTCCTCATTCACCAACCTCCTTGTATCTCCCAAACAACAAGATTCATGGCCTTAATGGAGCCCATACTCCATGATAATAACAATCCTCATCTTGAGGTAATTTTTCTCAACTGCAATGTCAAGCCCAACTTATGCCCTTCACCCAAGGATTCTCTTCCCTCCCAAGGGTGATTGAAGCCTTCACACCCATAAAACACATTCACATCCATTCCAAACAAGAAAACACAAAATTGAGAAGAAATAAAACAAGAAATCTTCAAGAGAACATCACTTTCTCACAATGCCACAACACAACATCAAAATCCATAATGCTACAAGATTACAACATATTCTAACACTAGCACAACACAATATCCAACTGACAATGCAACAAGAATACAACATATTCTCACAATACCACAACACAATATCAAAATTCATAATGCAAGACCCCCACTTCAATGCATACTCCATTGACACATTCCTCATACTTGCAGATCTACTTTACAATACTCAAGAATGAGAATGAAGCATGGTTTGGAACACTAACCTTGGTCCAAGCTAGGGTAATGATAGTTGTAGTAGAGCTCCCTTTTTCCTTTCCAAATTCTAACTGTCTCTAAACTTAGAGAGTTGGTGAATACCCCACTAGTTTTTCCAAGACCCTCTAATAAGGCCTTCACACTAACTATTCTTAGCAAAAACACTAAGCTATCCCCCCTTACAAACTTGTCTCCTCTGATTTTTCTATATTTGACTTAGTGGGAACATGGAAGGGAAGGCATGTGACAAATCCATTTTCAAATTGATGGAAGAATGCATGGGTAAAGGGGCCCCCTAGGTTGTCTAGGCACTCACATGGTCAAAATTAGGTCCCTAACCTAATTTTCTATCATATGGGTAACTTATTTTCAATAAAAAGACATTCTAGGATCCCATTTAGGCCCCCTAAAAACTTTGACAAGTTTGAATTCAAAAATCAACATGATTTTGTCCCATCCTAACACCCTCTCCCAAGTGGGTGTACTTAAACATTATTTGGAAGAAAATGAAAGGACTAAGATTAAGTGACCTTGTGACCAACACTCTAGGTGACATGTCATCAACACATAGAAAAATACAAGTGTCAAGTGACACATCAAAATATAGTACACTTCACCATGACATGTCCTTAATGCATCTAAATTATGATTAAACATTTCCTGATGCAACAAATTTATATTACGAAACAAAACACTTTCACAACGAGGCTTTTGAATCTTCCAAGATCTGCCTTGGTTAAACTATGTTCACATAGGTTTGGAACTTGTTTGCCCCAAAGATTTCCATGGTCCCACTTCTTGCACACTAAACTTGAGCATCAGTAGTCCAAGGAGGTTATATAAATAAATATCATAAATGCATATTATTTCAAACGTTACAAAATCTTATTAGCATAATTCCAATAAATTTCCTTTCCTAATCATTTCAAATAAATTATTCAAAATATAAAGATATCAGAATATGCATATCACCAGCCATCAAAAATCAAATCAACATCTATCTGCATATCACATTAAATCATCATGATCAAGTTAACATTTATCTGCATACCTCATTAAATCATAAACCATCATAATTGAACTAACATTTATCCACATACCACATTAAATCATTATTAACAAATGAACATTTATCTACATCATAAGCCATCATAATCAAATTAACACCTATCTTCATATCTCATTAATCATAGTTTATCATAAGCATCATATTATAATCTAATCTTATCTATATGTGCTCGACCATTCCATTTACAAATATCAAGTTCATAGTGCATATCATAGACATAATTCTATTGTAAGTGTCAAAAGCAACAAATAAAGTAAGTCATTGTCCTACTAGATCTTGAATAATGTCAAATATCCAAATACCAAACTTCCCCATAACATTGAATCACAAGCACTTATGAAATTTAGCCTCTGTAAAAGCAATTTCATGAAAAAAATCATTAATTATATCATTTAGGCCTTAATGTGCAGACATAAGTGTGGATTATCAAAATGAAAATATTAAAATAAAAAAACCCTATAGTCTTGAGAGTATATCAAAATACCAAATTAAAAGTATCATAATGCAATTATGTCATCTACACTATGGTGGATCGGGTGAGGCCTCACTTAATTCATTACCTTAATAGATCATAAAATACCATGAATCTATTGACCTAGTTTCTAGGTTATAATAATTTGAACCTTAATTCCATAGGGTCTTAACTTCATCAACCTAGTGCAACTAAATGGGTTATTTAACCTAGCAATAACTAAAATCTATATCCACTCAAGCAACATCTTGCAGTTCATTATTGATAAGTAAATTATCACTCATTACATATATATAAATTCTAAAACCTCCTTACCGTCATTTCCTCATAAGATGTAGGGATAACTATAAATATTCATGTCCCCTTCACAAGAAGCTAAAACATATCATCTAATGTCCTTGTTTTTCCTGAATCCTAATCATACCCATTACTTTTAGGTTTTTCAATATTGTAGTAAGGAAGGGGCCTTATAGTTTATCACCTAATTATAATGTAGCCTATGGCTATAACTTCCATATCTAATTCTAAATCTGTCATAAAGAACCTTTTCCCTAATATATTTGTGTTAGCCCCTATTTGATTAATTAACAGAAAGACATAAATTGTGGGAGACATAAATTTTAGGAAAAAATAACTTATTTACTATTATTTTACTCCTTTTCATATACACATAAAATATCTACTCACTACTACATACTACCCAACCAGAAATGATATAGGGACTTGAAGACTAGTTTTCAAAGGCAAGTGAAATAGGGGGAAGTTGAATTCTAGAATATCTTGCTCTATCTTAAACTTATAAGGAATCTTAAATAAAATATTTCATTTTTAGAAGAAGGAAAAGAATCAAGAATTTAAAATACAATGACTACAGGCAGACGAAGAAGTGATCAAAAAATAAGTCTAGAGTTAGTACACCCCCACCTTGTCCAACTTCATCTAAACTTTATACATACAATGGGAAGCCATACCTGCAAGTAACAAGACCATAGATTGAATAATCATGGCACTATTTAGAATAGCTATAAAAACAAAGTTAACCATATTAGATAAAAGAACTAATGGTATAAGACTTTGTATGTAGAATATACAGAAGAAAATACAATAGTAGACTATAGTGGTTTCAAAATTATTATAATATAGATTCATTAGTAACTTAAGTAAGAAAAATAACTTATGTTTTTTTTTTTCTAATTCTTTAATGAGAATAGATTCATTAATTAATCAACACCATGAGAATCTATATCCATGAATAGCTTAATTTTCATTATGTAAATCCTAAACAATGACAAACCTAAACTAGACACTCATATCAAACAATGAGACTCAAAAAGTGAGCCATGAGCACTTGCCAATTATTACAAAATATTATTATGTACTATGAATGGTAACTACTAATCCATTTTTTCTTGTATGGGCATAATAGAACCATGTCTTAGTTAAATTATTGCTTCTTACATTCAATGTAAATAGGAAGAATAGCTATAACATAGTTTCTCAATATTAGACAATACACAACCATTTCTTAATAGCTTCCTACAAACATAAGGTTACATATATAAGCCATTATTCCTATAAGATGTGTCATCAAATAAATAAAGGTACATTTTTCATAGAACAAATTGACAAAATAAAAAATAATGTGATTTTCAAGTACCTCAATCTTCAACAAAGATGTTGTGGCTACATATCTATCAACTATATTTCCATCATTGTCAACCATAAACTTAATGAAGTTCCATTTTATGCTATCACCAAAAAATCCACCTTTGATTTATTTCAAGAACTTGTAAATAGGGGCTGCATTACTACCATTGACCTCAACCTACATCATCAAAGTACAATACAAACACAAAAGATAAAATGTAATAACTTTGTTTAAAAGTTAAATAAAACTTGAAAAAAAATCAATTATTTCACAATAACATTGCCCCTAGAATATCTAATAAAGATATCTAATAGGAGATCAAAATATAGCTAATATGCTAACCTTCCCAAAAATGGGAAACTCTTCTATAAAGTAAGTATATGCTACCTCTATAATCTCCTTGTTATCACCTAGTTCCTATCCACCAAACTAGTTGCAAGGGAAGGCTAGGATTACTTATCCTTTTTAAGATTAATTTTTTGTCATCATAATCTTTATAAATATTGAATATATATATATCTTGAACCCATCTCTTAGTGTACAAGAGTAAGCAAATCTTAGTGTATTTAAACCATTAGATGGAGTGAAATGAAGATTAGATTGTATTTTCTTAATGTATGAGTTGAGTGATATTTATGATCTTTGTGAGTTGAATGAAGAAAGAGGAAGGAAACTAGAGGTATTAATAAGGCAGCATGTAGAGGAAGAAGTTGAACAAAAATTGGATAGTAAATAAGATAAAGATGTTGCGAAACTTGTTAATACAAAGGATCAAGTAGATGACAAAGGAATGGTCACTGAGATGGACCAAATAAAAGATCCAAGGGGAGAAAAAAAAATCTAAAATAGAGGATGTTAATGGCTAAGAGGAAAAATAATGAGAGTTAGAACATGATAAGGCAATAAATTTCTTGTAGCATCAAGGAAACATGGAGCAGATAGTTAGCATTGTGATTGTAAATTTTTATGATAGTAGTAAAGGGAAAGGCCATTTGAAGATTCGATTAGTGAAAGAGGTAGAGAAGACCTCAATCTATATGGATAATAAGGACATTCCCATTAGAGAGGCTAATTTTTTTTCTATTATTGGCAAGCAATATTCGAATCAGGTAGAATGCAATCAAAGGAATGAAGGTGTTGAAGAGGTTCATGATGAAAAGAAGATGACAATGGGTCAATGCAAGACCATAGACAATATAGAATTGGAGTCCTTTAATGTAGAGGTAATGAGATATCTATTTTCTAACTATACTTCTAGGGTCCCCTATGAAATAAGATTGTGAAATTTAGAACCTAGTATACTTAGCTCATTACGTCAAAGCTCCAAAAGAGGGGAGCTATTCAAAATTAATCACCAGATCACTACCTAATGCCGAACCTTCATAATTAAGTATACATGTTGATTAAATTATGATTTACAAAAGAGCCCAATGATCATATGAAGAAAAGTTTTAATCTAGTCAATGTCTAATGACAAAATGAACACTAGAGAGCCAAGCCAAAAATGGGCATAAAAGCCACCCTCATTGATTTTGATCCAGAATTCAAATTGTAACCATGAACTAACAAAAGCCATCTGATGTAAACAAAAACTATAGAGATGAATACAATATCTTCAAAAAATAAGTCAGATCCATAAAATTAAAACATGTGAGATCATAGAGAAGCCATGATTTACTATAAATCTCTTTCAAGCTAGCAATTACAAAGGTAGGCACATTTAGAAAAAGGCATAGATGGAACACACAAGATTGCAAGAAAGAATTCTTTCTTTCAAGTATATTTTCCTTTTCAATATGATATTTATAATAAAAAGAGTTTCCTTATTAAGTGTTGGTTTTTTTTCACTAATATAATGAGACATCATTACTAGAAGATACCATGGAAAATGATTAAGTAGATTTTCAGTTAGTAAGATAAGAGTATACTTGCTTATGACTCTTTATAATAAGTCAACCCAAAATGCAAAACAATAGCATAAAGAATACACAATGTAAACACATGTTTTGGTTTTGCTAAGTTTTCAAATTTGAATTTAAAAGTCTCAGTTTACATTTTTCCAAATTATATTAAGTGGAGAAATTTCACATTTTTCCTAACCCATGTATTTGTTTGATAGATAAAAGTTTCTCCCCAAAACTATTAGACTCAATTTTCTAATTGATCTAATAATATTTTGTTTATATAACATTGTTTGAAAATTGACACTCTCAATGAATCAAAACTTCGATTATATATTCTAATAACTAATCTTAATTAAACTGAGTTTAAGTAAATGAATTATTAATATCTCTTCATAATTGACAAGCTCAATATCAATATTTTAAATCATTAAAAGAATGATCCATTAATTTAGAACTTTATAATATTCATTTATAATTAATTATATATACATATATACTTATATACATATATATATAATAATATATATATACATACATAAATATATATATATATATATATTTATATATATAATAACATTTAATAATTAATGATATTGCAACAAAATCGAGATTCATATCCAAATCTCATATGAAATAACATTGCAAATAAAATTTTATATAATTTAAAACCAAACTCAAATTGCAATGCAATTTTAAAATTGCACGGCCCAATGCATTCGCACCATAGGTACACTGTGGTCTCGCAGGCCTACAGTGGGTGGGGTATATAATACCCGCCCAACATCATATATATATATATATATATATATATATATATATTTTAACGCGATTTTCAATAACATTTTTTATAAAAACATTTCCATGTGATATGAAATACTATTAACATTAAACTCTATCGCGATTTGACATTCAATTATTATATAAATAAATATGTATATGTATATATATGTATGTATGTATGTATATATATGGGTATATATATATGTGTGTGTGTGTGTGTGTGTGTGTGTGTGTGTGTGTGTGTGTGTGTGTGTGTGTATATACATACACGCAGAGTTTATCACCATCACAACACATACATATATATGTATATAATGATATATACGTATATGTGTATGCAGATTCAAGAATATACATAGTTTACTTAGAAATTCTAATTTTCAAAATTTTCCTTTAAATCTTTGATCTTCAAATTTATCCAATAAATAATCTAATGGGTTTGGCTATGAATTTAAACCCTAGCCCCGTTTTCTTTCAAATTTATGCATATAAAGATTTTCACATAAATTCAATTGCCCATATTGAGAATGCATACAATAAAAATATGAAATTCCTTAGAAGACATATGGAACACATGAAGAAGACAGGGAATGCAAGATGCGAAAATAGCATAAGTAAAATCACAAGAATCTACTTGGATTCTGATGCTAATTCGCTCTTCCTCAGAAAACTCGTAGAGCAAGCTCCCTTCTTCAGAATTCTCAAATCCTCCAATGCTCCAATTACACTCCAAATGCTATGTCTAAGCTTCTAGGGATGCCTGAATATAAAGAGCTCTCAGGAAACCTCTAGAATGTTTCTAGAAGAAGCTAGAAGGTGTCACCAACTAAGCATGGATCTTTTTCAACCTTCAAGATGAGCCATAGGGTTGCAGACACCGTGTGCTTAATTGATGCACTAACCCCCGTGTTGTTGACACATGAGAAATAGAAAAGTGTGTTAATTCCCATGCAAGCTTATAACTCCAATTTACTTTTTATATAATTTCTATTTAAATTTTTATAACTTCCATTTTAATTTTATAACTTTTATTATTATTATTTATTTATTACTTTATTATTATTTTATAATTATTATTAATTTTAATTTCTAATTTTCTTTTATTTAATTCTTTTCTCTCAATTAATTCTCATTTAATTAATTATACTCAAAATATCAAAGATCATGATATTTTATTAATTTTCTCCGAAATAATTAATTTATTAATTAAATCTATTTATTAAGACTTAATTAATAGAAAATTCACCATAGACCTCCAAGATAAAATATGAAAACCCATCATAGAACAAATCATACAAAATCAGTCTAAAGGGTTAAAAATCATGAAATATGTCATCTGGCACATTTGGTGGGTACTCAACTCTGATACTTGTCCTAACTCACTAGGACAAATGGTTTAAGAGTTTGGGATTTGGACTTGAGAATTTATCTCCCTTCTCTTATCATTGAGATAGTATAATAGGGTACGCTCATCCTGGCAATTCAGGGAAGTCGATACCCGGTACCTGTAACCTACAGAAAAACCATGCATGTACATACAATATATAATGCTAAGCTAAACAAACAATGGCAAGAAGTGGTGCATCGTGCAGATCCTGACTAAGTAGGTGACTACGACTCCCTTCCTTAACCACATTAGAAATGCCATACAATAAGAAAATACGCACACCATACACATGAAAGTATGGGTTAAGTATCCATAATAAAACACATAAGATAATAAACCATCCATCTAATCATCAATAATAATTGAAAATAGTATAATGATCATCATATATGCATGAAATGTAAAATCTAAATGATCTCATCATATATCAACTGAATCCATATCATAATATCTGATAGTGTCAAAACAATACCACTAATCCATTAACATAAAACTAGTCTATCATAGTCTGATAATAATAGCATCAATGTCTAGAAAAGATGTGAATGAGGGTAGGCACTACATCCACCCCTCCTTGGGTTAGGCTTACTCCTAGAAGCCTACAAACAAATAGGGATATAACTCCCTCAATCTAGCTGCATCCTCCCAAGTAGTTGAAGAATCATCAGTAGGGTCCCATTGGACACTTACCTGCTCGATGGTTCGACCCCTAAGGGTCAACTCCCACTGCTCCAAAATATGAACCGGCTCCAAAGCCAGCTGCCTGTCCTCTACTTGCAATGCATTCCAATCAAGAATATGCACAATATCAAGAATATACTGCCTAAGCACTGAAATATGGAAAACATCATGAATGCGAGCTAGGCTAGACGGTAGAGCAAGACGGTAAGCAACCGGACCAATCCTCTCTAAAATCTTAAATGGTCTCACAAAATGAGGTGCTATCTTAGAACCCTTTTCGTACTAGATTGGACTCTTTTGCGGTCACACTCTCAGGAAAACCTTATCTCCCATAGAAAACTGCTTATCAATCCTATGAGCATCAGCATACTTCTTCTGCCTATCCTGTGCTGTATTCAAGTACTCACGGATACACACTACTTGTTGCTCCATATCACGAAGCATCTCAGGACCCAACAGGATGCGATCCTCAAGACTATCCCAACTCAATGGTGTATGACAAGGATGACCATATAATGCCTGAAAAGGTGCCATGCCAATAGAACTATGATACCCATTGTTGTAAGCAAACTCCACTAGGTAGAGATAGTCCTCCCAATGTTTCTGCCTATCCATTACATACATCTATAGCATATCCTCCAAAACCTGGTTCACCCTCTTTGTCTAACCATCTGGCTCTGGATGATATGTCGAACTGAAGTTTAGCTGTGCTCCAAGCTCATGCTACAACGATGTCCAGAATGCAGATGTGAATAGAGGATCCCTGTCAAAAATAATCTTTCTAGGAATACCATGTATTCTCACAATGTCATGGATGAAGACATTAGCTACAGAAGCTACTATGTAGGAAGAACTAATTAGTGAGAAATGTGCCACCTTAGTCAACTAATCAACGGTACCCATGATAGCATCATGACGCTGAACTGTCATAGGTAATCCTACTATAAAATCCATGGAGATGATATCCCACTTCCAAGAAGGAATGAGATTTGGCTGCAATAGTCCAGTCGGGTGCTGGTGTTCTGCCTTGACTCTCTAACACTCAAGACACATAGCCACAAAATCAGCAATATCTCACTTCATCCCAGACCAAAAGAACAAATGTCTCAAATCAGCATGCATCTTCTTGACACCTGGATGTGCTGAGTAAGGTGTACGATGGGATTCTGCTAGTATCAAGGTGCAAAGCTCATCTGAAAATGGCAAATAAATCCTCCCTAAATGTCTCAAAAGACCATCTGACTCTCGAACGAAACTTGCAAATTTACCTTCCAAAGATCTTCCTGAATCAATCTCTCTGCACACTTCCTGATACCAGGAATCCATAGGAAGTGCCTGAAGAATACGACACCTCAAATCCACACTAAGAGCCATTGATGATACCACATGTCTCCTGCAATTCAAAGCATCTACCACCACATTCTCCTTACCTTGAATGTACTTAACCTCAAAATCATACTCGCATAGAAACTCCATCCATTGCCTCTGGCGAGCATTAAAATTAGGCTAAGAAAAAATGTACTAAAGACTACGATGATCATTTTGTAGCTCAAATCTATGCCTCAACAAGAAATGTCTCCACCTTGTCAAAGCATGAACTACTACTGATAACTCAAGATCATACGTAGGATAATTTAACTCATGATCCTTGAGCTTACATGATTCATACGCAATCACTGGTCCATTGTGCATCAACACTGCCCCAATCTCTCAAAAGAAGCATCTGTACATACCATGAAATCACCTTCTGGATCAGGTAGAGCTAGAATTGGTGCACTGGTCAAAAGTTCCTTGAGCTTCTGAAAATCTTCCTCACATTTCTCTGTCCATACGAACTTCTTTCCTTTACTTTGAAGAGAAGTGATAGGATATGCTATCCTAGAGAAGTTCTGGACAAATCTTCTATAATAACCAGCTAAACCCATGAAACTACGAATCTCTGACACATTAGTTGATGTAGGCCAATCTATTATTGCCTGAATCTTTGTAGGATCCACTGAAATACCATCACCTGAAATAACATGCCCTAAATACTGAGTCTCCATTTTGAAGAATTTGCACTTAGCTACATTAGCATAAAGCTGATTGTCCCTCAAACACTACAATACCAACAGCAGGTGTTCCTCATGCTCCTTTTGAGTCCTAGAATATATCAATATGTCATCAAGAAACACAAGTACAAACCTGTCAAGATATGATAAAAAAAAACCATTCATCAAACTCATGAAAACCGATGGAGCATTAGTCAACCCAAAAGGTACCACTGTGAACTCATAATGTCCATAGCGCGTTCAAAAAGTAGTCTTGTGAATATCTACTTCCTTAATGCAAAGCTGGTGGTATCCTGACTTAAGATCAATCTTGGAGAATACTGTAGCTCCCTTGATTTGATTGAATAAGTCATCAATCCTAGGAAGAGGATACCTATTCTTAATAGTCACCTTATTCAACTGTCTGTAGTCAATACAAAGGCGCAAAGAACTGTCTTTCTTCTTCACAAAGAGCATTGGAGCTCCCCATGGTGATACACTAGGTCGAATGCTCCCTTTGGCCAAAAGTTCCTCTAGCTGAAGACATAGCTCACCCAATTCCTAAGTAGTCATGTGATAAGGAGCTTTAGAGATAGGCTCCACTCCAGGAATTAGGTCAATACTAAAGTCAATGTCCCTCTTTGTAGGCATGCCTAGAACCTCACTTGGAAAAACATATGCGTACTCCTGCAAAATCAGGTGATCCAAAGTCTTCCTCATAGGATCTTCCTCATCAAGATCATTTACCATAACAGCAAATATCTGACATCCCTTACAGAAACTTCGCTTCAATTGCATAGCAGAAATCATTCACAGAGATATAGGCCTTGGTATCCCAACTATCTTCACATCATTCCCTTTATAATCTTGGCACAAAATGATCTTCTTCCTATAATCTATAATGGCTCTATGAGATCCAAGTCAATCCATGCCTAAAACCACATCATAGGAACCAAGGGGTATGATTCGAAGATCCACTATCGTATCAAAGCTTCCTAAGCTAAGCCCACACTTATGAACTATAGAATCCGTGGAGACCTTGATCCCTGAGGCTAGCTCCACTTGCCAACCATGATCTTGCTTCATCGCATCTAGCTTACACTTAGAAACTATAGATGGTGAAATAAATGAATCTGTAGCTCCTAAATCAAACAATACTGAAAGAGATATACCTCTAATAGCACCTATGGTCTCAAACACTGTTCCTTGATGATCTGCCTGATGCTAATCAACTGCTGCAAAAACTCTATGAGCTTTACCTACATCACCAATTGTAGGCTTTGAAACTGTAGGTCTAGGTCCTAAAAACTGAGGTGCTCGCTGAGGACATTGAGCTGCATAATGTCCAATCTGACCACGTGAAAAACATTTAATATTTCTGTCGAAACCTCTTCCCATAGGTGGTACATTAGATTGCTGATGATTGTTCCTGCTCACAAAAGACTAGCTACTTTGAGTTGGCTGATTGGTCTGATTCTGTCTATTGCGTTGAGCATTGTGGTTGTTCTTGGTGTTAGCACCTTTGCCACTGCCTTGATCTTGAGAATTCAAGCCCTTCTGTTGTTGTGTCTGTTGAGACTATTGCTAACACTATTTCCCCTTAGAGAAAGAAAACTTCTTGTTACCACCTGAATTATAGTTGCTTTTAGATCCTGATGCTGCTGGCACTCCTAAGTAACCACCTTGACCAAGGTTGACACTTTTCTCAACAAGGATTGCTCAATGCACCGCATCCTTGAGGGTTTTTGGCTCAAATACCTTAACTCCCCCAATAATATGATTATTCAAACCCCTAATAAAATGTTGTGTCAACTGAGCTAAATTTTCACTGAACCTTGAAAAAGGCATGAGCTCATAAAACTTACGCTCATACTCGGTCACTGACAAAGTGTACTATCTGAGATTATGAAATACATCAGCCCTTTGTTGTTTCCATTCCTCTGGTAGGAATCATTCATGAAAACTCTCTAGGAATAATTCCCATGTAACACTACTCATATCAATTCCCAACTTCTTCTCCTCAATTTTCCACCAAGTGGCCCCAAAATTCTCTAAATTAGTGATCGCAAACCTTGCCTTAACATTGTTGTCAAACTCCTGCATGGAAAAAATTCTGTCGAGGGAAATAAGCCACTGCTCGGCCACATAACCAAAACCTTTCCCATTGAAAGGCTTAACCTTGGATCTTGAAAGATCCTTCATCTGAGTGGAGACAATGGACCTCTGATGTTCCTTCCGAGGACTTCTAGATCTAGGTCTATGCTCTTGTTCTATCTGATGCACTTTAGGCTATTCTTGAACAGGAGGTAGGCATTCTAGAATAGTTTGCATCATCTGTCTCAAACCAACCTCTTTAGACTCAGCTTGGTCCTCTCTACGGCTCTCTTCCTATTGCCTACTAGAGTGCTCTACCTTGCTCTCTACATGAGCCGATCCCTCATAGGCAGACTCATGGGCATTGACAGCTCTGCCACAACCATGGCCTCTTCCATGGCCTCTACCACAACCTCTAACAAAAGACCTAGTCCCAAATACCATCCTACAATAGTACAAAGTACTATTAAAATCACATGTTTCCATAGACTATGTTCAGTTCTATGTTTAGGTTTAAGTAAAATTTCTAGTTTTGAAAACTACGTGTTGAAGTATGAAAAATATACAAGTAATAGTTCAAGTTCTGTTTCAGTTCACCTAGTTTTCAAATTGAGCAGATACACTTGATAGTTCAAAGTTCTAGTTGTTCCAAAATACCCAGAGCTCCCAATGTAGAAACTCGGGCTCTGATACCAAATGTAATGCCCCACCAAGGTATCCAAGAATTAACCTAGAATTTCACTAAGTTTAGAAGCAATTTTTTTTTCATGGTAGTAAACATCACATATAACTTATGCACAATAATGGAAGCAATAGCATTGTCCATCTAAAAGTAAACATAACATACATAACAGATTACATTCTTTAAGATCCCTTAACATTGAATTACATACATGAATCCATCTAGTAAAACATCCACATGAAATAATAATGATAATTCCAATGATTACACATTACATTTCAAATGCTCATTCATCCACTGTACATGTCACAGGGTAGGACAAGCTCAAAAATATACATACATAGAATAAGGTACATCATCCTATTCTACTCCATGGTACATCAAAGTAGAGATAATCACATGATACACATAATACATCATCATAGAAGACATATACATCCATCATAAAGATCAAACATAATAAACTAAGTGCACGGTTCCTCCCAACCGTTAATAGCATCATTAGACCATCGTGGATCCTAGCCATCCCTCCGTGTGTAACATTCCAAATCACCGAAGAGATCATCGGTACTAACATAGTAGGAATGTCACTCCTAATATATACAACATCATATGTAGAAATTAATCTAACATGCAAATAAAAGAATAAGATAACATCATCTAACATATTCTAATCATCAATGAAAAAGGATACATATCCACCATCATGAAGGATGCATTGGCCACAATGTCTCAATGAATCTCAAAAAATGATAAGAGTGGAAAATACACTACCACCTGACCGCGTGGTACCAAAGTGGTCCACTCCCACCTTGCTGAGGAGATAATCTCAAGTCCCAAACAGGCTATCAAAATCACATAGCACAAATCTCCATAAGTCCAGGAATCCTAAAAGTATACTAACTCAAAGGTTCCTAACACAAAATCTGACATCTAATCTCTAGAGGCACACAATGACATGTAGGAACCTACTATGCAAGCAGGAAAGTGTCATCGCAATTATCACGTACAAGTTACCCTGGCAGTTAGCTAAACTCCATGGGTCCATACTGATTTCATGCGGCCACTAGTATCCTCTCATACTGACGAGGCATACTATGGAATGCAAGGTTGCAACCATGCGTCTCACTACTCCCATCCTAGCCTATACAAGTGCTCAAGGCATGGGCAAGAACAAAACACTTATCTTTTTAGGTTCATTCAGTTAGTATTAGGTGTGAATGTTATCACTTATTAATCCAACTTACAATGAGTTACCTTGGCAGCCTCTTAGGGCCCCGACCCCCATTGCAAGCCACTTCCTGTCACTACATGCAGATATCCTACCCTAATGCTCATGGACTCATAAATCTCAAAATCATGAAAGATAATCCATAAAATCATCAAATATGCATAAAAGCATCAAATCTCCATGAGCTAACATCCATAGAAAATCATGAACACAATAGCTCTCTATTGGCAACTGAAGTATCACTAATAATCAAATATCCAATGGTTCTCAATAACCAAAATATATATATATACACCAATCATACTGATCGAAGACTCCAAAAATGGTTGAGTCAAACATGTTACATCATGACATCATCAAGAATAAATCCACATCTCAGTCCCATCATGGCGACTAGAAAATAATCAAGGATAACTGATCGATGACCAAAATAATGGTTAAGTCAAGAGTCTCATACACAAGAATCTCAACTATAACAATCAGTAATCACATCCAATACATAAAGAATTCCATCACAAACCATGGTTGGGTTTATAAAGATTGAGATTAAAACATCATCATGACATCACAATCACATAACCCCCAAGCCTCTTGTAGACGTCCTATACTGGTCAACACTAGTCAACCCAAAACCCAAAATAATAGCATAAAGAATACACAATGTAAACACATGTTTTGGTTTTGCTAAGTTTTCAAATTTGAATTTAAAAGTCTTAGTTTACGTTTTTCCAAATTATATTAAGTGGAGAAATTTCACGTTTTTCCTAACCCATGTATTTGTTTGATAGATAAAAGTTTCTCCCCAAAACTATTAGACTCAATTTTCTAATTGATCTAATAATATTTTGTTTATATAACATTGTTTGAAAATTGACACTCTCAATGAATCAAAACTTTGATTATATATTCTAATAACTAATCTTAATTAAACTGAGTTTAAGTAAATTAATTATTAATAACTCTTCATAATTAACAAGCTCAATATCAATATTTTAAATCATTAAAAGAGTGATCCATTAATTTAGAACTTTATAATCTCATATGAAATAACATTGCAAATAAAATTTTATATAATTTAAAACCAAACTCAAATCGCAATGCGATTTTAAAATTGTGCAGCCCAATGCATCTGCATTGCAGGTACACTGCGGATCGCAGGTACACTGCGAATCGTAGGTACATCACGGTATCGCAGGCCTGTGGTGGGTGGGGTATATAATACCCGCCCAACATCATATATATTTTATTTTTTTTAACGTGATTTTTAATAACATTTTTAATAAAAATGTTCCCATGCGATATGAAATACTATTAACATGAAACTCTATCGCAATTTGACATTCGATTATTATATAAATAAATATTTATATGTATATATATACGTATGTATGTATGTATATATATGGGTATATATATGTATATATATGTGTATATATATATACACGCAGAGTTTATCACCATCACAGCACACACATATATATATATGTATATAATGATATATACGTATATGTGTATGCAGATTCAAGAATATACACAGTTTACTTAGAAATTCTAATTTTTAGAATTTTCCTTTAAATCTTTGATCTTCAAATTTATCCAATAAATAATCTAATGGGTTTGGCTGTGAATTTAAACCCTAGCCCCGTTTTCTTTCAGATCTATGCATATAAAGATTTCCACATAAATTCAATTGCCCATATTGAGAATGCATACAATAAAAATATGAAATTCCTTAGAAGACATATGGAAGACACGAAGAAGACAGGGAATGCAAGATGTGGAAATAGCATAAGTAAAATCACAAGAATCTACCCAGATTCTGATGCTAATTTGCTCTTCCTCAGAAAACCCGTAGAGCAAGCTCCCTTCTTCAGAATTCTCGAATCTTCTAATGCTCCAATTGCACTCCAAACGCTATGTCTAAGCTTCTAGGGATGCCTGAATATAAAGAGCTCTCGAGAAACCTCTAGAATGTTTCTAGAAACAGCTAGAAGGTGTCACCAGCTAAGCATGGGTCTTTTCCAACCTTCAAGATGAGCCATAGGGTTGTAGACACCATGTGCTTAATTGATGCACTAACCCCCATGTTGTTGACACATGAGAAATAGAAAAGTGTGTTAATTCCCATGCAAGCTTATAACTCCAATTTACTTTTTATATAATTTCTATTTAAATTTTTATAACTTCCATTTTAATTTTATAACTTTTATTATTATTATTTATTTAATTCTTTATTATTATTTTATAATTATTATTAATTTTAATTTCTAATTTTCTTTTATTTAATTCTTTTCTCTCAATTAATTCTCATTTAATTAATTATACTCAAAATATCAAAGATCATGATATTTTATTAATTTTCTCCGAAATAATTAATTTATTAATTAAATCTATTTATTAAGACTTAACTAATAGACAATTCACCATAGACCTCCAAGATAAAATATGAAAACCCATCATAGAACAAATCATACAAAATCAGTCTAAAGGGTTAAAAATCATGAAATATGTCATCCAACACATTCAGTGGGTACTCAACTCTGATACTTGTCCTAACTCACTAGGACAAATGGTTTAAGGGTTCGGGATTTGGACTTGAGAATTTATCTCCCTTCTCTTATCATTGAAATAGTATAAAAGGGTACGCTCATCCTGGCAATTCAGGGAAGTCGATACCCAGTACCTACAACCTATAGAAAAACTATGCATGTACATACAATATATAATGCTAAGCTAAACAGACAATGGCAGGAAGTGGTGCATCGTGTAGATCCCGACTAAGCAGGTGACTACGACTCCCTTCCTTAACCACATCAGAAATGCCATACAATAAGAAAACATACACACCATACACATGCAAGTATGGGGTAAGTATCCATAATAAAACATATAAGATAATAAACCATCCATCTAATCATCAATAATAACTGAAAACAGTATAATGATCATCATGTATGCATGAAATGTAAAATCTAAATGATCTCATCGTATATCAACTGAATCCATATCATAATATCTGATAGTGTCAAAACAATACCACTAATCCATTAACATAAAACTAGTCTATCATAGTCTGATAATAATAGCATCAATGTCTAGAAAAGATGTGAACGAGGGTAGGCACTACACTTTCAGTATAAGACACAGATCATTTTCTTATCTTCTTAAAACTATGGCTCCTATTAAAATGACTTTTTCCTATTTTTTGAGAAGATCTATCATATCATTAAATACATTTTCAATATATGCTTTGAATTATATCTTATATTCATCATCAGGATGAAGAAATAATGAGTATAGAATTGTGGATATGAACCTTACTATTTAGTAATCATTATTTTCTCATTTTATTGATAATTAACTAGGCATTAGTTATATATATATATATATATATATATATATATATATATATATATATATATATATATATATATATATATATATATATAAAGTTCAATCCATAAAACTTGCATTGAAATTCCACATCTTTTCTAAAAAATTGTTTGAATGAAATTTTACTTTTTCCAATATTATGTTAGAATTTTTGTCACAAATATTTATATAATTAGAATGAAGAAAGGATTGTGCAAGAGAAGATCATGATATTGGAAACTACTAGAAACAAAATTTGAAAATTTGACAAACAAAAGAAAGTGAAAGAAATACCTCCACCCATACTCTCAATGATGAATTCCAATTCTTTAGTAGCTGAATTTTCTTCAATCCTCACTATAAGGTAGATAAATGAAATATTTTTATTTGTTATCTTCACAAATATTTCATTAGGAATGTGTGCAAACTATAATAGCATTAAAATTTTCTATAAACAATAATAATTTCTTTTATGTTCTTGTGAAATTGAATGATTTCAAATGAACCCACTAAAAATCAAGTATTATTACTTGTTATCTTCACAAATATTTCATTAAACATGTGTGCAAAATAGAATAGCATTAGGCTTTTCTATAAATGTTAATAGATTTTTTATGTGCCCATGAAATTGAATGATTTCAAATGAACCCACTAAAAATCAAATTTTGTTGAATGTGAAGACTCTGAACTACATAAATCTTTTGCATGATCCCTTTACATTCAAAGTGGGAGCTTTAAGAAAAATGAGTAGGTGTGTTGAATTTTTTAGATAGTAATTTGATGAAAGGTGGAGAAATTAGAAGAAGCCTAAATGTAGTTGGATTAAAAGATATAAAATGGTGCATGCTTTTCTTTTAGGAGATGGATCACCTCAACACCCATATACACAAGATATATATTGAAAGAAGGAGAATTAGCTTGGGAGATGAAAGTAGTTAAGCATTTCTAGATTCAATTGATAGATTACATCTAAATTCATCTCCAATTATGTGCCAAGAGAAATTGTTTTCAGAGATATGACCTAGGTATTAGAGGTTACTAATGATGCTAAATGGATCAAACTAAAAGATAATCTTGTGCTCTCATAATTACATGATTGGTGGGAAAATTAGTATTGGATGTTCCTCAACATTGGGTGATTATGTTGTTGTGATGGGAAATCAACAATCACTTCTCAAAATAAATTTCCTTGGTATCATTGTTGGAAATATAGATGGAGTAACTAAGAGAAGGGGTGAATCAATTACCACAAAAAAAATCCACAGATTCCTTAGATGTCTAATAAATCTATTTACTATTGTCACTCAGTAAACATTCATAAAATGCTATAACTTAGTAAATGCAGTGAATGTTAACTTTAACAAATCATAACATGTATAAAATAACGTGCAACCATACAAGAAATAGCCTAAACACATGAGACACTAGATTTAACATGAAAACCCAATATGGGAAAAACCGCCAATATAACTAGCTATTGATTTCCACTCTTTTGAAGTGAGCCCTATTAGGAGCTGACCCTATTAAAGGTTACAAAACACACTATTAGGTGTGACCTTGTTAGAGGATTTAATCACCTAATTAGGAGTGGCCTTGTTAGAGGTCTTTAGAACAATTCAATAGAACTGTCACCCTATTAGAGGATTTACAAAATGGTTGTTAGACCAAATCTATTAAGAGATTTTGGAATCACTGCTAAAATGATTAGAAAGTAATAATGAGATGACCTAAATGAGATGCAACTAAAGTTGCTGATCATAGATCTCTATTCTACATGACTAGATCCTTCCTAATTGAATATAGTTTTTCTACTCCTCAAGAATATATGACCATCCTTCAAAATTTTCTCTTACGAACAATCAATCCACTTGTATGCTTGCTCATTCATTCACTCACTTTCACATTCATTTCAAATTTAAAATTTGCAATGACCTTTCATATATACCATTCAGATTATCAAGTTAGCTCATTCACAAGTTGCAATCATCTATAATTATTACCATAGTCAGCTAGAAATAATAGTTGAAATATTTAAGCCTTATTTCACAAATTAAAAAATTTCTTCATTGGCTTACCCTACTCGGTAAGCACTGTTCGATAAATGATTTCCTATGTTAACCATCAAAAATTTGGTTAACACTACAAACCATGCAAAATATTTTGATTACTGAGTGAACACGATAAACACTAGCTTTCCTTTACTAACCTTTAGAGCTCGGTTAACACTATCTTCTAACATAAAATCCTTTGACAATCAAGTGGACTTGGTAGACATTGTCTACACAAGGTAATGTCCAAGAATGCTTGGTAGACACTTAAAATCATCTTGCAAACCAACTAAGCTCAGTAAAAACTTACAGATAACTAGTATGACATTTGTGTAACATCAAAGACAACACAAAATTGAATAATTGTATCCAACAATCTCCCTCTTTGGTAGTGATGGAAACACAACATGTCATAGCATGATGAAATTTGAAAACAAGACTTTCTTTGATAGAAAGTTCCTCCCTCTTAGATTTTACACCTCAAGCTTTAGTTATCTGTAGGAGTCTCCCTCTATGATAATAAACTCTCCCTCTTTCTCAGTAATATCTCCCTCTGACTAATTCTAGAAAGATATAACAATAAGCTCTTTTTCTTTCCTCTATCTACAAATTTTTTTAAGAAATGTATGATAGTAAATCTCCCTCTTTGACAACACATGCCAAAGACAACACATATCAAATAAGTTTCAATGTGCCTCAAGTACTAATTCATATGCAATGTTTCCTTGACTCTGCTGCTCAACTGATAGATTTTCAACTTGGTTTCTGTTAATGCATCCCTAAAATTTTATTTTAGTGAGCTTCAAATAGGGGAATGTCCCCTAACTTTCCTCTTAGATACAAGAATGCATCCTTAGGTAGTGGCTTTGTGAACAATTCAGCAATCTATTCCTTTGTATGAATATATTCTAATCTGATTTCCTTGTCTTGCACCAATTCTCTGACAAAATGATACTTTATAGAAATATTCTTGGTTTTGGCATGCATCACTAAATTTTTTGAAATGTTGATTGCACTTGTGTTATCATAGAACATGACAACTAATTCTTTGATTTCAACCTTCATTCCTTCCAATAACTGTCTAAACCAAACAATGTTAGAACAATTCACTTCTATTGCAACATACTCTACCTCTTCTATAGATTGGGATGTGCAATTTTTCTTTTTACTTGTCCAAGATACCAATCTTTTTCCAATAAAGAATGCACCACCACTTGTACTCTTTCTATCATCAATATTTATTGCCCAATCAACATCAATAAACACTTTCAAATCCAGATTTCCTCCAATTTTATACCACAACCCATAATCTTCAATTCCTTTCAAGTATCTCAAGATCCTTTTTACTACCATCATATGATTTTCTCTAGGTTTAGTTGAGAATCTTGCTACTATACCAATTGTTAAAGCAATATGAGGCCTTGTATGAATAACATATTGTAATTTTTCAATCATTGAGCTATATAAGGTTTGATCTACCTCTTTTGAATCATCATCCTTCGTAAGCTTTATTCCTATACACATGTGAGTTCCAACTAGTTTAGAGTCTTCCATTCCAAATTTATTGACTATATCCTTGATATATTTTGATTGGGTGATGTAGATACCATTCTTGCTCTACTATATCTGAAGATCAACAAAGAATTTAATCTCTCTAAACATAGACATTTCAAATTCTTTGTTCATTTTCTCTATAAAAAAATTACATTGATATGCATTCCCTATAAACAAAGTGTCATCCACAAAGATTTTTTCCAAAAAAATCTTGTTATTTGGTCCTTACTTAATGCACAAACTACTATTATCATTAGTTCTTTAAAAACCAATCTAAATAAGGTAGTCATGCTATCTTTCATACCATGCTCTAGGATCTTGTTTCAAACCATATAATTCTTTGTGTAACTTACAGACCATGTCCTTCTTGTCTGGATCAATAAAGCCTTCAGGTTGCTCAATATATACTTCCTCATCAAGAATACCATTGAGAAATGTAGATTTGACATCCATTTGATATACTTTAAATCCTTTATGTGCTACATATGCAAGTAGCATTCTGACACCTTCCAATCTTGCAATAGGAGCAAAAATCTCTCCATAATCTACACCTTCTTCTTGAGAATATACTTTGTATACCAATCTAATTTTGTTCCTTGATACATGTCCATATTCATTCAACTTATTTTTGAATACCCATTTAGTTCCAATCACATTTTTATCTTTAGGCCTAGGTACAAGAGTCTAGATTTTGTTATTCTCTATTTGCTCTATCTTTTCATTCATAGCCTCAATCCAACTTTCATTTTCCAATGCATCTTGACACTTCTAGGTTCAAAATCAGCAAGTAAACATGTACCTTTTAGCTTACTTCTTGTCATGGTACCTTCTGATCCATCTCCAATAATTTGATCTAGTGTATGATGCCTCCTAAAATATTTGGCTAACACAGATTCCTTGCCTTTTGAGTGAATTGCATTGCTATCTTCTTGAACTTCAACTTCAGGTTCTAGTTGTTCGGGCTTGGTAGCTATTGGTTTAGTAGCTTTAGGCTATGACTCAATTTGAACTTCTTGCAACTCGATAGTTATGTTGAGCTCGATAGATATAGTCTTTCTGTTGACCAATGTGTCTAGCAAAGTATCAATAAAAACAAATCTCTTGTAATCTTTAGGTTCCTTTTTCCTTTCTTCCTCTATCTTTTTTGTAACCTCATCAACTTTCACATGTGCACTTTCTATAACTTTTTGAGTAGAAAAATTCAAACATCTATATGCCTTACTTTTGGAAGAATATCCTAAAAATATTCCTTCATCACCTTTAGCATCAAATTTTCTTTTTCTAGATTCTTTCAAAATGTAACATTTTCTTCCAAATACTTTAAGATAGCTTACATTAGTTTTATAGACATACCATAACTCATAGGGGGTTTTGAGTGAGTCCTTTAACTGTACTCAGTTTAAGGTATGAACTAAAATGCTGATAGCTTCCTTCAAATATCTGATTGCAATGTTCTTTTCAATCATTAAAGTTCTTGCACAATCCATGATAGATCTATTTCTCCTTTCAGCTATTCCATTTTGCTCAAGAGTTTCAGGAGCTGATACATGCCTTTTGATTCCTCTTTCAATGCAAAAATTATTGAATTCATTGGAAATGAATTCACCACCTTTGTCTGATCTCAAGCATTTCAATCTTTTCCATATTTCCTTTTTCACTCTTGTTAAATACCATATAAACTTTTCAAATGCATCTGGCTTCTCTCTTAAGTACATAATAGTCATCATTCTAGAGCAGTCATCAACAAAAAGAATAAATAATTTTTCTCCACTATAACTTTCTACTCTTATGGGTCCACACAAATCAATATGCACAATTTCTAAAATATCTTCAGATTGATGATTTTAACTTTTGAGACTAGTCTTTCCCATCTTACCAATCTAACAATTCTTGCATAGACCAACATCAAGTTTCTTCAAATTAGGAATGCCTCTTACTTTTCTAAATTTTCTTATTTTCACCATGTTGTCAAATTTTACATGACACAACATTCTATGCCATAACCAAATTTCTTCAACTTGAGCAATAAAGCATGAGCATTCACCAAGATCAAGATAAAACAAGTTACCTTTTGTTTGTTTGCCTAATCCAATCAACCTTCCTTTGTCATCTAGTAGTCTTGCTTTTCCATGCATGAATTTCACCTTAAATCCAATGTTAATCACCTGTGCTACACTCAACAGGTTATGTTTTAGTCCTTTAACCCAATATGCATTATTACATACAAGTTCCCTGGTTAAATAAATTATGCCTCTTCCTTTTATACAACAAGGTTCATTATTTCTAAACCTTACACTACCACCATCATAGTCTGATGTGAGCATCCACTGTCTATAATCCATTTATCATTTTTTCTAACATGAGAGATAAGTTCCATCTCATCTTCTTCTTCATCATTATTAGATTCATCATTTACAACAATGTAAATAATTTCATCTTCACTACTATATGAATCCTTAGAATCTTTATCCATAAAGCAGGTGTTCTTACCTTTTTCCTTGAATGATTTGTGATTTTTGAAATCCTTCCTATCATTGCACTTGTGACCTTTCTTCTCATCCTTATTTTGCTTATTTGGGCACCTAGCTACAATATGACCTATTTCTTCACATGAAAAATAGATTAAGGGAACTTTACCTTTGTATTTTCCTCTTCTTGTTGAATATTTATTTGCAAGCAATGCTTCAACAACTTCAAGATCACTGTTAGAAATTTCTTCTGATTCTTCTTCACTTTTTGACTGAATATCCTTAATCTTCTTGCATTTCTTCTTGACTAAAATCTTGACTTCAGATGTGGATTCAATGTTCTTGGAATCTAGAACATAATTGTCATAATTATCTACTTTAGAGTTTGTTAATCTTCCAACTATGGCATCCAAATTTATCTTGTGATTTTCTTCACATCTTCTTTCTTGAATGGTCGACACTCTTACTTCATAAACAAGAAGTAATTTTTTGAAAACTTTACTTATAACATTCTCTTCTTCAATTTTCCCTCTAGAAGCTCTGATTGCACTAAAACTTGCTTTGAACATCTCAACATATTTGGCAATGTTTTCATCCTCTCTCATTCTCATCTAATAAAACTATCCTCTTAGGCTTTCTACTTTGGCTCTACTCACATTATCATTGCCTCCATAGATTTCCTTTATCTTGTTCCACATTGCACAAGTAGTTTTGCTTTGATTTCATCAAATTCTTCATAGCTTAGGGCAGATGCAATGTCTATCATCATGGTGTTGTGAGTCTTCTTCTCAGAAATGTTATTAATAGATAATGTGCTAGCAGGATCTACAAATTCTGCATCAAGGTATTTTAGTCTAGTATCACCAATGGAAGCCAGATGAAGTCTCATAAGTCTGTACCATGTTGAAAAGTTATCCCTATTAAGTCTTGTAATTTCTCTCTTGTAAGACATCCTAACCTTTAGCTTAGGTCCTTGAAACCCTTCCTGCAAGCACCAAAAGCTTTGATACCAATTGTTGGAAATATAGATGGAGTAATTGAGAGAGGGTGGGGGGGTGGGGTGGGGGCGGGTGAATCAGTTACCACAAAAATATTTCCAACAATCCCTTTAGATGTTTGATAAATCTATTTACTGTTGTCACTCAGTAAACATTCATAAAATGTTGTAACTTAGTAAATGCAATGAATGTTAACTTTAACAGATTAAAACATGTATAAAATAACTTGCAACCATAAAAGAAATAGCATGAACACATGAGACACCAGATTTAATGTAGAAAGCCAATATGGGAAAAACCACCAATCTAACTAACTACTAATTTTCACACTTCTGAATTGAGCCCTATTAGCAGCCAACCCTATTAAAGGTTACAAAACACACTGTTAGATGATTTAATCACCTTGTTAGGAGTGGCCCTGTTAGAGGTGTTTAGAACAATTCAATAGAACTATCACCTTGTTAGAGGATTTACAAAATGGTTGTTAGACCAACTATGTTAAGAGATTTTGGAATCACTGCTACAATGATTAAAAAGTAACAATGAGATGACCTAAATGAGATGCAATTGAAATTGCTAATTACAAATCTTTATTTTGCACCACTAGATCCTTCCTGATTGAATATAGATTTTCTACTCCTCAAGGATATATGACTATCCTTCAAAATTTTCTCTTACAAATAATGAGTCCACTTGCATGCTCGCTCATTCATTCATTCACTTTCACATTCATATCACAATATTTATATTTTGCAATGACCTTTCATATATACCATTCAGATTATGAAGTCGGCTCATTCACAGTTACAATCACTTATAATTATTACCATAGTCAGCTGGAAATAATACTTGAAAGATTTAAGCCTTATTTCACAAATTAATAAATTTCTTCATTGGTTGACCCTTCTCGGTAAACATTGTTCCAGAAATGATTTCCTGTGTTAACAATCAGAAACTCTATTAACACTATGAACCATGCAAAATCCTTTGATTACCAATTAAACTCGGTAAACACTAACTTTCATTTGATGACCTTCAGAGCTTGGTTAACACTATCTTCTAACATAAAATCCTTCAATGCCCAAGTGGACTTGGTAGACATTATCTATGCAAGGTAATGTCCAAAAATGCTTGGTAGACATAACCAATGGACTGTGATTTATTTTTAAATGGATAGAGACCACATTTAACATACATAAAAAATATCAAATTAATAACAATCAACAGACATTTTAGGTTAAATCAATCATACCAATTTTTGCAGAGGTTTTCTTTCAGTAAACAAATATTTTGTTGGAAAACCAACCAAGTGCTCTTGAACTAATGATATCATTTCTAGCCATCCATGAAAATATGAGAAAATTTCACTCTCTCCCTTTTTCATAATTGTTTAGAATTTGAGTTATACTATCACACCCTATTGTGTTTGGGGTGCAATTGACTATGTTTTATATTCATGCCATTTTATAACATCTTTGAGTAATTATAGTTCTAAAATACTCTATTATATTTATAGATGTTAGCATTTTATACTCAAACCTAGGGGGACACTTGATCTACAAGACCAATTTCAATAGATATAGTATTTAGATTAGAACCTCTCAACATTACTCTATTTTAAGTATTTGTAAGTAATAGTTTATTCTAGATATTATCTTTAAAGATGAGTGAAAGAGAATTTGTGAATGAAACTAAACTACAGATGCACATGACTTCCATTTATACATAAATTTGAGAAAACCAACCTAATTTTGATTGATAAACAAATAATTTATTTAGAAGTCACTAAACCCACTTCAAACATTTTTTTTTTAAAATGATTTACTTAAAGGTGTAAGCACAAACTTGTGTCACCCTTTTGTATTTAAGGAAAAGGCTAACAAAAGTATAACTATTCATCTTCAGTGAGATAAAATTTGTATTATTATTTTGAATTTGAAAATGAAGTAAAATAATGAAATGTCTAGAAACGGATGAAGTTTAGGATTATAATTTTTAATAATTATTTGGAATAAGAATTTATATATTTTCCTAATTTTTAAAGACAAATTTTTAGCTACTAAAAAATGCTAAAAATTGGGGGTCTAGTTACCACCACAAAACTATAGGGAAATTAATTTATTTACTTTTGGTCTCAGACTATGTTATAGATAACATATATAGCTAGAACAATAGAAAATAAACATAAGCTTTAGACCTATATTTTCTCTTTTATAATGATTCAAATTTCAACTCATCTGAAATAGATAGTTTTCATCTCCCACTACAATTTTCAAAAAAAATCTATTCTAACCAAGAGAAAAATTATACATTCTATCCTCTAGAACATCATATAATTTTTAGATTTGTTTGATATGATTTAATAATTTTTTCTTTTTCAAAACTGACATCTTTTTGAGTGTTAAAATATGTTCTTGTAGAATTTTTTAATTACAATATACACACTATAAACTCTATATGAGAATATTCTTGACTCTGAGCTCTATAAAATGGTGTTTACATGTTATTAAAAAAAACATCATAAAAAATAGTAAGAGTTATTGAAGCACCATTTTTCTAAAATAATTTTATTTCTTTAATAACTGGATACAAGCTAGTATAAAATATGCATTTAATAGCCATTTCCAATTGGAAAAGTGTGAGAGTATATATAACTTAGCTAGGATAAATCTATCTAGATCATATGTTTTAATAAAATTGGTTTTTAGATAGAAATACTCAAATTCAATCATTCTAATAGGTTAGCATGAAAGGTGACAAGATTTTGTACTTTTACCCTTACATGATGAAAGAAAAAAAATGATAAATGAATGCAACCATTTATCTTTTTAGATTTTTCATTAGCAATAAAATTTATAAGTGCCAATAAACTTCCAATTTAGCATCTTTACTCAAACCTTAAGTTACAATTAGTCTATATGATCAACTGCCAAAGGTACAATAGTTAATTCCTCATCTCTTAACATTGTATAAAGAACTTTTGAATTAGTATTTCACTCATATATTCCATGGTAGTTTGTTTATAAGATCAATTCTTATAAATATAATAATCAATCTAACACCCTCAATGAAATAGGGACTCTGACATCACATCACATATAGACTTGTTTTTGTTAAACTAAAGTTATAGGTATCATAAAATGCCTATGGATAAAAGATGGCCATTGGTC